>OW121791.1:7992500-8385000 GCA_933228885.1 Leistus spinibarbis
CATTTGAATCCGTTTTGCCAGTATTCCTTCCCGAGTTATTGGGAAGACATTTTATATCTATAACAATTTTTCAAATTGTTAACCAACAAGATTTGGCACGCGTAAAACGCACTAACGCGTAAGGCTCGCCTTTAGGTAAGATGCGAGCAGTGGTTTTTAATAATCATGGCCTTTTGGTTCACAATTTGAAAAATTGTTATAGATATAAAAAGTCTTACATTTAATTTTAGATTATATTCATAAAAAACAAATTTTTAGTGCATATTTTAAAATTCAAAATTATAATATTTAATAATGGAAAAATCTTGAAAGCATAAAATATCTTAGAATTCTTAGTAGAATTAAGGGGGGCTCCAAATTTTGGGGCCCTATAACTCGGAAAGAATATGGGCAATTGGCTTTAAACTGCGAGCGGATTCAAATGGGATGCCAAATAATACGTGTACCAAATTTGGTGTGAATCGCTTCGGTACCTTCAGAGGAGTAGAGGGCACAAATTTGGTCTTACGAGATACCGAGCGAGCGAGCGACGACTAACATCCAAGTATATAAGTTATATACATGTTTGGATTCAGGGCGACGAGACAAACACTTTTTGTTAATGAAATGTTTTGATCCGAAAATACTACAGACACACGACCGAATGCATTAGCTTCTTCGGTACTACGTACGGCGAGGTCAAAAGCCTAATAATGGTACGATTCTGAGCCAGTCTATACATACACGTATATGGAGAATCTGCAAGATTTTGAAAATGCTGTAGTTCTTTAATGAATGACATATTTAAGTATAATTAATTACACAAAACGTGAATTATGTTCGATATATCTTATAGATTTAGTCTATATGTGGTTTGCAATTCAATTTAAATATGTTTTGCACTCACAATATTTTACTGATTCTTCTTATAGATTTATAAACTTGCTCAGAATTGCACCATAGTTAAAAACCGCTGTTCGCATCGCATATATACGGCGAGCTGGACGCATGGGTGCGTTGTACGTACCGAATCGTTAAAAAGAATATTCAAACCGGAAGTGCATGTTTACTTTATAATTTTTTTGTCCTTTCTCCAACATTACCAGAACGGCTGCATAATGTAAGATATTAATATGTCGTACAACTTTTGATTGAAAAGTTTCTTCAAAAAAATGTACCAGTTACGAGAAAACTACTACGGAAAATCTTATTTATGTTGCCATATGCAGATTATGTATAACATCATATGAACTATGCCGGACATTTTGGCAGTGAAACAAAATAAATTGAAATAAATTTATATTTGTGAATTTCTACCGGTTAACCACAAATACATCGATTCAGAACGTGTTTCAAACGTAATTATTATTGCAGATAAATATTGGAAAAAAATACAAATTAAATATTATATTTGAATATATTGATAAGGTGAATTAAAGAACTTTATTATATATTATATTGAAGAAACAGTATTTGATAACGTAATAATAATTTTAATGTTTAGCACAATTTCAGAGTATTAATAATTTTTTTTTGATCTTCAGGTTTACAATCTGTAAAAACATTAAAAATACATATATATATATATATATATATATATATATATATATATATATATATATATATATATATATATATATATTATAGCCCCTGTACTCACAATTTGAAAAAACTTTGTCGACATAAAATATCTTAGAATTTTTAGTAAAAAATGTTGAAAATTTTAATAGTTGACTAAGGGCAGTATTTTTGGAGAATTCCAAATTTTGGGGCTCCATAACTCCGGACCTGTACAGACGATTGGATTTAAAATGCGACGTGAACTTCACGGGCGTGGAAATTATATGTATATAAAAATTCATCAAAATCGGCCCGGTACCTTCAGAGGAGATAGATCCACAAAGTTGATCTTACGAACGAGCGAGTGACATAATCCAATGACATTACAACACTTATTTATTACTGCGTATTAGAATGTAAAAATGTTATAGATAATTTTTTTTAAATTTCTTGTTGATTTATTTTTATATCATTGAAATAATTAATGAATATTTAAAATTTTAAAATATTTTTTTCGGTATGTACAAAAATTGTCTAAGAGCAGTATAAAGGAGGACTACAAATGTTGAGAGCCAATAACTCCAGACGTATAAAGACGATTGGATTTAAATTGCAAAGTTGGTCTTAGGGCGAGCGAGCAAACGGCATAATCTAATTACATAAAGTTATATACATTTTCGTAATCAAAAAGACGAGACAATCATTTTTTGTTAATAAATATTTTTGGATCCGATAATGTTACAGATACATGATCAAACACTATAGCTGTCTTGTAATATTGTACGACGAGCTAAAAATATCAAATGTTGCTATAGTATGTTACGACTATGATGTAATCCAATCCAATCCAATCTTTAATAGATACAAGGTTTCCTCCCCATTTGATTATTATCGAAACCATATAAATTTAAAGTAAAACATTAGATCATTTCGATGTTTATATGTGATCAAACATATTTTCCTTTTAATACGGTTTGAACTTACTAATGCTTGACTTCCTTCATATTAAATAATAAAAAATCGCATCTATTTTTAGCTCACATCACCCATTTTACATAAGAGAGCATAAGATCATTACGTGACATCGTTATTATCGATAAAGGAACACGCAAATATAAGATTCTAAAAATATATGTTGCAATTCTTTAAGATAAATTGATTCTCCAAAAAGAAACAAGAAAGTTAGTTGACAGCACCAGACTTTCTTATACGTTAGGTATAGTAGTTATTATAACCGATGTCATATGACAAATATCAAATTATTTTTGTCAATTTTGTTTCTCTGTCAAAATGTTGTTAGATATAATTCATACGATTTATTAAATATAATCCCCATCTATGGCAACAATTTTTTTTAAATATGGGGTGGCCTGCACTTGACTTTCTTTTACGTAGTTTTTACTAGATTTTATATATATATATATAAAATCTAGTAAAAACTACGCCTTCCATATTAACATCTTTCATATATATATATATATATATATATATATATATATATATATATATATATATATATATATATATATATATATGTATATATATATATATATATATATATATATATATATATATATATATAAATAAATGTATATATATATATATATATATATATATTATATATATATATATATATATATATATATATATATATATATATATATATATATATATATATATAATAAAAGAATATTTAATGTATCTATGCCTTTTTACTACTTTAAACTTTAAACGCGTTTTTCGCGAAATAACATTTTTCATGTCGGCCGGACTTATTATTCGAGCCAATCTTTATCGATTGACTTGTATATTCAAAACTACTTTCTTCATGGAAGTACGTAGGATTTCTTTTTTATATTGCATGGTTCAATTGTTATTAACAATTTTCTAGCGATTTTCTTGCGCTTATCGACAGTTTCTTTTTAAAAGCACGCCATTTTTGCAAAAATCAATTTTAAAAAATCCTAAGTACTTCTCTAGCTGTTTCTATATAAATCGAAATTTCTTTGGTTCATGATTCGCTTAAAAATTGCATGCAAATTGTTGTTGGTCCGGCCGCACAGTACTGAAAAAAAGAGGAATCTTTGGGAAAATGCTGGAAAGCCGCCATTTTGTTCTGCGGAGCTCTTAAAAAATTGTCCTTTCACTTTCGATATCGTTTTGTTACCAATAGAATATAATTTTCATATATATATATATATATATATATATATATATATATATATATATATATATATATATATATATATATATATTTATAATGAGTACTTAGTGAAAGAAAAGAAAATGAATTTTTGAAGAGGCTGTTACCCCGTAAGTCGAGCTGAAGTCATAAGTGAGTGCCTGTACCTAATTTTGTTTATAATGCAAACTTCGTATAAGAAAACCGAGTGTAGGACACTAGAGATATTTTATCTAGAAATTAATTCTAATTTTCAAACAGTAATTACAAAAACATTAATATATTTGTATGAAGTGCAACCAATTACTTATCAGGTATGATTCATTAGAATGTTGTCCGTCCATCACTTTACTATATTTTAAGATTAATTTGCCTAATTATCATAACAAAAACTTGATACAAAGTTCTTGACTCAATAAGAAATGAAATAGAGACAGTAGATTATTATTATTTATCTACACTTAACCTCCATAGTAAAACTATTAAAATATGATGTTAACATTGGCAAAACTGTTTGACGATGCACATAAAATAAGCTTAGATACAAGCACCTATGCCTGCAACTGCTCGTCTTATAACAAATATATGCGATGCGATAATGCTACAGACACACGACCGAATTCTTTAGCTCTTCTGTACTTCGTACTGTGAGCCGAAAATAATAACACTTGAGTTATTTTCTAGTAAAATCTAGTAACTAAATTCTAGTTCAAGTTTATAACTGATAAAAGTATAATGCAAAACAAGCATGTTTTCAAACTATGATAAAAGTTGGTAAAACAAGTTCGAATATTTATAATTTTTGTCATAGAGCCTCGTAACATAAAATAAATATCTGGACTGGCCTGCACTCAACTTTCTTTTACGCAGTTTTCACTAACCAATACTCTACAGAAATATTCTGAAATGTCATTTATCTAATTGAGCCTATTTTGTCTTCCTGACAAAAAAGCAGATGGTCCGATTTTATAAGCTACATGCGAATCCATGGCAACGTAAACAAGATATTTATAATGTTTCGTAGCATTTTTCTCGCAACTGGTACATTTTTTGAAGAAATGTTTCAAACAAAAGTTGTGCAAAATATTAATATCTTTCATTATGAATATAACTATATTTGTCGTAAGTGTAGCCGTTCTAGTGATATTGGAGATATTCGGAGACTTCCGGTTTGAATATTCTTTTCAAAAATAGAAGGTGCACATCTAGGGCATATACAAGTCTTAAGTTTGAAGTTTCATAATTCTACGTTCAACAGTTTTGGCTCTAGAGCGTTCACAGACATACAAACACAGACACACACACAGACAGACAGACGTCATTCCGAAAATAGTCACATTCGATTCAGGGAAGATCAAAACATGTATATCCGTTGAAATCTCGAGTTCGAAATTTTTCATCATTACAATACTTACTTATTAGTCTGTAAAAGAAAGTAAAAATATTGCAAAACAAAATTATATGAATCCATTGCTTCCGTGGACGATATTTCAGTCTCATTTGAATTCATGTTACCTATGTATATGCATAATTCTGGTCCAACCTCATAAATAAAACAAAAATATTACACAACAAAATTATAAAATCAGTAAGAGCGAAAATGTTTGTGGAAACAAATGAACTGAATAGTAAAACAATAGAAAATACTTTCTTTTTTCATGGTGTGACTAAAATGTTTGAAAAGCAACATAACTTGAACATTATGGTGGACCACGAACACATTTAGAGTCGCCATTTTTCTTTTTTATATTTTCGAGCTTACAAATGGCACTTAACTTGTTAATAAAATGCGTTGGTCTCGATACTAAATAACGAAGGAAAATCAATAATTGCAAATGTGCTGACGGAGTAAATAACTCAAGCGTACTTGAATTCAATTTGCAAAAAATACGTCTCAGCACTTTTATCCCAGCATTTGACAGAGTACGAGTATACTCCAGTATGCCTGAATGCTCCAAATAGAAAGATGTGTTTATTAATGTTTATAGAAGACTTGTTTATATTTTGCTGAACATAGTTATCATAGCACCCATACAATGGAAATTATATTTAATTAAGGAGTAATATGTCAGTAAAATTGATAGTCGCTAAACACGGTTATGATTTGACAAATTCGACAGTGCTTTAGAAAGTCTGTTTGTAACTCTCCGTACGAAGTACAGTAGGGAAAGCATTAGATCGACTGTCTGTAATATTCTCAGATCAAAAATATTTCTTAATAAAAAGGCATTGCCTTTTTCATCCAAAAATGTGGAGCGGCCTGTACTCGGCTTTCTTATACATAGTTATTACTAGAATATATATATATATATATATATATATATCCCAAACAAACTGTCAAATTAACCAATAGACCACAGTACTCTGAAATTGTACTATTTAGCCTATTATTTAATTATGTTTTATTTAGACACGTATATATGCAAAATATGTTTAACAAACCGTATGAACTATGCCTGAACATAGTTTAACAGAGAAACAAAATAAACAGAAATAATTTATATGTCATTTTCTAACGGTTAACACAAATAGATCGACTGAGAACGTGTTCCAGCGTAATGGTTTATTGTAGCTAAATATTGAAATAAATATTGGTAGCTCTAAGCCTCTCGATCATGGCGGCCGGCCGTATACAAAATTATATTTCAATATATTGATAAGGTAAATTAAAGAAGCAATCTATATTTTATATTGAAGAAACAGTATTTGATAACGTAATAAAATAATAAGTTAAATGGTACAATTTCGGACTCGAGATTTGGACGGAAATTAACGTTTTGACCCTCCCCTGAATCGTATCTGTCTATTTCCGAACTGATGTCTCTGTGATCGCTTTATAACAGAAATTGTTGATGATAAAATTATAAAACTCTAAAACAATAAAGGGTATGAGAGAAAACCTCATATTTTGGAAAACAATCACTTAACCAGAAGTAGTGGTTCCATTATGTTTTGTTCTATTTTGTTTGCATAAAATCAATTGTTGGTTATGTTTCTCTCTTCGCGAAGCATCACCGTTGCTGTTTTCTTTTAACTGACTTCAGTAACAATAAAATATAATGCATCGTTATTTAATATATTTAATTTGTATTTGGAACATTTATACCTACGTTTCTATTAGTTATAAAGATCACAGTGGAAATATTTTTATTTTTCTGCTATCTCAGTAATTTTAAAATATTTCGAAATACTTACGCTAATTTCCTAGTTTCAAAGCTGAGTAAGTATTTGTTCAGTTATAAAATTTATTTATATTCCATGAACTTATCAATACTGAACAAATAATGATTCATACATATATTTGAATTATTTTGCATTCGGAATATATGTATGTATCGGATAAATATAATTGTTATCTTGAGGATACAAATGTATGGTATATAAGAAAATATTCTAAACACGAAAAACGTCGAATTTGAGATTTTAACGGAAATACACGTTTTGACCATCTCTGACTCGTGTCTGATTATTTTCGAAAAAATGTCAGTGAACGTCGGTGTCTCTGTCGTCGGTGTCGCTCTACGGCAAAAATTGTGAATACAAAAATTATATAACATCAAACATAAGATCTGTATAGGACCCGAAAAAAAATCTATTTTTGATAACAAAATATCTTAACCTAAAGCAATGATTTACTCTTATTTTTTCAATATTTCATAAATTAGAGTTAGAGAAAAGCTAATTCGCATAAAAGTTAAAGATATTCAAATTTCTAACAACAAAGTTCTTTGAAACAAGCTTAGGTACGAGGCATGACATATGGGTTCACAATTTGAAAAAATGTTATAAATTATCTAACAATTTTTTGAAGATTTTTTTGATGTATTCAAAAAAAAAAACTAGTTCTAATTTTAAAATGTTAAATTATAATTTTTTATGGCCTTTGGGCTAAAAATGTACCATTTACTAAAAAATTTCATTATATATATATATATATATATATATATATATATATATATATATATATATATATATATATATATATATATATATTCCAAACAAACAGTTAAAAAATACCAATATTCCCCTGAAATTGTACCAATTTGCTTATTATTTTATTATGTATCAAATATTATTTCTTCAATCTGAAACATAAATGTAAATTCTTTAAAATTCACCATCTCAGTCGATCTATTTATTTGTGTTAAACAGCGCAAAATGACTTACACTATATAAATTTTGTTTATATGTCAAATTGTTTCAGGCATAAGTAATAAGAAAAATTCTTACATATGTATTTCCATGACAATATAAATAAGAATATTAAGATATTTCATAGCGGTTTTCTCGTAACTGGTACATTTTTTAAAGAAACTTTTCAAACAAAAGTTGTGCGAAATATTCATATCATTCATTATGAATAAAACTATTTTTGCCATAAGAGCAGCCGTTCTAGTGATAATGAAGATATAACAAAAAATGCATAGAGTAAACAAGCACTTCCGGTTTGAATATTATTATCAAAAATAGAAGTTGCACATCTAGACCATATATAGATCTTAAGTTTGTTGTTTCACAATTTTACGATCGACAGTTTCGGTTCTAGAGCGTTCACACACAGACGTCACTCCGAAAATAGTCACATTCGATTCAGAGAAGGTGAAAACGTGTATATCCGTTGAAATCTCGAGTTCGATTATGTTTTGCTGATCCTTATACTTACTTATTACTTCGCAAAAGAAAGTAAAAATTATGATTACAATATATACTTCGTCCTAGACAGTATAAACAAACAGAACAGGTACAGGCACCTATGCCTTCAAATCGCCGTATATTATATTATATAATTATTATAATTTGAATATATTTACCCCCTGATATTTTAAGGAAGAAACCAATTTATAACCAGTTATTTATAGAGATAAATTGAATTGTTGCAATACTGCGATCAGTCAAATCAACTGCTCTATACAATATTATACATTTCAAAACTATTCTATTAAATAATTTTTTTATGGTTTTCGAATTAACAATTTGAAAAATTTGGAGTGGCATGCATTCGATTTTCTTATACGTAGTATTCACTAAAAATATATATCCCAAACAAACTGTAAACCAACCGATACTCCACAGTAATACTCTGTATCATTTAGCTTAATATTTTATTACGTTATCAAATATTTTTCTTCAATATAAAATATAGATTGTTTCTTTAATATTCACCTTATCAATATATTCGAATATAATATTTAATATGTACTGTTTTTCAATATTTATCTGCAATAACCAATACGCTTGAAACAGATTCTTAGTCGATCTATTTGTGTTAACCGGTGAATAATGACGAAAGGGTAAATGCATAGAGGAAACATGTACTTCCGGTTTAAATATTCTTTTCAAAAATAGGGGGTGCACATCTAAGCCATATACAAATCCTAAAATTGAAGTTTCACAAGCGTTCACAGACACACACAGACGTCATTTCAAAAGGTATCACATTCGATTTAGGAAGGGTCAAAACGTGTATATTCGTTGAAATCACAAGCTCAATTTTTGTTTATTATACCAAGATTTATTTATTGCTGCGTATAAGAAAGTAAAAATGTTATAGATATAAAAATTCTTATTTTTTGAAGATACTTTTTGATATTGAAAGTATGTAAGTGAGTGTGAATATGTAGAACGCTCTTTTTTAAATGCAAATTGCCATAGACGGGAATCGAACTCACGACCTCCAGAGTGAAAGACGAGTCATAGCCATGAGGACAGATAAACATGTTATATATAATATCAAATAGTACATATTGAAATAAAACACTACGCAACTTTTCTAAAGTTGTTAGGTTGGCAAAAACATTGCTACCATGACAGTACGAATTTAACCTAAAATATTGTTTTGGGATTTACATTTTTACTTTCTTTTACAGAGTAATAAGTAAGTATAGGGATCACCAAAAAAATCGAACTCGAGATTTCAACGGATATACACGTTTTGAGCTTCCCTGAATCGAATGTGACTATTTTCGGAGTGACGTCTGTGTGTGTGTATGTGTGTGTGCGTGTGTGTATGTGAACGCTCTAGAGCCGAAACTGTCCAACGTAAAATTATGAGACTTCAAACTTAAGACTTGTATATGGTCTAGTTGTGCACCTCCTATTTTTGAAAAGAATATTCAAACCGGCAGTGCATGTTTACTCTATGCATTTTTTGTTCTATCTCCAATATCACTAGAACGGCTGCACTTACGGCAAAAATAGTTATGTTTATAATGAAAGATATTAATATTTCGCACAACTTTTGTTTGAAAAGTTTCTTCAATAAATGTACCAGTTACGAGAAAACCGCTACCGAAAATTTTAAGAATCTTGTTTACGTTGTCACGGATTCGAATGTAGCTTAATAAATCGGATCATCTGCGCCTGTCAATACTTCGACAAGAAAACAAAATGGTCTGAATTAGATAAATGACATTTCAAAATATTTTTGTAGAGAATTGGTTAGTTTTGATAGTTAGATCTTCAAAACCATTCCAAATTGATATTGGAATAATTTTCAACCCATTCATTTATATAAGGTAAGCTTGGTTTTCATATTATTTCTGTTGGATTATTATTTCCTAATATTATATTTTTATAATCAATAAATATTGATGAAAACTACGTAAAAGAAAGTTCCGCGTTGGCCACAACCCATTTTTTTAAATAATTTTAAGTTGCTATTAAACTTTTATGTTAAAAATACCAAATATAAATATAAGTGGTACCACGTGAGCAAGAACAACGTCAAAAACAGTATTTCAATGTGAATTAGTGATGTACGAGTTATGGAAACATTCTTAGGACGTATCGATGTGCATTTGTTAGTAAAATACAATAATTAATAATTTTCTCTGTTCAAGGTTAAGTTGGCGATCTGTAAATCTTAAGTTTAAGGGGAGTAACATGTTATTATTCAATTTTAAAGATTTTAATATACAAAATATCTGGAGTGGCCTGCACTCAACTTTCTTTTACGTAGTTTTCAATAGATAGATATTAATATACATATATATATATATAATGAAAATAAGTGGATAATTATACCAATTTATAATGGATCTGAATTTGAAGTACTTATCGTATTCACTCTTAAACAGTCAAATTTCACAGTAAAACTCTGAAATTGTTAATTAATTATGTCAGCAAATATATAATATAAATTGATTCTATAATAATTTACCTGATACAATTTATTCTAATAACAAATCAATATTTTAAATATTAATTCATACAGATAACTGTCAAAGTAATGCTTGTTTGTTTTCAATAAACAAGAAACAAATGATGTAACTCATGGTTGATTCGTTTTAAAAATAATAAAATTTGTCACAATTGTAGGTATCACCATGGCAACGTAAACAAGATATTTGAGTTTTTTCGTAGCAGTTTTCTCATAACTGGTACAAATTATGAGAAAACTTTTCAAACAAAAGTTGTGCAAAATATTAATATCTTTCATTATGAACATAACTATTTTTGCCGTAAGTGTAGCCGTTCTAGTGATATTGGAGATAGAACAAAAAATGTATAGAGTAAACATGCACTACCGGTTTGAATATTCTTTTCAAAAATAGGAGGTGCACATCTAGGGTATATACAAGTCTTAAGTTTGAAGTTTCATAATTTTTCATTCGACAGTTTTGGCCCCATAGCGTTTACAGACACATACACACACACACACACACAGACGTCATTCCGAAAATAGTCACATTCGATTCAGGGAAGGTCAAAACATGTATATCCGTTGAAATCTCGAGTTCGAAATTTTTCATGATTACAAGACTTACTTATTACTCTGTAAAAGAAAGTAAAAAAAAATAATACAGTTGTTAATAAATTGCACTAGAAATTCAATAAATTTTGCAAAATTTTATTATTAAAATCATAACCTTACATTTTCATGATATACATATTCCAATAATTGATGCGTAAATATATACTCATTGGAACAAAACTGTTATGGCTGACAACACACAATGACAATAAGTCCTATACGCGTATACGCAAACAGTACACAATGAAAACAAGTCTGTCGTTGAAATAATTCGTTTAGCCAAAAAAAAAAAAAAAAAAAAAACCATAAATCGGCATTTAATAATAGTACTAAAATAATGTGTATAATATATATTTCATAATTGATACGTAAATACGTACGCATTGGAATAAAGCCACCATCCGAATAATTATTTCTATTAGTACCATGCGCTGCCACAGTACCAAATGAAAACAATTATTAATAATATAATAAACAAAATCTTGAAGAGTTAATCCACACATATTTAGGCACGTGATTGGTTGGCAAAAATATTTCAAATTATTAATATTTTAATTTGTGTAGGTTAGATCTGTCAAACGATACAAACTGAAGGAAAACCGTGTAAAATTATTATTAAATTACATGAAAATACGCCAGCCGTCAAAAATGACCTATGTTCTGTATACCATATGGGCACATGGTGCCCACGGGTGACCCTAGTAATTCATAAATTCTAAATTTATAAAATATTATTTTTGATATGTACAAAAATTGTCTAAGAGCAGTATAAAACCAATAATTCCAGACGTATAAAGAGAAGAAACTTCATGGACATCGAAATTATATGTATAACAAATTTTATTAAAATCGGTCCAGTACCTTCAGGGTTGATGCTTATCTTATGGGCGAACGAGCGAACGGCACTATCTAATTATATAAAGTTATATACATTTTCATAATCAGGGTGACGAGACAAGAACTTTTTGTTACAAAATTGTTTTGATCCGAGAATGTTACAGACACAAGATCAAACACTATAGCTGTCTTCTACTATCGTACGACAAGCCAATAAGAATATTCTACGACGATCAATAATTTATATTTGCATTTGAAATCATTGAAAAATAAAAGAATATATATTATTTCAATATTTTTAAGTTTAGCCAAAAAAAGAAATCGTAAATATATTATGGAAATAAACCATGATTTTAAAATATTTTTAACGAGACCTTGTCACTTATAAAATATGCCCATTTTTGTTGAGATAAACAATGAGTTCCCAGACTATTTTAAAATTGGAAAATTGAATACTCCCCTCGAAACAAAGGCTATTCTATTATTATACATTTTTAATAGTCAAAAGTAAATATTTGTATTCAAATATATATTTTACATTTTTTTTAAAAAAAGAAACACTATTATTGTATATCATTTAGTTGAAAATATAAAATTTTAATATTATTTTTTATATTGTACATATTATAATATAAAGTTTTGGTGAACCTTGCGATGTGCTACTTCACCTCCGATTTGGATGAAACTTTGTGTAAAGGACCGTTTTAGCATCCTAAATAAGGAAAAAATAATAACTATTGGCGGTCGGAATATTAAAACCAAAATTACTTCCCATCACTTAAAAATGAGACAACCACAACGTAACCACAATCCTTGATTTTGTATACAAACGGATTATTTACATTTTCGCTGTTTGTGGTTACGTTGTGGTTGTATAATTTTTAAGTGATGGGAAGTAATTTTGTTTTAATAGTAGCGCCAAAATCAATCTAGGGGATTTTGTTATTTGGGAAAAACAATCCGACCGCCAATAGTTATTATTTTTCCCTTATTTAGGATGCTAAAACGGTCCTTTACACAAAGTTTCATCCAAATCGGAGGTGAAGTAGCACATCGCAAGGTTCACCAAAGTTTTTGTATTTTATATAATTCATTTTTTCACATTGCTTTATAATTTAAAATATTTTCTATGATGATATAAAGTTTAAGCTTCCTTTTTCTGCCGTGATGTAGCGCTGTCTACATCATGAGCAAATCGGCAACAGTAGACAAACGAGTGATCGGCAAGTATGTTTATTTAATTACGTTTGATAATTCTTGTTAGGTGATATAAATAATTATGAATTTTTAACATTACAAACTATTTTTTAAAGAGCTTACCAGGGATTACGAAGATGGATGTAGACCAATTATAGGTAATGAAAAAACGCGGCTAGCTATTAGCTGTTACTAATTTGTGCGTTGTTGCCGATGTGCTCACTATACAGGTAACGCCATACCACTACAAAAAATATCTGGAGTGGCCTGCACTCGAACAAGATCAAAACATGTATATCCGTTAAAATCTCGAGTTCGACATTTTTCATGATTACTTCGGAAAAGAAAGTAACACATTTTATATCGTAATTAGAAACAACTTTATAAAGTAAAAAATAAATAAATACAATTATCAAATAAAATACGGAATCAAAAGTCTAAAAATTTTATATTTTCATCAAAAT
Organism: Leistus spinibarbis; assembly: GCA_933228885.1. NCBI lineage: Eukaryota > Metazoa > Arthropoda > Insecta > Coleoptera > Carabidae > Leistus > Leistus spinibarbis. The sequence continues at coordinate 8,006,473 of OW121791.1, forward strand.
AATATACAATTAAAGTGTTTTTATTTTCTTTTCCAATATAATAAGTAAGTATAGGGATCACCAAAAAAATCGACCTCGAGATTTTAATGGTAATATCCATTTTGACTATTTTCTCAATGATGCCTGTGTGCCTGTGAACGCTCTGCAGTTTACTGTTTATACCATTCAACGTAAAAATATGATGTTTTGAATTTAAGATTGGTGTACCTCAGAATAGAAAACCTCCAATTTTGAAAAGGATATTTCAACCGGAAGTTCTCGTTCACTAGTGTCATTTTTAACTATCTTGACAATGGCTGCATTTGCAGAAATACTTATAGTTATAAAATCTCAAGATATTCTAATTTTAAACAACTTTTATATCAAAAGTTTTCTTCTAAACTGTAGCATTCTCTAAAAAATTGCAATTGAACCATATAAAATTTAAATCATATACATATACCTATTACTGGTATTTATTTGGTTGTCAAAATAAATGTAAAAAAATAATTAAATACAATAAAATATTACATGTAAGTAATTTTATATTATTTTATATCCTGTATTTCTATAACAAATACATAATTATGAATCATAGTAATTTGAAATATTTATTGATTCTTGGTATAGATCTATATACTTGCTTAGAAATGACAAGCTTTGATAAAATGAATAATGGAACGAAAACCCATTCCGTATATCAATGCACGAGAAATTTCGTCGAATTTCAAAAAATATATTTTTCTATCGCATTTAAACCATATAAGCCTATTACTAAAATGTAAAAGAAAGTTCTGTGTTGGCCACAACAGATATTTTTATATTTATGTAAAATATATTTCATAATAAAAAATAATTACTTTTGACACATAACGGTGTCTCATAAGCATTCATCTCTAGACAATAAAAATAGTTTTATGATTTTTTTAACCCCGTTTTTAGCTCGCCGTACGTAGTACCGAAGAGGCTAAAGCATTCGGTCGTGTGTCTGTAGCAAAAAATTTCATTAAGAAAAAGTGTTCGGCTCGTCGCCCTGATTCCGAAAATGTATATAACTTATATACTTGGATGTTAGTCGTCGCTCGCTCGCTCGGTATCTCGTAAGACCAAATTTGTGCCCTCTACTCCTCTGAAGGTACCGGAGCGATTCACTCCAAATTTGGTACACATATTATTTGGCATCCCATTTGAATCCGTTCGCAGTTTAAATCCAATCGCCCGTATAGTTCCCCAGTTATAGGGCCCCAAAATTTGGAGCCCCCCTTAATACTGTCCTTATAAAAATAATTGAAACACTTAAAAATTCTACTAAAAATTCTAAGATATTTTTTGTCTACAAGATTTTTTCATTTTGTTAACCCAAAGCCCGAAAAAAATTATTAAATATTATAATTTTTATTTCAAAATTTAAAAAAAAATGTTTTTTTTTTAATATAATCTTAAATTAAATGTAAGACTTTTTATATCTATAACATTTTTTCAATTAGTTAACCAAAAGGCCATAATTATTAAAAACTGCTCGCATCGCATATATTACTTATAAGGCGAGCTGGACGCATAGGTGCGTTGTACATAAGCTTGTCTTTGAAGAATTTTCTTACTTGAATTGTAATCAAGCCGAACTTAAAATGTTGTGTCTACTGCCTAACTTTTAAAAATGTTATCATAACTCATTTTAAATGATAAGGAAAAATATCAGAATAGTTATATTTAACAGATTTATTTATAACATAAATGATGCAAGATAAAATAAAATTACGTTTACAAAAATTTAAAAGGATATATAGTCCACTAAAATCTACGACAAATTTATGAGAATATCTAGTTAATGAAATGCTATATGAAAAAAGAATTTTAATTAAATTTTTCAATAAGTACAGCGTAATATCTAAATGTTTATTTCATTATTTAGAGTGAAATTTTAACTAAAGTAGACTTGAATAACAAAAAAAAACTAATTAATTAGAATTATGTACTTTCGCTTGTATTTAAATTATTTAGTAATATTAGTATTTCAGAAATAATATTAATAACTAGGGTCACCCGTGGGCACCATGTGCCCATATGGTATACAGAACATAGGTCAGTTTTGACTGGTGGCGAATTTTCATGTAATTTAATAATAATTACACGGTTTTTCTTCAGTTTGTATCGTTTGACTATAATTGTAATACAAATTTCCACATCACAAATAATAATAAAGAAAATTCCAGTCCTTTTTTTGAACGCTATTTTGTTTTTAGATCAATATGCTGAGATTAACAAATCGATCGCTTATCATGCACTGTGTAACATCCGATAAATTCAAACAAAATTTTGTTTAACTAAGATTTATTTAAACTAAGTTATGTTAAAACTTTGATTTTGACCTTGTATGGTGCAACTAGCCATAAGTGTTGTATCATTAAGACAGTTTCCATGATTGTATTATTACACAAAAAACAGGATTATAAATTTACTTACGATTGCTGTTTATTATTTGAATCGATTATTCAAAAAATATATATTACAAAAATTTTTTACACAGCATTTTTAATGATTTGACGTTTGATTCATTATTATTTTTGAATTAAATAATCAGGCTAGATTCTGAATTTTGCAGAATTAAATTGCAGTGTGACGGTAGTTTTAAAAGTGATAATTAGTTATATGCTAAAATAAAATGGATTGTGCCATCAAAAATAAAAAATAAAATTGCCAACTAATCATGTGTTTAAATATGTTTGAATTATCTCTGCAAGACTTTATTTCTTTAATAATCAGAATTTACTTACTTGCAGTTATTATAATTTGACCAACTATAGAATCTTACCGCAACTCATATTTTCAAAAATCACTGCTTTTTGGCCATTTTGAAGAGAAATTTTTTCTCTATGAATTAACATGGAATGAAACACGTATTTTGCTAAAAATATATGCAAATTACCATTCAAACAATGTTTCCGTAACTCGTACGTCACTAATTCACATTGAAATACTGTTTTTGACGCTCACGTGGTAGTACTTTTATTTATATTTGTTCTTTGGTTGGTCATTTTAACATAAATGCTTAATAGCGACTCACAATTATTAACATTGACCGAAAATAAATGTCAATTGATAACATTTGATTTTTATCCGTATTGTCACTTTGTTTTGCGGACCTAGCAACTTCAGAAGAGTAGTGATTGTTTTATTTCAGTATAGACTATTTGATTATTTTCTATGGCGCAGAGGTTAAGAGTCTTGCCTTTTACCTTGGAGTTCGATCCTCGTCTATGTCAATTTGCATATTTACAACAAAGAAAGCGTTCTACACATACACACATACAAACATTTCTGGGAAATTATATATATATATATATATATATATATATATATATATATATATAATTGCACAAAAACTAACAAATATTTTTTTGTCAGACCTAGTAAATATCGTATTAGCTTGGTCTGAAAAAACATTGACTATAAATAAATTCTCACAAATGCATGTCCATGACAAAATAAATAAGAATTTTAAGATTTTCCAACAAAAGTTTTGCAAAATATTAATATCTTTCATTATGAACATAACTATTTTTACCATAAGTGCAGCCGTTCTATTGATAATGGAGATATAACAAAAAATGCATAGAGGAAACATGCACTTCCAGTTTGAATATCTAGACCATATACAAGTCTTAAGTTTGAAGTTTGACAATTTTACGTACGGTAGTTTCGGCTCTAGAGCGTTCACACACATATACGGCATGCTGAAGATAGTTACATTCGATTCAGAGAAGATAAAAATGTAATTATCCGTTGAAATCTCGAGTTTAATCTCTTACTTCGTAAAAGAAAGTAATAATATAAACTCTAATATCTAATTTGTTCGAAACTTGAATGTTTGTGCTTTGAATAAACCCAGATTTCCCAAACGTGCTATATAAATAATACCAAACAAGTTCAATCCTGAAGATATAAACAAATATGATTAATTTTATTGTACATCGTACGGAGAAAGACGGTTTCAATGTATTGCTAATAATGTATAAAATATACTTATTACTTTCGAATGTATTATATAGTTGAATTCACGAAGGTTTGGCCATGCGCAATTTTACTACGTACGTGCAAACATTTTAATTCGTTCCAGAACCTATAGAATTTATCTTAACTAACAGATGATTAGCTTAAAAATACATCTTTTACAAGGGAAAACCAGTGCTAATAATATTATTTATTGTGTGTGTGTGCGTGTGTCCTTTTTGCGGTCCTTTAATCTATTTTTACAATTATACAATCGGTCGTGTGTCTGCAGCATTCTCGGTTAAAAAAATGCCTTAACAAAAAGTGTTTGTCTTGTCGCCCTAAATTCAAAAATGTACAAAACTCACATACGAGCTTGGATGTTAGTTGTCGCTCGCTCGTAAGATCAAATTTGTGCCCTCTACTCCTCTGAAGGTACCACCGGAGCGATTTACACCAAATTTCCTATACAAATTATTCTCCGTAACCTTCCCGAGTCCCAAAATTTGGAGCCCCCTTAATACTGCCCTTATAAAAATAATTAAAACATCTAAACATTCTACAAGAAATTCTAAGATATTTTATGTCGACAAAATTTTTACTTTCTTTTACGATGTAATAAGTAAGACTTGTTTAATATTGGTAACCCAAAGGCCATAAAATTTTTTAAAAAGATATAATTTTGTATTTTAAAATATACACTAACAACATTCGGTACGTACAACGCACCGATGCGTCCAGCTCGCCTTAGGTAAGATACACAATGCTCGCAGCGGACGTCTCCCTCCTACTTTCACGCTTGGCATTAAAATTGTAAAATATTTTGTAATTATTATGTCCAATGGATTCACAAGCCAGACCAATGTATGGTGTTTATATATATCTGAGTGTTTATATATATATATATATATATATATATATATATATATATATATATACATATATATATATATATATATATATATATATATATATATATATATATATATATATATATATATGAATATATATATATATATATATATATATATATATATATATATATATATATATGTATATAGCCAGACCAATGTATGGTGTTTATATTTATCTGAGTGTTTATATATATATATATATATATATATATATATATATATATATATATATATATATGTATATATATATATATATACATATATATATATATATATATATATATATATATATATATATATATATATATATATACATATTTATATATATATACATATATATATATATATATATATATATATATATATATATATATATATATATATATATATATATATATATATATATATAGATAGTTTAGTTACAATACATGTTGATTTTGTTTCATAGCAATCGTAGCGAAATTAAAACCCAATAAAACGATATTATAAATACAGATAGTGATAGGACAAAATTTTCCTATGTGGCTATTCTGAATAGATGTGTTTAACTTGATGGTGCGTTTGCTTAATCTGTTATAGCAATTCATCTTATGATACTGTACGTATGTATGTATGTAACGTGCCCAAAGTGAATACAAATTCATTCATTTATTTTCGGACTAATATGGTAATAAGATCAAGATTCTAAATTTGTAAGATTTCAGGTACAAAAATAGTATAGCGTGCTTCTATTGCTACTAAAAACTGTACAGTATAATTTAACATATTTACATAGTTGGGAATCAATGTATTTTCTATCGATTGAAGAAATTACATGCATTCATTCATGCATACATTTATGAGCAAGTTATTATCTATGTTATCCAAACACATGCTATATCCTCATATAATTCATTTGTCAAATATAAAACATCGGTTGTGGCCAATGCAGAACCTTCTTTTACGTTACGTTTTAGCTGTAGGTATATTATATACTAGCAATTTTTTGACCAAACATGTTTTAAGTTTTCAAATAATTAATAATAAATACTTTGAAATGTAATTTATTATATTTTGTTTCCCGAAATATTAATATATTTCATTAAAACTATTTTTGCCATAAGTGCAGCCGGTCTAGTGATATACACACAAACACACACACACACACACAGACGTCACTCCGAAAATAATCACATTCGATTCGGTGAAGGTGAAAACGTGTATATCCGTTGAAATCTCAAGTTCGATTATGTTTTGCTGATCCCTATACTTACTTATTACTTCGTAAAACAAAATGAAAAACAAAAATCTAGGAAAAATTCATTCAATAAGTCATTACTAACGGGCAAATATTTACTTATTCAAGTGAAAACTACTTAAGGATTGTTCACAGCTAAAAAATTAGTAATTAAGCTTAGAAATTATAAGTAATAATTCCAGTTTGTTGTATGACATACAAGGTTAACGTTCACAGCAACAAAATTTAACATAAATTGTGTTTGCTTGGAATGCTAACATTGTTTGTCATAATACAAACTAGATTATTATTTGTAATATTCTAAGCTTAATTACTAATTGTTTCGCTGTGAACAATCCTTTATTTTTTAAATTTTAAAGTCGTGGCGTTGAATCAGCATAGAAGTAGACATTCAACGGCCCAGGCTAATTTTTAAGCAAGAATGCAGTATTGTATGAATGAGTTGAGACAAAAATCAAAATTTTGTCACTTATTTAAATTTTAAGCAATAACATAATAAATAACTGACCCTTTAAAATTATTGGGTAAGGCTTTACTTAAATTGTGTTTGATTGATTCTGATATAACAGAGTAATTACTTCACTTTTCTAATATTCTTATTGTAATCAACGAATTTAAAATAAACTAATATTAATATTCTGATTTTAATACACAATTATTTTTTTTCACAGGCTCAATTTTGAGCTTTAAATATTACATAAATTTAATAGCTGTAAATAATGTTAAAAATAAATCAGATAAAAAATGTGCACGCTAAAAATATCGAAAGTGACGAAAACCGAAAAACATGACCACACCAAAAGTGTGATTTAACCTTACACAAATGTTATCCTGATTATTAAATAAGAAAACAATGTCAAGGTTTTAAAAATAGTAATGAAATAGTTTTAAACTTACGGTTCTTGAATCAGAGGCGAGATTTTAAGTATTGTTTCAAGAAAATTCACATCTCCACAGAATATCGAGGGTCGTTGGGGTTGACTGTTTACATTTAATATCCGGAATAAAATGCATATTATAACAGCAACAGCAGCTAAAATTGCTGTCGACATGACGGCGACAGAGCGCCCGAAAGAGGTGTCTATCACAAACACGATGGAAAACTTAAATGATGCTTTTTATCGCGAAATGGCACGCCTTGTACAGGCAAACCGACCTACGAATCGTATGGAATTCAACTGTCATATTGTGACAGACTCTCCACCAATCACTGCGCAACACTTTATTCACGTGACCAAGGACAATGTTAAAAGTTAGAATACACTAATCTGAGTTTTATTCTTACTATTTTATGATTCATATTTTAACAAGAATTTGAAAAAAAATTCATCGTAATAATCAATTAACTGATTGCTTTTTTTGAAGCTTCATTGTTAGTCACACACTGAATGTTTACTATGGCAACACTGTTCACTAGTCTATTTGTTCTCCATCTAGTGGCGAACTCTAAAACTGTCTCAGTATTTAGCTCCATGATCCGTGGTGTTCAGTAGCTGCATCAAGAAACTTACATGTTGTGTAGCTGTAGATACCTTGACTCTATACTATAGATGAAAATATCAGGGGTATACAAATAGAGCATTCTAAATTTACTCTCAGTATACTTTGTATCTAATTTTTACACAACTATGCATTATTATTCTACATATACAAATAGTAATATTGTTCTAAAATATACATTATGTATTCAATATTTTAAAATATGTTTCTTATAAAATATTTATTATTATTATAAATTTCAGCGTCCCATTATAACAACAAATAACAATAACAAAATAGCAATAACAACTTGATAATATTCACAAACACAATAATATTTTCTATAAAAATTTGCGAAATTAACATGTGTTACAAAGTGAACTTATCATTTTATAAAATTGCAACTGAACATTGTAGCGATTATTGCGATTCAAAATATTATTTATTTGTGTCGCCGAATGTGAGTCATTCTCATATGCATGCATTCTAAGTACAATCAAAGTGAGAAATATAAACAGTTTTGGGCAGTATTATTAGTAAAATTATCAGCAAATCACCAATGCCTTTAATTTACATAGAAATGGTATTTTTAACTACTAATATTAACACATATGTATGTATAAATTCTGAAATGTATTTATATTCAGTATAGTGTTAATAGGGCGTGTGGCGGGTGTATTATAATAATTTGTATTATAATGGTCAGGTATGCAGGTGGCGAAGACGATCAACGGGTTGCGGTAACTCGGTAACTCGGTAACTCGCAAACGTTCAGGGGTCGTGCACCTCAAGTGAGGAATCAATAAACCACATGCATCAATTTCTATATAACTTGCACACATGAGGTAATTCCGGGTACAATCATGCATTTGGTTGGATAATTAATGATATGCCCACAAAGAGACGGTTCAGGATCATTATTGGTATAAATAGATACATAGGTCGTTGGGTTACCACCTATGACGGCTACCACACTCGCCAATCAGGAGCAACACCGTTGGCCCCAAACCCCAAACGGTTATTATATCCTCCAGGAATGGGGGGTGGTTATATACACAGCCATGGACTGAGAACACCGATGAGCGATGGCCACAAACGGATATTGTTGGGTTACACAAAACGGAAATCACACAGAGAAGTGACCCATCTGCGATCTGCCCAGATCTGCCTCTCGGTAGCGGAGAGACAGTATTCATCCAGCGCACAGTACACTCACGCAATATATTCAAACATACTGACGCAACAATGCATAGCTTTTGTCTCAGGTCATTTCATTCAAGTATTATAGGAAAAGCGACTCTACAGCCCTTATAGATAAAGCTAATAATTTGTCCAGATGTTAAGTCAAGTGCTTTAAGGGTAGAACGCTTGTTTATGTTAACCACCAGCGACCAGCCGCGGTCAAACTCTAGCGTCTAGCGTATATCGTATAGCGTCTAGCGTCTAGCGTCTAGCGTATAGCGTCTAGCGTATAGCGCCTAGCGTCTAGCGTCTAGCGTATAGCGTCTAGCGTATAGCGTCTAGCGTATAGCGTCTAGCGTATAGCGTCTAGCGTATAGCGTCTAGCGTATAGCGTCTAGCGTATAGCGTCTAGCGTATAGCGTCTAGCGTATAGCGTCTAGCGTATAGCGTCTAGCGTCTAGCGTCTAGCGTCTAGCGTATAGCGTCTAGCGTATAGCGTCTAGCGTATAGCGTATAGCGTCTAGCGTATAGCGTCTAGCGTATAGCGTCTAGCGTCTAGCGTATAGCGTCTAGCGTATAGCGTCTAGCGTATAGCGTCTAGCGTATAGCGTCTAGCGTATAGCGTCTAGCGTATAGCGTCTAGCGTATAGCGTCTAGCGTATAGCGTCTAGCGTATAGCGTCTAGCGTATAGCGTCTAGCGTATAGCGTCTAGCGTATAGCGTCTAGCGTATAGCGTATAGCGTCTAGCGTATAGCGTCTAGCGTATAGCGTCTAGCGTATAGCGTCTAGCGTATAGCGTCTAGCGTATAGCGTCTAGCGTATAGCGTCTAGCGTATAGCGTCTAGCGTATAGCGTCTAGCGTATAGCGTCTAGCGTATAGCGTCTAGCGTATAGCGTATAGCGTCTAGCGTATAGCGTATAGCGTCTAGCGTCTAGCGTATAGCGTCTAGCGTATAGCGTCTAGCGTATAGCGTCTAGCGTATAGCGTCTAGCGTATAGCGTATAGCGTCTAGCGTATAGCGTCTAGCGTATAGCGTCTAGCGTATAGCGTATAGCGTCTAGCGTCTAGCGTCTAGCGTATAGCGTCTAGCGTCTAGCGTATAGCGTATAGCGTATAGCGTCTAGCGTATAGCGTCTAGCGTATAGCGTCTAGCGTCTAGCGTATAGCGTCTAGCGTATAGCGTCTAGCGTATAGCGTCTAGCGTATAGCGTCTAGCGTATAGCGTCTAGCGTATAGCGTATAGCGTCTAGCGTCTAGCGTATAGCGTCTAGCGTATAGCGTCTAGCGTATAGCGTCTAGCGTATAGCGTCTAGCGTATAGCGTCTAGCGTATAGCGTCTAGCGTATAGCGTCTAGCGTATAGCGTCTAGCGTCTAGCGTATAGCGTCTAGCGTATAGCGTCTAGCGTATAGCGTCTAGCGTATAGCGTATAGCGTCTAGCGTATAGCGTCTAGCGTATAGCGTCTAGCGTATAGCGTCTAGCGTCTAGCGTATAGCGTCTAGCGTATAGCGTCTAGCGTATAGCGTCTAGCGTATAGCGTCTAGCGTATAGCGTCTAGCGTATAGCGTCTAGCGTATAGCGTCTAGCGTATAGCGTCTAGCGTATAGCGTCTAGCGTATAGCGTCTAGCGTATAGCGTCTAGCGTATAGCGTCTAGCGTATAGCGTATAGCGTATAGCGTCTAGCGTATAGCGTATAGCGTCTAGCGTATAGCGTCTAGCGTATAGCGTCTAGCGTATAGCGTCTAGCGTATAGCGTCTAGCGTATAGCGTCTAGCGTATAGCGTATAGCGTCTAGCGTATAGCGTCTAGCGTATAGCGTCTAGCGTATAGCGTCTAGCGTATAGCGTCTAGCGTATAGCGTCTAGCGTATAGCGTCTAGCGTATAGCGTCTAGCGTATAGCGTCTAGCGTATAGCGTCTAGCGTATAGCGTCTAGCGTATAGCGTATAGCGTCTAGCGTATAGCGTATAGCGTCTAGCGTCTAGCGTATAGCGTCTAGCGTATAGCGTCTAGCGTATAGCGTCTAGCGTATAGCGTCTAGCGTATAGCGTCTAGCGTATAGCGTCTAGCGTATAGCGTCACACGCTGTGATACCAAAACAGTTTTAGAAAAAATTCAAAATAATGCTAACACTAATGTTTTAAATGAAGAAATCCTATTTACAAGCACTCATTTTTGAAGAGATAAAATGATATTAATAATAGCTATGATGAATTATGAAAAATAAATAATAATTTTAAAAACATCTTTTTCTTTTTTATCAGAAATTATTTATACATAAAGTATAAAATTTATTGTTGTAATCATTCAACAATCAACAATTTTTTTAATTTCAATATTATTATTAATTATTTTTTTTGACCTTCAGATTCACAATCTGTAAAAACCAGAAACTTGAACCCAAATCGTATCTCGGTTCTGTTCCAGTTTCGGTTCTTCTAGATTCTTAAAACGAGTTTCGATTCCAGTTCCGGTATTGTAATATTTCAAATATCGGTTGCAATTCCGGTACTTGTACAATACAAAATTTTGATTCCGGTTCTGATGCAGGTAAAATTGGGTCCGATTCCGGTTTTTAGGGTTTTAAATTATAAATTACGATTAACAAATTAGTTTGGAACCCTCCATAAAGATAAAAAGTCTGCAGATATTTCTGATATATTAAAAAAAAGTAGTTATTTAACATCCAAGTATATATATGCTTTGTAAGACATTTTTAGCTCGCCGTACGAAGTACAAAAGAGTTACAGCAATTGGTCGTCAGTAGCACGGATCAAAAAATATCCTTAACAAAAAGTGTTTGTTTCGTCGCCCTCAACCCAAAAATATATATAACTCATATACTTGGATGTTAGTCGTCGCTCGTATACCAAATTTGTACCCCGTAACATCCGCTACTTGCATCGCATATATTATTTATAACACTCAAAACGTGTATTTTCATTATAATCTCGATTTGGAGACCTGTATCTATGCGTATTTTTATTATTTGCACTGCGGACACTCATACTTCTTCAAAATTATGCGACAAAATAATAGAATTTTATTTCTAATGCGAAGTATAGAGTAATCGCCGGTGACAATAACCTATTGAGGAACTATATCTGACAAATGCAGAAATATTCAAAATTGTAAACTACAGAAACGTAAAGAAACGATATAAAACAAATAGTTTCAGTTCTGGTTCCGGTACTTTTTCAAACATAAATAACGGTCAACGGTCCAGTTCGGGTTTTTGACCTTGAATAAAATTTCAGTTCCTGTTCCGGTATCATCAATTTATGGGTTCTGTACTGGTCTTCGGTTCCGGTTCGGTTTAAGTCCCGGGTAAGAACGTTATAAATATAAAATGTCAATTTTTTTTTTTGAAGTTTCTTGCCTGCCTTCATTAAATAGTTAATTAACACCAGACTACGTATCTGATAGCTTTCGTTGACAATTAAATATTATAGTTATCTATGATGATCAATAAACAATACCGCAAAAGAAATTCCCCAGGTGAGGCTCGAACTCACAACCCCGGCATGGCTCACGGCGACTGCCTTATAAGTACCGTGCGCTAACCAATTGCGCCACTGGGGACCGGCGACCCCAATTTCCAAAAAACTTTTAATAACTAATTGCAAAAATGCTGCTGTATTGTTGACCAAAATTTGCATATATTTTGCGTAAATAATAACTATAAACTAAAAAGTAACTTACCCGTTTACTTCCGACACTTTTTCTTGCGAATGTATGCTATTACAATAAAGGGAACCAGCTAGACCACTTTCCCTGGAAAGCAAGCTTATATATTAGAGAAATGTATTATCAGCATCTTTCACTCCATTTATTTGTGTGCAAGTGCATGTGCATGTGCATGTGCATATATCCAGCGTATCTGAAAGTAAGTTCACGTGTAATATTTAATTTTAGACGATATTTATTTTCAACTAGAATAAAAATGTTTCCACTTCAATGATATGATTACATTCGTTATTTGGGTAAATACTGGAACTTATTTTTATTGTGGGAGCCAGTTTTCTGCTTTATATGTAATAGCAAAATATATACTTTTATATTTGGTAATATTAAATTATCTTTGAATAAGTTTTATGGAACCAATTGGTTCCATAAACATTCAAATGGCCCGCAATTAATAAACGTCATGTAAGTGGGAATATTTTTAAGAGCAGACATTTTTGTGGGAGTTATTTTTGTGTTAACTATGTAATAACAAAATATTTGGTAATATTGAAGTATCTTTGTGATATTTTTGTGGGGACCAATAAATCCAACGGCCCCTATGCGCATGAGTAAAAAAATGTTATTAAATTGGGATTTATTTTTACAAATTCCTGGTTTTAGGAATAAATATATTCAAAAAAAAATTGATTTCTCAAAATTATACCTGTGGTACAATTGAAAATAGTATTAACAATTAAATAATTTTTACATCTACGACATTTTAACAAGTTTTAATATACGTTATCAGCGTTTCCACATTATTTTGACTATTTTCGCATTTATAAACTAAAACTATTCAGACATTTTAATTAAAAACTGAAAATAGCAGATTTACTCCCTTAACTAAAACTTATATCAAAAATGACTCAACTTAAAGCAAAAATGGAAAACTTAAGATATATTTTCTTGCAATTTTATGTTTAATATTTTGTTTACGAGATATAATGAGTGACTATTTTTGAAATGATAAATATCTGATTCTTCGGTAATGTTTTTCGTTATCACCAGATAATTAATTTGGTGTTCAAGAATATTATCATTGACTCTTTCCTGGAAAATTACATATTTATCAAATTCATAATTTCAAAAAAATAGGTATACACTCCTACGTAGAAGATAGAATGTTGAGTGTGCATGTGCACTGGACTTTCTCATAAGTATACATATGTTTCAAACATCCTGACAGACAGGAATATTGTCATTATTATAACAAAATAATTTCATTCCGAATGAAACATTTACATAATATTAGGCGAATGTCAGATTATATTATTGTTTTTGTTTAGATTTAAATTATAAACCATAGTTTAGTACTCCTTTTAATCTTAATTTGTAAATACAGTCACAATAATATAATCATGTAATTCAAAACAAACCTACTTCCTATATGTCATTATGATTAATTTTTTTAAATCTATTTAATTTAACTAAATAATCGTATTGTTTTTATTGTTGGGTCGGTAAATATTTACAAGGAGACAAAAACAAACAAATCGTTTGATCTTTGATAGTGAAAGTTTAACACACACAACGCGGGAAAAAATAACATAACCGTAGCAATAAATTTAAGAGAAATTGTTTACGTATAGTTACTTTCTTTTGATTTCATTTATAATTTTTTCCTTACATTATACGTTTATACTAATTTAATAAGAAAACATATCAATCCTACTTGCTTTAAACTAGGTTTATACAAAATATAAATGTACTTGAATATTTAAAAAGTATATTTTATACCACATTCTACATGTCCTCGATAGTATAGTGGTCAGTATCCCCGCCTGTCACGCGGGAGACCGGGGTTCGATTCCCCGTCGGGGAGGTATTATTTTCTCGAATTTTTCGCCATGGAACATATAAAATTATTTTGGGATTATCGGTATGAGCAATTTACAAGATTCAAAATTTCGAAATAATTGACATACGAATAATTAAAATTAAATTGATGTGATTCTCTGAATACTATGGTGAAGCTTGGAGTATTTACTTTCTTTTACAAAGAAAAGTAAGTCTTGTAATCATGAAAAATAATTTTCGAAATGACGTCTGTGTGTGACTGTGAACGCTTGTGAAACTTTAATTTTAAGATTTGTATATGGTCCTAGATGTGCACCCCCTATTTTTGAAAAGAATATTGAAACCGGAAGTGCATGTTTATTCTATTTTTTGTTCTATTTACCTTATGGCAAAAATAGTTGTGTTCATAATGCAAGATATTAATATTTTGCACTATTTTTGTTTGATAAGCTTCTTACAAAAATGTAACAGTTACGAGAAAGCTGCTACGAAAAATCTTAAATTTCTAATTTATGTTGTCAGAGATATCCATTTATGAAATATATTTTTATTAAATCGTATGAACTATGCCTGATATTCTACAAGGAAATAAATTCAATTTGTCATTTTCCACTGGTTAACACGAATAGATCGACGGAGAACATGTTTTAGCGTAATGGTAATTGCAGATAAATATTGAAAAACAGTACGAATTAAAAATTATATTTGAACATATTAATAAGGTGAATATTAAAGAAGCAATCTATACTTTATATTGAACAAACAGTATTTGATAACGTAATAAAATAATAAGCCAGATGATACAATTACAGGGTATTACTGTGGAGTATTGGTATTTGTTGACATAAATTTCAAACGAAAGTACATAAAACAAAGTAGAATGCAAGCCACACCTAATTTTGATTTTAAATTTTTTACTAATATGATATTTTCCCAGATTTCGCAACACATCCCTGTAAAAAAATCACTTATATTATATAATACGGTGGTCTGCAATTTAATATTTATGCCAACACATGTTTTTGAAATAAAGTATAGCGCCATTGAATGCTATAGACTCGCGCCTAATTTGTTCAATTCTTCAATTATAAGCACTTAATAATTACTAACATTTGGTATATAGAAAATAATTTAGCAATGTATAAATAATTGAAATTTTCAGCTATTTAATAATAGAATTGTATTGTGCAAATCATAATAAAAATGTCTATCAATTGTTTTAGAAAAGAAGTAATAACAATGATAAAATCACGCTGGTTCCAAATACTTTTATTTTTACTTCTTGCGGGTGTAGTAAAAGGTGCACTACACATCGTGAAAATCGTTATCCTAGCTGGCTTAGGCCTAGCTGGTATGTGGATGTTGCATACATTAGCGCAAGATTACGATAAAATCAGCAATAAATTTTCGGTAAGCCAAGCAGTCCCGGCAGGTTTAAAATCACTAATCAGCAAAAGGTCACCGAATATTTCGATCAACGATTCGGACATACCAGGGGTATAATACAAATTATTACAAAAGTTTTCTGTTGAAATCATGAAATTTTCAGTAGTTTTTTTTTTCTTTAATTTAAATGCTCGTAAATATATTTATTATATTTAAAAATGGCCTCTAATTTATTAGAGGTCATCGTGTGCAACCAAATTCGAAGAGGTTAACTTCTATAGCAATGCTACAAATATTATTATATTGCATTAAAAACGGACACAGGTTAGTGGGTGAAACGTTTGCGATTTTTATAAAAAAATTCATGGACGATAGACATATAATAATAGTATGTTTTGGGAAACTAAATTTATATAGATTCCCTTCGATACTAATTAAAATTGAATAATAGAATTTAAAAATGTTCTAAGGAATTACCACAAATAATAGTATATTGCTATACTATATAATATATGATTAATTTGCAATTTGGACATAATCAAAATGTTCTTCATTTTGTTGGAAACCAACATAGATAATCTATATAGATTCTCTTAGATACAAGTAGTTTTTATTGTTCTAACCTATTGACAATGATTATTATTACACAATGAAAAATAAAAAAAACTAATTCTGAAGTAACATTTTAAAGCTATATAAGTAAAAAATGATTACTTGAAAATTTCATGTTTCATTTCAAGAGAATTCCCAACACAACATCGAACGATATATAAAATTGAGCTCATTTAACATGCAAATTACATAGTTCCCGCAGTTGAAATGGGAAACCGTACTCGCACAAGATCCCGAAGGTTGCGTGCCAAATTTCATTTGTCAATTGGCCGCGATAAGAGATGAAAATTTATTACTGTCCGAAAGAAGTGTATTGAAACTCATAAGGTAAAAATGGCACATCATCCCTTTCTCCCAAGACAATTAACAATCTATTGTATGATTTTTCTGATTTGAGACGAAAAATGATTAAATCAAGTATTATTAACTAGGGTCACCCCTGGGAACATTTTCATGTAATTTAATAATAATAACACGGTTTTTCTTCAGTTTGTATCGTTTGACTATAATAGTAATACAAATTTCCACATCACAAATAATAATAAAGAAAAAATCGAGTTCTTTCTTTGAACGCTATTTTGTTCTTAGATCACAATGCTGAGATTAACTAATCCATCGCTTATCATGCACTGTGTAACATCCGATAAATTTAAACTAAGTTTTGTTAAACTTTGATTTTAACCTTGTATGGTGCAACTGGTCATAAGTGTTGTATCATTTAGACAGTTTCCTTGATTGTATGATTGCTGTTTATTATTTGAATAGATTATTCAAAAAATATGTATGACAAACCCTTTTTACACAACATTTTTAATGATTTGACATTTAATTCATTATTGTTTTTGAATTAAATAATCAGGCTAGATTCTGAATTTTGCAGTATTAAGGTCAAACATCAACCTCGAGAAAAAAAAAATACCGACTAACCCTTATAAAAAAAAATATCAGTGAATTCGTAATTTCATAAATAATGCCTGGTAAAAATGTTAATTTTTTTGATCGTACAGTTTCGAAGATAAAAAATAAAAACTATAAAAAATGACCTATTTTTGGGATTTTTATTTTTTATCTTCGAAACTGTGCGATCAAAAAAATAAACATTTTTACCAGGCCTTATTTATGCAATTACAAATTCACTGATATTTTTTTTTATAAGGGTGAGTCGGTTTTTTTTTGCGTAATCGAGTTTTGTTTAATCATGATAAATTTTGAGTAGTTTTATGTAATTAAGAAATATAACTTTGACCAAAAGTGTAACAATGTGTCCGTAATTCCTTCATATACAATAAACAGTCATTATTCAGCAGAATTTCTTTGTTTTCGAGCAAAAACAGGTAATTTCTGATCTGGCGAATTTATCAGCGTTTTAAAATGCATCGAATTTACATAGTTGTATAGTATCGCCCCCTGGCCAGTAGCATAACAAGGAACTAACGAATTTGGTTCGAGTATATTATGTCAACTTCTGAATTTCACAGATAGATGACCGTTTTACGAGTATCGCTTTGTTTACTAACAGTATTTGTAAGAAACCAAAGTCCTTGGTTTATTTTATATTTTAATATGTATGCACAGTTTGAACGCTTCATTACAAGATGTTAAGGGGTGAAATCAGTATATTTTCTGGCTGAGTTTAGCTATAAAAAACGCAGAAAAGTCGGTCGGTGGTTCGTGCGTGTGTGTGGGTGAATTAAATGCGGTTTGTGTACTTATGTGAATTTATGATTTAAACGTTTTTGTGTGTTGTTGGGACTACGAGTAATTTTTGGTTGAAACGTTTACGGAATTTTTTTGTTTGAATAGTTGATTAGTTTTGTTTTATTTAAATCTTTTGAACTTTGAATATTTTTGCTTTCGTTTTGTGAAAATGGTTTTATTTGATTTAAATCATTTTTATATGGAATATTTTTTTCGTTTAGCGTTGTGAGACGTTGTGAGAATAGTTTTTAAGAAAATGTTTTGTACTTGTAATAATTCTGTTTGTTAAAATCATTGTGGCTTCAAAGTATTTTTATAATTTGTTCAATCTACCTAAGCATATTATTTGTATGATGTATATATGAATTATTAATAGTGTATTACTTTCTTTTACGGGGTAATAAGTAAGTATAGGGATCACCATAAAAATCAAGCTCGAGATTTTAATGGAAATATCCATTTTGAGGATACCTGAATTTGACTGTTTTCTCAATGATGTCGGTGTGTCTGTTTGTGTGTGTGTGTGTGTGTGTGAACGAGCTACACGTTACAGCCTATACTGTTCAACGTAAAAATATGATGTATTGAATTTAAGATTTTTGTACCTCAGAATAGAAAACGTCCTATTTTGAAAAGAATATTTCAACCGGAAGTGCTCGTTTACTCGTGTCATTTTCTAACTATTCTAGATATTCTAATTTTAAACAAGTTTCATTTCAAAAAATTTCTTCTAAACTGTATCATTCTCTAAATAATAGTTGCAATTGATTTTTTTAATATATATCATAGTTAGCTATTACTGGTATGTATTTGCTTTTTTTTTCAAATTAAAAAAAATTAAAAATTAGAATTGAACCTGCAACGGAAATGTGCCGCCGTAATAAGTGAGGGCGAGTGCCGCCAGCCACCGTAAATTATTTTACATCTCGCTGCCGCTGTATAATATTTGTTGGCGCACAAACCTACACCAGAACAAAAAAAAAATCACGCAATTTTGTTTTTAGACCAATTTTGAGGTAAAATTCGAAATCTGCGACCCCATAAACCTGGTTTTATAAAATTTCAGGCAATTATATACATAAATTAAAAAACACTTATTTTTTAATAACAATTGAAATAATATAAAGCACACCTTCTCACATACGGGGAACTTTTCTATAAACATTTTCCGGTATTTAAAAAAGAAAATGATCAAAATCGGCTTTGAGTCATCTGAGTATATATTTTTATTTTAATATTTAAAATATACATATACATACTTTTCACTAACTCGGACATCTAAATTTGTTGTAAAATTGTTAATATATTATTTTAATTTTTAAAATTCGCGCTCTAATATCTAATCTAAATTTGAAATAGAAACCTATATAATATTATCGGCAATGGCAGAGTATAAGATTTTAGTTGATACATTGGCTACCAGAGGCACAGTTCTGTGACCACAGCCAAACTTTCAGTTTGCAATGCCCCCATAGTGGATTTTCCGCGAACTAGATAGACCTGATGGTTTTTCTTAAAGTGCAGTGTGACAGCAGTTTTAAAAGTGATAATTAGATATATGCTAAAATACAATGGATTGTGCAATAAAAAAATAAAATTGTCAACTAATCATGTTTCTAAATATTCATGAATTATCTCTTCAAGATTTTATTTCTTGATTAATCAAAATTATAAATTTACTTACTTGCAGTTATTATAATTGGACCGACTGTAGAATCTTACCGCAACAAATATTTTCAAAAATCACTGGTTTTTGGTCATTTTGAAGTGAAAATATTAACTATGAATTAAAATAAATAAGCGGAAACACGTATTTGCTAAAAATATATGCAAATTAGGCAAAAGAAGCACTTATTACATATTAAATACTTAAAAATTGAATAATAACATGTTACTCCCTTTAAACTTAAGATTTACAATTCAAACAATGTTTCCGTAACTCGTACATCACTAATTCACATTGAAATACTGTTTTTGACGCTCACGTGGTAGCACTTTTATTTATATTTGTTTTTTGGTCGGTCATTTTAACATAAATGCTTAATAACTTCAAATTAGAATAAATAAAACTTAATTTTATTAACTAACAATTATTTATATTTCTCATTGACATACAATATATATATATATAAATATATATATATATATATATATATATATATATATATATATATATCAATATAATATAGTAGATGCCACTCTGTGTAAAGTACACAACGCACTAAATACACTTAAAATCATCAAATTAATTGAAGATTTATCACTTTTTTTTTTTGATATTTCATTCTGACGTTTGATTCGTTTTTGTCTATTTCAAAGAAGACTGAACTTCAGAAGAGTAGTGATTATTTTATTTCAGTGGTTAAGAGTCTTGCCTTTCATCCTGGAGGTCGTGAGTTCGATCCCCGCCTATGCTAATTTGTATTTAAAAAAAGACGAGCTACACACACATACAAACATTTCTGGCTAATTATATTAATGATATGGGCACACGGTGCCCACGGGTTACTCTATTATTAATAATATAATAAACAAAATCTTGAAGAGTTAATCCACACATATTTGGACCCGTGATTGGTTGTCAAAAATATTTCAAATTATTAATATTTAAATTTGTGTAGGTTAGTTATTTGTCAAACGATACAAACTGAAGAAAAACCGTGTAATTATTATTAAATTACATGAAAATTGCTACCCGTCAAAACGGCCCTATGTTTTGTATACTATTTGGGCACATGGTACCTACGGGTGTCCCTAGTTAGTAAAGAATGAAAAAATAAAGAAAGTAAACTAAAATACACGACGTTCTCCATTGCGAATCAATAATATTTGAAGTCGCATCGCGGCAGTGGCAACTTGCAAAATAGCCGAAATCTGCCGCTGACTATTTTTATCGTTCGCACCGAGGCGGAATAAGCTCATTGCGTATGGCTAGATATAATTAAATATTAATGGCAATGATCATGATTGAATCGATATAAATTCAAAATTGTATACCTATTTCATTTTACCAATAAACGATCTAATTACACAAACAATAAGTAAACATAGCACATGTTAAGAGATTAGTTAAATTAATTGAGAGGTTCGAAGTTTGCCGCTGTCGTTGCGAAATGTCGAAGTCGAGAACCGATTTCCCCACAAAAAAATATTTTAATACCAGCGACAAAAGTAGCTCTACTGTTCCCAGCAATTTGATTGATTCGGTCATTTATTGTTGTTGCCGTTGCCGTGTCGATTCAAACTTCGAACGCACCATAACTCACAAACAAATTACACTGTGATAACTAACGTTATTTAATAACGTTTCGTTTACATATCAGATCGAATATCATATGAAATGTTCAATATGTTACCGATTGTGCATATTTGTGCAAAAGAGGGTTATTGTATTAACTTATAAACATAATAAATTAAAGCAAATGATCTAATGATTTTTAATTTTAGAGCTACATCCGAGAAGAATACGCGCGCCAGTAAAATTGTACGGGAAGCATTGCGTTTAGGAGAAAAAATATATCCCCAGTTTTGTAACAAATATTATCCATTGTGCCCGTATAATAAAAATACAATTTTAGCATTAGTTCAAACTTATGGTGGTACATAAGTAATACATTTTTTATTTTATATTGTTTGTTATTATTATTATTATTATAAATAAATATTTTTACGATTTGAAAGGTTTATTTAACATACAAAGTACATGAATCCCGAACTTATTACAGGTCAAAATAAATTAATCTTAAATTAGTAATTAATTTATTTTTTACTTTTTTTACCGGATGTTTGCATTGGTGCACCTACTAAAGCAGCTAATTTCACTTTTAATTCTAAAAGTATATTAACCTGTGGTAGCCATTCGGTTTTCGGGGCGCCGCCTGTTTTTAAAATCCTTACGAAGGTACCCTAATTAATATATACACATAATTAAACAATTTTCTCTATTTCTAATAAAATTTTAATGTACTTGTTTCTCAATTTCTGCTTCCAGTCGTTTAACTTCAGCTGGATCTGCGGTAACACTATTTTGTTCAGTAGTATTTGATGTTGTTGACTTTTTCGATTCTTTTTTAGATGTTGTGTTTTTTGATTGCGTCGGTTTTGTTGTTCCTACCGTTCCTTGGGCAGCACTTAATTTTTTCTTTAAATCTAATAAAATTGTTACTTCTGGTTCCCAGGTTTTCTTATCGGCTCCACCGGTTTTCAGCGTTCGAACTTTGTCCGCCTTAAATTTGTTAAATATTCTTTATGCTAGATTCAACTGACAAAGGAAGTTGTAATTGTGGTTATAAATTTTAATAAGTGCGATTAAATTACTTTATATAACAGTGTTGAGTTTAATGTTTATAAAATTCAAGAAGCAATGGAAAAATTAGCTGATAAAAAAACTAGTTTTTTATGTATATATTAAAATATTAAATTCAAACAATATAATAACCGTGTAATCTTTTAAAATTGCAGAGTATTTCATAAAAATAACTGAGAATATTATATTGATTTGCAATTTACATTTTCATTTACATGAAAATAAAAAGATAATATATTTTTTTTTTAATATTAATTTCATAATTGAGATATATATGGTTTAGCATAGTACTCGTCAAGATCATTCGACATTCTTTCTAATCACCGAGTAACGAATGTCATAATAGCAACAATGGGTATACATTTAAGCCATATAGAAAATGCGCCAAAGAAAAATGTAAAAAAAGTTTTTGTTTTAAACAATTTCAAAGAAAACACGTTTAAAACATCAAATAAAACATGTTTTAAACAGTTACCAATTTTAAACAAGCTTAAGTACACTACGCGTTCCGGTTGCCATTTGGATAGAATCAGGCAATAACAATAATAAAAAAAAAAAGTATTTTAATTCCGTTTCAAACGCACGAACATGAATAAAATGAAGAGTCATCTAATTCAGGGCTGTCCAATTGCAAGTGACCCAAGGGCCGCTTTAAACAAAAAAACAGTTTGAAGGGACGCATTAGTATGGCGTCATACGTTATTTTATTTGTATTTTGTCGTTAATGTAAGAATTGTGCATATCTCGTATTTGAGGGTAATTTATGCATTTAGAGGACCGCAAAATTTGAGGTCCTGCGGGCCTCATGTTGGATAGCCCTGATCTAATTCATCATGGATCCATGGTAAGATGTTCATATTTGTACAACCACATAACCGAAAATTACACGTAGCGAGCATAACAATAATACAAATTTTCAGTGCCATCTATTGCTAGCTAGATTAACATTATATTATTTTTAACATTTATTATGGTTTCTGCGTTTAAGATATGAAAAAACGTTATGGACATAAAAGTCTTACAATTTTTGGCAGATTTTTTTGATATTAAAAAAAAATTGTGCAAATTTGAAAATTTAAAATTATAATATTTAATAATTTCGGATGACCTTTGGGTTACCATATATAATATAATGGTATATAATAATATATCATATATTTCTAAGGGCAATTTTAAAGGGGGCACTAAATTTTGAGGAGTATATGGGCAATTGGATTTAAATAGCAAACGGAATCAAATAGGATGCCGAATAATATGGGTAGCAAATTTGGTGTAAATCGCTATGGTAGCTTCAGAGGAGTAGAGGGCACAAATTTGGTCTTACGATCGAGCGAGCGCCGACTAAAGCCGGATTTCCATGCATACGTCGCGTCCATCGCACTCGCAGTGAACGTAGTGCTGCAGTTTCGACGACGTATACAATTTGAGGCGTTCACATACATACGTCTTTTTACTGCTACTACTGTCCAGTACTGCGTGACAGTTAACAAAACCTGTACAATGTCGACTTATTACGAAGACCAAATATTTTTCACCATTACATATTTCTATTTAAAGTATGTTAAAAACAAGAAAAGACTGCATTGCTTTTGGACTCGTGTACAGTTTTTGTTGTTTGATTTGCATAGTGCTGTCCTTTTATTTAAGAGAGAGAGAGAGAGAGAATCCGTCACCGAGGTCACACTGCATCGAGTAGAGAGTAGACCAACTCCGTCCGTCACTGCAAATTTATTCGCGCACTTTCCGATATTTTAAACTTAACCAATGAAATGGCACGACGGACGCACTGCGACGGAAATGCATGGAAACCAGACTTAACATCCAAGTATATGAGTTATATATTTTTTTGGATTCAGGGCGACCTGACAAACCCTTGACCGATTGCTTTAGCTCTTTTATACTTCGCTAAAAAATTAAATATATCCTTGGCAAGCCCAATTGCATAAGGGAAAGTGTACTTCAAGTTGTATTCAACTGTATTTATATAGGCATGGCATAGGTTTTTGGACCAACTTGTATGTATGCCCATTGTTACTTTTATAACACTCATTAATCGGCAATTTAGAGAAATGTTCAATGATCATGACGATAATTTAAAGCCTGCAGAATATATAAGAAACGATCAATGAAACGTTCACTAAAAATTGATTAAAAGCCGTTATTATTGATGGATTCCTGCTTCTTTTTATACGGACATATCTAAGTTATGAAATGTTACACATTCGAGCTGAATGTCTTTCGATATTCTTTAGATTGTAAAAAAATAATACTTGTTTAGATAGGGCTGCTTCCAACTCATGTACACTTTGCGCAGGCGCACCATCTCCATTCTGTTGTTTACCGCCATATTTCACTTTTAATTCTTCTATCGTAGTCGGTTCAATCTTATTGAACAAAGGTACGGGTTTGCCTATTTTGTGGCCTGCAGGTAGTAAGAGAACTATTTCCGGTTTTCTACGAAAAAATGTATAGATTAAGTATCATATTTTGTACAAACATAATAATTGATAATCAGACCACTTTCAAAACGATAGTTAAAAGTTATTTTTAGTGTGCCAAAATTACGTTGTGCATAACCGTGAGCAGGTGATATAATTTTGTGATTCTGTCATTTGCAAATCTATGCTCTATATTTTGAAAGAGATCTATTGCAATTTCGAAGAAAATAGATCCTTACTCAGGAGTTAGAACGGCCGTTGTCTCGGGTGCATTGATTTGTTGTTGAATCATTCTACATGTTGCAGGCATGTAAGGATGTAACAGAGTTGCCAATAAGCACACCAAGTTACAACATACGCCGATAACTGTACCAGCACGAATTCTAAAATTCATATATTATTGTACTTACATACATAAATTTACTGAAATTCATGAGGGAATATTCAATTTAATTTGTATAACATGAATTCCATTTGTTCCACCTACTTATCTTGCTCGGTTCCTTTTAGTAGAACCCATGGCTGGGTCAATTGCAAATACTGATTACCATGCCGCGAAATTGAAAGTATAAATCTAATACCATCGCGTAATTTTGCTTTCTCCAACGCAACCATGTATCCCTTTAACTCTCTAGTGCACAATGCCAAGAGTGTGAAATCATCCGTATTTAGTTGCATTTCTGGTACAGTTGCGTCAAAGAATTTTTCAGCAAACACTAACGCTCTAATAATACAATTATTATTTTAATTATGTAAAACATGATTTATTTTTAGAATTATACTCCTTCGAACAGTGTCAAAGCAAGCGTAATTAGTTCCTATGCCTACGTCATCACTGGCTACTTATGGGGCACGCTCATCCTCATGTGGTCAAGCTCAAAACCAGCTATTTGGAGACCTGAATAAGGCACGGGCGCGATCCGATAAAACATGACCGAAACAGCTATTTACGTACGGCAACGTCATAATTGTGTACCTCTAGCTAACTTTCATATTTATTAATACGTTGATTTTTTGAAAAATAAATATTTCATATACTAAATTTATAATATATTTGTATATTTCAATACAATTTTCAGCGTGTCAGGTATTATTTGGGGACATGTACTGTGAACTATTTTTTTTATTTTTCCCTAATTTTTACTATCGTCATTTCAATTCAGTGCTATTAGAGATTTATTAAATTAAGTAAATAATATAAGTTTAAATAAAAAAAAATGGGTTGTGGCCAACGCGGGACTTTCTTTTACGTAGTTTTCATCAATATTTATTGATTATAAAAATATAATATTAGGAAATAATAATCCAACAGAAACAATATGAAAACCAAGCTTACCTTATATAAATGAATGCGTTGAAAATTATACCAATACCAATTTGTAATGGTTTTGAAGTACTAACTATCAAAACTAACCAATTCTCTACAGAATTATTCTGAAATGTCATTTATCTAATTCAGACCATTTTGTTTTCTTGTCGCAATATTGACAGGCGCAGATGATCCGATTAATTAAGCTACATTCGAATCCATGACAACGTAAACAAGATTCTTAAAATTTTCGGTAGCGGTTTTCTCGTAACTGGTACATTTATTGAAGAAACTTTTCAAACAAAAGTTGTGCGAAATATTAATATCTTTCATTATGAACATAACTATTTTTGCCGCAAGTGCAGCTGTTCTAGTGATATTGGAGATAGAACAAAAAATGCATAGAGTAAACATGCACTGCCGGTTTGAATATTCTTTTCAAAAATAGGAGGTGCACAACTAGACCATATACAAGTTTTAAGTTTGAAATCTCATAATTTTACATTGGACAGTTTCGGCTCTAGAGCGTTCACATACACACACACTCACACACGCACACACACACACACACACACACACAGACGTCACTCCGAAAATAGTCACATTCGATTCAGGGAAGCTCAAAACGTGTATATCCGTTGAAATCTCGATTTCGATTTTTTTGGTGATCCCTATACTTACTTATTACTCTGTAAAAGAAAGTAAAAAATGGGTTGTGGCCAACGCGGGACTTTCTTTTACGTAGTTTTCATCAATATTTATTGATTATAAAAATATAATATTAGGAAATAATAATCCAACAGAAACAATATGAAAACCAAGCTTACCTTATATAATTGAATGGGTTGAAAATTATACCAATACCAATTTGTAATGGTTTCGAAGTACTAACTATCAAAACTAAACAATTCGCTACAGAAATATTCTGAAATGTCATTTATCTAATTCAGACCATTTTGTTTTCTTGTCGAAATATTGACAGGCGCAGATGATCCGATTAATTAAGCTACATTCGAATCCATGACAACGTAAACAAGATTCTCATAATTTTCGGTAGCGGTTTTCTCGTAACTGGTACATTTATTGAAGAAACTTTTCAAACAAAAGTTGTGCGAAATATTAATATCTTTCATTACGAACATCACTATTTTTGCCGTAAGTGCAGCCGTTCTAGTGATATTGGAGATAGAACAAAAAATGCATAGAGTAAACATGCACTGCCGGTTTGAATATTCTTTTCAAAAATAGGAGGTGCACAAATAGACTATATACAAGTCTTAAGTTTGAAGTCTCATAATATTACGTTGGACATTTTAGGCTCTAGAGCGTTCACATACACACACACGCACACACACACACACACACACACAGACGTCACTCCGAAAATAGTCACATTCGATTCAGGGAAGCTCAAAACGTGTATATCCGTTGAAATCTCGAGTTCGATTTTTTTGGTGATCCCTATACTTACTTATTACTTCGTAAAAGAAAGTAAAAAGTGTGGGTTAGAATTTTCGGATTGACAATTTTTTTTTGCATTTAAGTGAACTGTTACTTATATTATATATATATTTATTACTATTTTTCAAAATGTTATATCTTAATATTTAGGATATTTGTAGATAAATAGTGGGCAATATTATGTTTTGTAAGATTTGATCATGCCGATAATAATTGCAATTTTGACTAAATAACGTGTTTTCACATCTTCTTCTAAATTATTTGTCCGCAGACATATTTAGTTTTATAAATATTCACATATAAAATAACAATTCACTTTTATTTTTATCAATCTTTTTTCCTTTCTTTTACGAAGTAATAAGTATAGGGATCACCAAAAAAATCAAACTCGAGATATCAACGAATATACACGTTTTGACCATCCCTGAATCGAATATGACTATTTTCGGAGTGACGTCTGTGTGTGTGAACGCTCTAGAGCCGAAACTGTTGAACGTAAAATTGTGAAACTACAAACTTAAGACTTGTATATGGTCTAGATGTGCACCTCCTATTTTTTGAAAAGACCGGAAGTGCAGGCTTACTATATGCATTTTTTGTTCTATCTCCAATATCATTAGAATGGCTGCACTTATATACATAATGAAAGATATTAATATTTCGCACCACTTTTGTTTGAAAATTTTCTTTAAAAATTTACCAGTTACGAGAAAACCGCTATAAAAAATCTTTATTCTTATTTATATTGTCATGGAAATACATATGTAATAATTACTTTCTTTTACGAAGTAATAAGTAAGTATAGGGATCACCAAAAAAATCGAACTCGAGATTTCAACGGATATACACGTTTTGAGCTTCCCTGAATCGAATGTGACTATTTTCGGAGTGACGTCTGTGTGTGTGTGTGTGTGTGTGTGTGTGTGTGTGTGCGTGTGTGTGTATGTGAACGCTCTAGAGCCGAAACTGTCCAACGTAAAATTATGAGACTTCAAACTTAAGACTTGTATATGGTCTAGTTGTGCACCTCCTATTTTTGAAAAGAATATTCTAACCGGCAGTGCATGTTTACTCTATGCATTTTTTGTTCTATCTCCAATATCACTAGAACGGCTGCACTTACGGCAAAAATAGTTATGTTCATAATGAAAGATATTAATATTTCGCACAACTTTTGTTTGAAAAGTTTCTTCAATAAATGTACCAGTTACGAGAAAACTGCTACCGAAAATTATGAGAATCTTGTTTACGTTGTCATGGATTCGAATGTAGCTTAATAAATCGGATCATCTGCGCCTGTCAATATTTCGACAAGAAAACAAAATGGTCTGAATTAGATAAATGACATTTCAGAATATTTCTGTAGAGAATTGTTTAGTTTTGATAGTTAGTTAGTTCAAAACCATTACAAATTGGTATTGGTATAATTTTCAACCCATTAATTTATATAAGGTAAGCTTGGTTTTCAAATTGTTTCTGTTGGATTATTATTTCCTAATATTATATTTTTATAATCAATAAATATTGATGAAAACTACGTAAAAGAAAGTCCCGCGTTGGCCACAACCCATTTTTTTTACTTTCTTTTACAGAGTAATAAGTAAGTATTGTAATCATGAAAAATTTCGAACTCGAGATTTCAACGGATATACATGTTTTGACCTTCCCTGAATCGAATGTGACTATTTTCGGCATGACGTCTGTGTGTGTGTGTGTCTGTGAACGCTCTAGGGCCAAAACTGTCGAACGAAAAATTATGAAACTTCAAACTTAAGACTTGTATATACCCTAGATGTGCACCTCCTATTTTTGAAAAGAATATTCAAACCGGTAGTTCATGTTTACTCTATACATTTTTTGTTCTATCTCAAATATCACTAGAACGGCTACACTTACGGCAAAAATAGTAATATTCATAATGAAAGATAATAATATTTCGCACAACTTTTGTTTGAAAAGTTTCTTCATAAATTGTACCAGCTATGAGATAACTGCTACGAAAAAACTCAAATATCTTATTTACGTTGCCATGGTGATACCTACAATTGTGACAAATTTTATTATTTTTAAAACGAATCAACCATGAGTTACATCATTTGTTTCAAACAAACAAGCATTACTTTGACAGTTATCTGTATGAATTAATATTTAAAATATTGATTTCTTATTAGAATACATTGTATCAGGTAAATTATTATAGAATCAATTTATATTATATATTTGCTGACATAATTAATTAACAATTTCAGAGTTTTACTGTGAAATTTGACTGTTTAAGAGTGAATACGATAAGTACTTCAAATTCAGATCCATTATAAATTGGTATAATTGTCCAGTTATTTTCCATATATTATATATATATATATATATATATATATATATATATATATATATATATATATATATATATATATATATATATATATATATATATATATGTATATTAATATCTATCTATTGAAAACTACGTAAAAGAAAGTTGAGTGCAGGCCACTCCAGATATTTCTTATTGTTATCGTATTACTTATGCCTCAAAAAAAATTGACAAATAAACAAAATACAAATAATGTATGTCATATTGCGCTGTTTAACACAAATAAATGAATTATAAAGAATCAACATTTAGGTTTCATATTAAAGAAACAATATTTGATAATATAATAAAATAATAAGCTAACAATTTCAGAGTATTACTGTGGAGTATTGACAGTTTGTTTGGAATATATATATTTCCAATGAAAACTACGTAAAAGAAAGTTCTGTGTTGGCCGCAACCGATTTTTTCACACTTAATTTATTATCAAGTGGAAAGACCTAAAATTATGAAATTTAGCTAGCGACAGTGCTGCATAATGCTTATATTTTTCGAGCGTATTTAGGATACCACATGTTATCAACTTTTCCAGATTTTATTTGGTACTGCTCTGCGTAGACGAGCACGTACGCGACCCTAGACTATGGAAAAGAAGACAGCGCCAAGCGCTTCTGCGCATTGAAAAGGTAGGGCTTACACGCATACATAGAAAACTCACAAGAATAGAGTTTTAATCCACTTTGCCGTCAGAGGATTAACAAAACTGCAATTAAATAAGGAATAATTCAAGCATTTAAAAAAAATTGTAAGAAAATTAAAAAAAAGTGAACAATACACGTCACAGATAAAGCCTAATTTATCGCCAAATAACATCTGCCACCCGAAAATTGTATTTAAAAATACAAATATATTATAAATTTAGTATATAATATACATATAATTAAAAACGAAAGAAGTATATACTTCTTTCGTTTTAAATTCGCAAAAATACAACGAATTCATAAAAGTTAAAGTTAGCTAGAGGTACAAATTTATGACGTACAGGTGTACGTAAACAGCTGGTTCGGCAGTGTTTGGCTGCAAATGAATACGTTACATTTTTTGATATTTCGTTTATCACAATGATAAGTTTATAAAATTACTTAAATGCTTCCCATAGCTTGCTTTTTTGATCATTTAAAAATGTATAATGTTTGAGAAGAAGTTATTATTAAAAGTCTGACACGGTAATGTCAGTTGGAAAAGAAGAGGTGCGAGCTGGTCTACGAACAGGTGAGCGTGCGTATAAGATAGAAGATTATTAGAGAGGTCTTGTAATGGCTCCATAATAATAAAACTTTCCCGTTAACGCAGCCATAGAAACTGATGATTTCATAAATTACCTATTAATAAAATTTCCTAGATTGTTTAAAAGCTCGGAATTATTTTTTGTAGCTAAATCAACCCAACTGAAACAAGAATCTTGCGATTCTGGTCTCACAAATAATAAATAAAATCTCCAGACATCACTTGGAATACTAAAATTGTAAATAAATTAGAATATTTATTGTCAAATACTCAGTGGCAACGAACATTTAATAATAGGTGCGTTCGGTTAATCAGACTGTGCAGCACATTTGCACAGTAAGCGTTCGTTTATTTGCTTTTGTGCAAAACCAGCAAAACATAACTTATTGTGTCAGACAAATGTATATTGAGAAGGTTTGTTTGTGTTTCATGCAATAAAATGTGTAAAAAAGTAGTATTTGTGTGATACTTGCACACATTTATTATTAAAAGCTATAATTTAACATAAATCATTCACTTCTACAAAAAATTAGTTACGTTTTAAGTGACATTTTCGTTGATAAATGACACAATCTGCACAGGCCGTTTGTTTTTATGTAAAACTGCATAGTTTGCACAGTGCCCACGTGACCCTGCACAGAATAACCGAACGCACCTAAAATAAGTCTGAATTTCAGAAGTATCTAGATGTCACTACTGGAGTGTCAAATATAAAATTACCCAGTCTCCTGTGCGTCATTTCCAAATACACCAATACCACGTGATTTTGAGAATTTTCCATCTTCATAATTCAGATATTCTAAAAATTTATATTTATATATATATATATATGTATAATTTTACGTAACACAAAAAAAAAATCAAATACGCTTGGTAGATAGTTATGATATTCTCACCTGTTGACATAATGTGGTTTACAATAGTAAAGCCTCGATTACACCCAAGCAAAACTGCCGGGAACATTACCGAATGGAATGGAACATTATCTTTTGCCATAAATTGATACAATACAACTTGGGCTTTTGGTGAAGGATTCCACCATTTTTCCCAATCGGCAGTGTAACGTTTTGTGATTGACATATAGCCAATTGGTGCGTCAAACCACACATAAAATACCTAAAAATTATTAATTATACATATATATATATATATATATATTCATATATTTATATATATATATATATATATTTATATATATTTATATATATATTCATGTATTTATATATATATATACATATATATATATATATATATATATATATATATATATATATATATATATATATATATATATATATATATATATATATATAAATATATATATAAATACATGAATATATATATAAATATATATATAAATATATGAATATATATATATATATATATATAAATATAAATATATGAATATATATATATATATATATATATATATATATATATATATATATATATATATATATATATATATATATATATATTCATATATTTATATTTATATATATATATATATATTCATATATTTATATATATATTTATATATATATTCATGTATTTATATATATATTTATATATATATATATATATATATATATATATATATATATATATATATATATATATATATATGTATATATATATATAAATACATGAATATATATATAAATATATGAATATATATATATAAATATATATATATATATATATATATATATATATATATATATATATATATATATATGAATATATATATATATATATATATATATATATATATATATATATGTATATATATATAAATACATGAATATATATATAAATATATGAATATATATATATAAATATATATATATATATATATATATATATATATATATATTCATATATTTATATATATATATTTATATATATATTCATATATTTATATATATATTCATATATTTATATTTATATATATATATATATACACATTTATATATATATATATATATATATATATATATATATATATATATATATATATAAATGTATATATATATATATATATATATATATATATATATATATATATATATATATATTTCAGGAGTTATAAAATAAAATGTGTACATACCTTATCCCTGAAACCGTCCAGCGGTACAGGAATCCCCCATTTCAAATCTCTTGTAATACAACGTGATTTCAAGCCTTCTTTAATCCAAGATTTAGCGATAACACGAGCGTTGTTTGACCAACCAAGCGATGATGTTTCCATCCAATGATATAACAATGGTTCCAACTGAAATCAATTAAAAACTAATACATATTCACAGTAAACTACAATAATTATAGCCAAGTTGTGTTTCCAATCCAGGTTGTATATTTGCAATACGCTTTCCATTCTTCTTCACATAAAACATAAAATTTTGGAAACTATAGTTTCTCTTTTGAAGAGTACACACATAATATTTACTTTGTCCACCTCAACTATTTCTATTTATCTTTCTCATTTTATACCATGCTGTCACTTATAATTTATATAAATTTACACAAATTGGTGCTACGTAGTGCTACGCACAATTCTTAATATTACTGGGATATAATAATATGTTCCAATAATGCTTCATTAAAACCCAGTATATAATTTTTAATTTTAAATACAATTTTAGTATTTATTTAAAAAAAAAAGTCAACTCAAAGTATATTTTTGTTCCTATGCATATTAAATATAGAATAGATGATAAAAAATATCAAGCGACTAAAAAAAAAAAAAAAACTGTAATAGAAGAAATGCCACTATATGTACTGTAAAATAGAACCGGGTTCTTTGAACATTTAAAAAACTCTGAACTAGGTACCTGGATCCCGGATTTGAAACTGGGTACCCGGTTCCGAGTTTTGAAACAGGGTACCCGGATCTAGATATAATATTTTTGTTATATTTATATTGTTATCTAACTATGTATCACTTAATAGTTCACCATTTTTGATCCACTTATTGCACATATAATTAAAGCACATGTTTTTTTCTTTTGTATTTACAATTAGTCACTTCTGGGTACCTATTCTGAGTGTCTCAACTCAATATATTGAAGTGAGATCTCACTCAAAAACGCTGTTGCCATCTATTGGATTCATTGCGTAAACATATGACGTCATGGATCTCAATCAATTCGTAAATTTATCTCACTACCTCGGTAGGTAGTGAGATCAGAAAAGTTACTAGTGAGAAAATTGACAGATTATTGGTTTTGTGCATGACATCTTTGTACAAGCGCAGAGATTAATGAAATCGCTTGAACTGACAGTTACCCACTTGTTACTCGTGAAATCTTTTGCTGGTCTCTTTGTGTTTTTTGCATTTCGTGTTTTCCTTGTTTAAAACTCGCTTACAAACATTTCTGGGCTATTATATATATAATATATGTATTTACTGTAGTTTTAAATCTATTTAAAATAATAATTGTAACAAGCGTCAGTTTAAGTGTTGTAAACTTGAAGCGCGTCTCACTAGTGGTACGTCATCGTTATCTCAAATCTCACTTCAATATATTGAGTTGAGATACTCAGAATAGGAGTCCTGATGAAGAAAATAAATTTGTTCCCTCTACTTTGACTTTCATGATCAATAACTACTTTTCAAAAGTAATATAAAATTTAATATGCATTTACATAAAATTCACTGCTAAAATTTGTATACGTAATTTGTCACGGTGTAAATAAGTTTTACAGTATTCTTAAAAAATATTAACTATAGGATTCATTTAAATTCGTCATCAGGCCTGCGTATAGTAAAATAAATTAATACAAATTACTTATTTACTGATGGAAAAAGTTCAACTTATATTAATTATATATATATATATATATATATATATATATATATATATATATATATATATATATATATATATATATATATATAAATAATATCACACTTTGCCAGTATATTTCTCACCTTTGGAAGATCTAAAAAGAACTGTTGAGATGTTTTCGGAACTGGGCTATTGCCACAAACTTTGCAACGAGGATTTATTAATTCAATTGCGTTTATAAGTTTGCCACAGCCATCACATTGGTCGCCCCTTGCATCTGGGTAACTACAACCAGGATGTGGGCATCCGCCCTCAACAAAACGGTCTGCCAAATAACGCGTGCATTTCTGGCATAATAATTGTTCAACCGGTTGACTTTGAATAAAACCGTTTTGATTCAATTCTAAGAAAATGTCTTGGCAAAGGCTGTAATTTATATAAACAAAATAGATAATAAGATTAGAACTAGTTGTTGCTTGTTTAATTATTCATAACAAAAAAGCGCAATTGCATTTTCTTCAAAAATATTTTCTAATATATATATAATTTTAAGATTAAATTTAGTAAACAAGTTATAATATTAACTTGTAAACTAAATGGTACTCAAATTCTTTTACTTATTAAAATAATAATCTTACTTTTACTGACATCACAGGATAATCCCTGATATTCATATGAAAACTGGATTGTTCCAAATACAAAACCTATAATATTTTTCACATAGAAATAACAAAATAAAATATTCTTAACTAAATTTTGTTTAGCCAAATTGAACATACAATAAAAGTAAATTTGTTATACAAATAAAAAGGAAAAAAAAATAATAAGCAAAATATTGCGAAAAATTACCTAGTTTGTTCTGGAGTTGTTGTACGACCAAAATAATCAAAACCAATTCCAAACCATCGGTAAATATCGTTATGTATCTGGAAATATTTATCGCATATTTGCTGCGGAGTCAGACCTTCTTCTAATGCTTTAGTTTCGGTAGCAGTACCATATTCATCCGTGCCACATATTAAGATTGTGTTGTAGTTACAAAGACGACAAAATCTAGAAACAAAATAGTAAGCTTGCAATTTCATTATGCAGAGTGATTCACGTCTAATATAAAAATGCGCAATGTAAAACTAGTGATGTTACTATTTTCAATTTTCGGAAAAGAAAGGAAAACTAACGAAAAATTAATGGAAAGGAAAAAGTCAAATATTTCGCTTAAATTTCAAGTCTCCGATTTAAAAATACGCGTAAGTTTAACTTACTTCAGAATTATCTTTATACATATTTTGACACGCAAATTAGTTTAAATTTCTCAAGTATTTTTACATTTGTTATTAATAATACAACCATTATTAACTGTTTATTGAGTATTATATTTATATAAATAATAAAACAATTTATGACTTTTAAAACTTATATACAAAATTGTATTCATAGATTTTAAAAACAATTTTTAAATAAATTCTCCATTCTCTAATTTGGTGTTACTTTAAAAAGTAGACTGTTGGGGGTAAATACCAATATTTATGTAAAGCTACAAGATGACAACGCATATAGTCAATTGTAGAAAATGCCCAGAAAAAAGTATTTAACCAATATAATTGTTGTAGTTAGCACCGAATTTATGAAAAATTGGTAGTTGATACAATCGTTTAACGGTGTAAAATATCTGTAAATCACAAATGTTAGTTTCTGTATGAGTTTTTTAGAGAACTGTTACGTGTTTGGTATTAATGGAAAGTTCATTTTT
Source organism: Leistus spinibarbis (assembly GCA_933228885.1). Lineage (NCBI taxonomy): Eukaryota > Metazoa > Arthropoda > Insecta > Coleoptera > Carabidae > Leistus > Leistus spinibarbis. Next base: position 8,043,131 of record OW121791.1, read on the forward strand.
GATGTAAAAAAGTTACATTTTAAATTTACGGAATATTTCATAGAAAAAGTAAATTATTAAAAATTTCCGAAAATTACACATCACTAGAAAAACTAACCTCGTAAAAACATCTGCAGATAATACACATCCTATTATATTCCCAAGATGGGGAACATTGTTAACATACGGTAACGCTGATGTGATCATAATATTTTTTTCTCCCGCTACAGGTAATCTAAAATAAGTATACACTATGTATGGCATAGTTTATAGATTTCTCTACTAGATGTCACTATAGTCCAGCAGCTGTCGTACAAAAGCGTGCCTTACTCTACTAATCTACTATCAGGTTAGAAGTAATTTTGTCATGTCTGCTAAGTATTCGTTCGCGGGACATAACTTACCCACAATTAATGAAACTAATAATGTGTTTCTTTTCTTTTAAAGACCTATCATCAAGGCATTTAAAAAATATCGGGAGTGGTCTGCACTCAACTTTCTTTTACGCAGTTTTCACTAGATATAAATATATGTATATATATATCCAAAACCTGCTATCAAACTAACCAATACTCTACTGAAATATTCTGAAATGTCATTTATCTAATAGTCTTTTGTTTTCCTGACAAAAAAGCAGATGATCCGATTTTATAAGATACATGCGAATACATGGCAACGTAAACAAGATATTTATAATGTTTCGTAGCATTTTTCTCGCAACTGGTACATTTTTTGAAGAAATATATCAAACAAAAGTTGTGCAAAATATTAATATCTTTCATTATGAATATTACTATATTTGTCGTAAGTGTAGTCGTTCTAGTGATATTGGAGATAGAAAAAAAAAATGCATAGAGTAAACATGCACTTCCGGTTTGAATATTCTTTTCCAAAATAGGAGGTGCACATCTAGGGCATATACAAAGCTTAAGTTTGAAGTTTCATAATTCTTCGTTCGACAGTTTTGGCTCTAGAGCGTTCACAGACACACACACACAGACAGATAGACAGACAGACGTCATTCTGAAAATAGTCACATTCGATTCAGAAAAGGTCAAAACGTGTATATACGTTGAAATCTCGAGTTCGAAATTTTTCATGATTACAATACTTACTTATTACTCTGTAAAAGAAAGTAAAAATATCTGGAGTGACCTGCACTCAACTTTCTTTTACGTAGTTTTCAATAGATAGATATTAATATACATATATATCCCTAACAAACTGTCTACATACTCACTCTTCAACTGTCAAACTCCACAGTAAAACTCTGAAATTGTTATTTCACTATGTTAGCAAATATATAATATAAATTGATTCTATAATAATTTACCTGATACAATTTATTCTAATAAGAAATCAATATTTTAAATATTAATTCATACAGATAACTGTCAATGTAATGCTTGTTTGTTTTCAATATACAAGAAACAAATGATGTAACTCATGGTTGATTCGATTTAAAATTAATAAAATTTGTTCAAGTGTAGGTATCACTATGGCAACGTAAATAAGATATTTGAGTTTTTTCGTAGCAGTTATCTCATAACTGGTACAATTTATGAAGAAACTTTTCAAACAAAAGTTGTGCGAAATATTATTATCTTTCATTATGAACAAAACTATTTTTGCCGTAAGTGTAGCCGTTCTAGTGATATTGGAGATAGAACAAAAAATGTATAGAGTAAACTACCGCACTACCGGTTTGAATATTCTTTTCAAAAATAGGAGGTGCACATCTAGGGTATATACAAGTCTTAAGTTTGAAGTTTCATAATTTTTCGTTCGACAGTTTTGGCCCTAGAGCGTTCACAGACACACACACACACACACAGACAGACAGACAAACGTCATTCCGAAAATAGTCACATTCGATTCAGGGAAGGTCAAAACATGTATATCCGCTGAAATCTCGAGTTCGAAATTTTTCATGATTACAATACTTACTTATTACTCTGTAAAAGAAAGTAAAAATGGGTTGTGGCCAACGCGGGACTTTCTTTTACGTAGTTTTCATCAATATTTATTGATTATAAAAATATAATATTAAGAAATAATAATCCAACAGAAACAATATGAAAACCAAGCTAACCTTATATAAATGAATGCGTTGAAAATTATACCAATACCAATTTGGAATGGTTTTGAAGAACTATCAAAACTAACGAATTCTCTACAGATATATATTGAAATGTCATTTATCTAATTCAGACCATTTTGTTTTCTTGTCGAAATATTGACAGGCGCAGATGATCCGATTAATTAAGCTACATTCGAATCCATGACAACGTAAACAAGATTCTTAAAATTTTCGGTAGCGGTTTTCTCGTAACTGGTACATTTATTGAAGAAACTTTTCAAACAAAAGTTGTGCGAAATATTAATAACTTTCATTATGAACATAACTATTTTTGCCGTAAGTGCAGCCGTTCTAGTGATATTGGAGATAGAACAAAAAATGCATAGAGTAAACATGCACTGCCGGTTTGAATATTCTTTTCAAAAATAGGAGGTGCACAACTAGACCATATACAAGTCTTAAGTTTGAAGTCTCATAATTTTACGTTGGACAGTTTCGGCTCTAGAGTGTTCACATACACACACACACACGCACACACACACACACACACACACACACACACACACACACACACACACACACAGACGTCACTCCGAAAATAGTCACATTCGATTCAGGGAAGCTCAAAACGTGTATATCCGTTGAAAACTCGAGTTCGATTTTTTTGGTGATCCCTATACTTACTTATTACTCTGTAAAAGAAAGTAAAAACATTCCTTATATATAACATTACAATCGCAGTAAGCAAAAAAAAAAAAAGACTGTAACGGGATCCGGGGTTTTGGAAAATGTTCACCTACAAGCTGAGTAACTAGTATCAACTTAATTCTTGGTCTACCAACTAATTTTATACTTAGGATCATGAAAATCACCTTGTCTGACACCATTGATGAGACGGGACCGCTCTCTGACGTTCTCAACATGTATTATTCACCCGTCTGTGGTCAGGCAAGGGATGTTCATGATTCTGAATATAAAATGGGTTAACAGATCAAAAATTAAGTTAATAATAGTTAGTAGCACACAAAATTCTAACTTGATATGAATAAGTTACGCTTTTGTACGACAACTCCTGGACACACCTAAATTCACTTTCAGTGGCTCTATAATGACAGTGTGGTCATATACCTATCGGCCGTTATGTTTCTTCCGAATATTCGTTGGCGGCATATGAAATACTTACAAAATTTATTTAAAAATGTATTTAACAAATAATTATTTAACTTTAACAATATATTGCATATAGATTTTTTAATAAATTGTGTAAATATTTCATATAGCACCAATGTATAGTATATGGCGGCCGCTAATATATGACAACACTGTCATTATAGAGCCACTATACATATAAACATTCTATGGATATAACGTCACCAGAAAATACATACACAGGTGATACAATTTTTTTCAGTTGTGGCAACCGCTTATTTCCGTTCAACCAAGCATCTTCAGCTGCTTTAAGCTCTTCAGCAGTAACAGCATCAACTTGATGGCTTGGGGATACATTAGGTGAATCTAAGTTTAGATCACCGACAGATATTTGAGAAATGTAACGTTCGCCAATTGATAACGCTTGATAAGAAGCTTGTCCAGTGGTCATTTTATATTTTGCCAGTACGCTTTGCACTTCTTTTAAATGTTCCATTTTTTTCATCCATTTCTCAAGATTTTGAAACTCGTTTAATGATGAATCGTTGTTTAAGGGGTATAAAGTTGACCAAATTGCAATATCGCAAACTGTTACATTATTCTAAAATATGTTTCTAGGATAAACTATTAAGGTTGCACAGATTACTCTCAAAACAAAATCATAATAAGCACGTTCTTTCTGTTACAAATAAAATATGGTTCATCCGATGTATACATAGGGTACCGAAGAGTATATAGACTGGAACTGGTAGCATCAATTGAACTATTTTTAATCATTATGTATTGAAAGAACAAGGCTAATATTCACCCAAACAAAATTACTGCGATATTGACACATGTATTCGAAGAAGTGAACTATAAAATGAAGCCCTTTATGTAATAAATATGTTTTTAACCAATGAAGTTTTTAAAGCAGAAAACCTATTTACACCCATTCATTTTTGAAGAGAAAATGAAAGCAAATTTCAATACTATTCATTTAAATAATTTTTTGGCTGGCATTTTGGTTCCCATTTTTAGCTCGCCGTACGTAGTACCGAAGAGGCTAAAGCATTCGGTCGTGTGTCTGTAGCATTCTCGGATCAAAAAATTTCATTAAGAAAAAGTGTTCGTCTCGTCGCCCTGATTCCGAAAATGTATATAACTTATATACTTGGATGTTAGTCGTCGCTCGCTCGCTCGCTCGGTATCTCGTAAGACCAAATTTGTGCCCTCTACTCCTCTGAAGGTACCGGAGCGATTCACTCCAAATTTGGTACACATGCTATTTGGCATCCCATTTGAATCCGCTCGCAGTTTAAATCCAATCGCCCGTATACTTCCCGAGTTATAGGGCCCCAAAATTTGGAGCCCCCCTTAATACTGCCCTTATAAAAATAATTAATACACTTAAAAATTCTACTAAAATTTCTAAGATATTTTATATCTATAAGATTTTTTTATTTTGTTAATCCAAAGCCCGAAAAAAAAATTAAATATTATAATTTTGAATTTTAAAGTATGAACTAAATTTTTTTTTTATCAATATAATCTAAAATTAAATGTAAGACTTTTTACACCTATAACATATTTTCAAATTGATTTTTTTTTTAATAAAGTACAAGATTAAAGAAATAACAATCCAGGAAGGTTCAACAATAGAGAAACTACAAAATATATAAGAAAATACGCATTTTATTAATTGAAACGCCAAGAAAGAAAACCAGATCAAACTAAACACAAAACAGAAAACACAACAAGATTTGGTACGCGTTTTTTGTAGATTATATTGATAAAAAAAAATTCTTTAGTGCATATTTGAAAATACAAAATTATAATATTTAATAATTTTTTTCGGGCTTTGGGTTAACAATATGTCAAAATCTTATAGACATAAAATATCTTCGAATTTTTGAATGTTTTAATTATTTTTATAAGGGCACTATTAAGGGGGGCTCCACATTTTGGGGCCCTATAACTCGGGAAATATACGGGCGATTGGATTTAAACTGCGAGCGGATTCAAATAGGATGCCAAAGAATATGTGTACTAAATTTGGTGTGAATCGCTCCGGTACCTTCAGAGGAGTAGAGGACACAAATTTGGTCTTACGAAATACCAAGCGAGCGAGCGAGCGACGACTAGCATCCAAGTATATAAGTTATATACATTTTGGATTCAGGGCGACGAGACTAACACTTTTTCGTAATGAAATTTTTTGATCCGAGAATGCTACAGACACACGACATTTTTTAAATTTGTGTATAAATTTATAGAAATAAAAAGAGCACACAGAATATTCAAATACGGCCACACACATTCGAATATTTTTGACAATGCTACCAACTGTTTAACACTAGATTCACAAACAAAAGTAACTAACGAGCTATTCTGATATCGATATTTTTTTTTTTGCAGAATAGGACACTTTGGAGTGTTGACTATAAGTCTCTGAAGCCGTTTTTTGAAATTCGAGTTGGAAATATGTGAAATTGCGATTTAAACAAAACAATGTTTTTGCTCAAGCACGGCGTTTTCGCGCGCGTCAGTCTGAAGGTGAAACTTTAAACGCGTTTTTCTCGAAACCATATTTTTTAAGTCGCGCGGTAGAATATCTCGACAACAAATTAACCGATTTAACTCTCGATAAGTGCATCTTTAAGGTAATAAAATTCTCTAGGAGTTGATCTTCGACGAAGTGTGTCCGACAGTTGTTAATATTTTTTAAGGCCCGCCAAAGGAGAAAAAAAGTGGCAAAACATAACTTTTTTCGTACGATGGTCGCCATTTTGCTAATTATGGTCCAAATGGACCACCCGACAATTTAATATACTTTAAAACCCTTATTTCTTATTTTTTTTCAAACAACTGGGACCAGAGTTATGCTACCGCGCGCCTAAATTGAGCTGCCCACTTTGGACCTGGACATCTTCGCCGGGGCTGAACGTACCCGACTTTAAAAAATACCTTATGAAAGAGAAAAGTTGAATAAATACGATACAAAAAACCGCATGCGAATATCTCAAACGTACCCTGAGAAAAAAAAAGTAAAAAAACAACTTTTTTTTGTGCTCAAAAGGTGAATGCCCCCTTAACACCCACCCGTGGCCGTGATGGGTGAAAAGTATCTGAATCACCCTCCTGGTAACACTGATCAAACAGTTCAATTTCTACTACATAGATGTCCCGGCATTTCAGTTGCATGAGCATGATTTGTTAGGTTAGAACCGCACAATTTTGTTTAAAAGTAAATCAATACCCCAATGAAATAATCATTTGCAAGATTTGAATCGATTTTCTTCAACAGATTCAATAACAAAGTTTTCATGTCTGGTTTTGTTGACATTCCTAACGTCTGAGCGATTGTTGGTCTCAACGCAGAAGACTCCCATTCTAACCATTCCTCGACAACACTATCTTTACATGGAAACAAAAATGTAGCAGCAGCATTTGAAATAAACAACTGCTGACCAGTTTCTAGTTGTAAAGTCGGTACATGTTTCGGGTCCTTCAATGCTGAATCTAAATAATAAAATCATTGCACTAGAGTTGACAATGAAGAAGAGTAATATTCCAAACAGTTTGCAAAAGGTTAGATCTAAGCTGTTGTAGAGAAATTGAAGAAAAAAAAAAATATATATATATATATATATATATGCAACACTTACCTTGGAGGTTAACTAATTTAATATCAATCTTCTTCTGAGCGAACTCACTACACACTAATATTTTTAACGTCGCCGGATTGCTTTCGTTTGTATAAACTATCATTTTCAGTTTGGGAATATTTGTTCAGTTGTTTAAATTTTAAATAAACACGTTAAAAACGTGGCAGTAGCAGTGGCACTGTTTCAACAAATACAACTTTTTTCGTAGAATACGGATGATGATTAAAACATATTATAAACCTTAAGTACAGTTTGCATAAGTACGTAAGTTGCGTATTAAGTTTGACAGTTGTACACAATGGACTACAAAAGTGATGACGCGTAATTGTGCGGCAAATTTAGATGCGGTCGCCGCCATTTTCGTTTCTTATGGGATTTAACATAGAGGTGAAGTTTGCATGTTTGTACCGTTCTTATTGTAAAGCTGGTGGGTATGAGTTATTTTTTTTAAAATAGACTCAAGCTCCAACTCCAGATTCATGTATTTAAACTAGGGCGACCATAATTAATTAGTTTGTAATTAAAGAATAGCGACATTATGGGAAAATAGCATTTAGTGTTGCCGAAAAGTGCTAGCATATTCACGATAGATGGCACGCGTGAAACCCTAATCCGGCCTTGTGATTGGCTGCCTCTAATTGACAGTTCATTTTAATTTACAAAATTAATTAAAACACGGTTTTTAGCCATATCTATCAACATTATTCAACATATATTTTAATATAATATAATACGTAAAGACCCAAAAGGTTATTTAAGATATTTTATTGAAATCAGGGAAATTATGTCAAAAATTATGATTATTGACATAATTTTTGACAAAATTTCCTTGATTTCAATAAATTACCTTTTGGGTCTTTACATATTATATTATATTAAAATATATGTTGAATAATGTTGATAGATATGGCTAAAAACCGTGTTTTAATTAATTTTGTAAATTAAAATGAACTTTTCGGCAACACTAAATGCTATTTTCCCATAATGTCGCTATTCTTTAATTACAAACTAATTAGTTATGGTCGCCCTAGTTTAAATACATGAATCTAAAGTTGAAGCTTGAGCCTATTTAAAAAAAAATAACTCATACCCACCAGCTTTACAATAAGAACGGTACAAACATGCAAACTTCACCTCTATGTTAAATCCCATAAGAAACGAAAATGGCGGCGACCGCATCTAAATTTGCCGCACAATTACGCGTCATCACTTTTGTAGTCCATTCTACATTTAGTTTGAGAAATATATAATAGAGGGCACATATTTAGATGAAGGTTCTATTTATACTGCTTAAACGCGATCATTTTCATCACTTTTCATTATTTTTATTTAAATAAGCAATTAAAAATAAATATTCAGTTATCGTACACTACTAATTAATAACTGTTTTATTATAATATAGTGGTATATTTTTCGTTTATTTCTCTATTTTTGTCGGGGCAATGATTAGACAGTGTAAGTGCGACTTGGGCAACTGAACAGCTGATTGAAACTGATTCTGATTCTGACTGATGCGTATTTATGATGTGTACAAAGTATTGCTTATAGTTTACCGGCAATGTGTAATAGTGTAATTAATAAATTGTTATTTTGTTGGTGAATAATTGTTCCCAATATTATAATTTGAACATGATTATCAAATTAGTATTAACTGGTGTTGGTGTACTGGCTGGTTTTTCAGCATTTATTGCAATATTTATATTGAAAAATTATCAAGCAAGTATATGGGCTTTCAATACAGGTAAATACGGATTTCATTCAAAATTGTCGCGCCTAAATAATATATGTATTTGCAGGACTCACTGCAACAATTTTGTTTCAAATTCATTGGTTAAAATATAAGAATCGAATTGATGATTATTATACACCTCATGCTTTGTGGTCTTTAGCATGGATCGGCTTTGCTATGTTTGCCCTCGGTGTTAGCGGATTTATATATAATGTGATTATATTCTGTGCTTTGCGCCCACGTAAGTTGTTGTTACAGTCAAAGCAAATGCTGTTTATATATATAAAAATAAAAACAAAACTAGTTGCTAAGCGATAACAATTGTACTATGTATTTCGAGGTCGATCTATCATCATTAGAATTATGTACTTATAATTTGTATTTTTTATAATTCCATTTTATATAAATCTTTTTAGAAACTGATAGAATTTCATTTATGTATAATATAGTATAACTCGGAAAATTATAAAAGTCATAATGTGAAAACGTATTTGCATATTCGGTGTTATAAGGTGTAGTAGATGTAAACAATTGCACGTGTGAACAATTACCGGTTACACATCTCGTTTCTTATTGACTTTGAAAAGTCATAATAACAATATTTTGATATTACATATTAGCGATTATAATCAATTTGACTGAAATTCGATATTTTATACGTTACCGGTTACACTGGTCCAATTACGAAATATACTATAAATACACTCACATTTTTCCGTATCATTTGCATTTATTTTAAATACACTGTCAGCTTAGGTACAACGTACTTATACGTTCAGCTCACCTTATAAGCAAATAATATATGCGATGCGAACTCCGCGCTTTTTAAATTAAAAATATAATTGTATTTAATTATGGCCTTTTTATTAATAATTAGAAGAAATGTTAAAGATATAAAATGTCTTACAATTTTTAGTAGATTATTTTTATATAATAATAATAAAAAAATAAATAATTTCATATTTTAAAATTTAAATTTAATAATTTTGTATAAAATATAAAAAATTGAACCCGAAAATATTAAGATTCGGCACCAGATTTAATATATTAGGGCATCAAATTAAAGCATTAAAATGTATGCCATTTATATATAAATAAAATAGATTTAGCACTAAAAATGTAATACTACATTTTAGCAGCAACATTAAAACATATTTTAAGAATATGAAATAAAATATATAAATATATTGTAACAATACAAAATTAAATATCTACTATCCTTTCAAAACACACAACCATATATATATATAAACGGTTAATAAATAGACTATTAAATAAAATAAAACAATTAAGCAAAGGTACATGCATCTATGCCTTCAGCTCACCAAACAGCGCAGTTCGTAGTATATATTCAATACAATATATGAAATTAACAATTTCATCAGTAAAAACCTTTTATTTCAACAACATTAAGTCTTTCGACCCTGCCGGTGGCAATTCCACCATAACATTTACATGGCTCAACATACTGTGCCAAGTACTTTGGCTATTTATCACTAAATGTCACATCTACAAAGTATTTTAAAGAAAATTCATGCGTAGTTTCGACAATCGTTTAATTTTGACGTGTGTGAATGACAATGGACTATAAAAGTAATTACCATGTTCACATGACGGATTGAATACGGTATTGAATTCGATATCGGTATTGAATCCCGCATGTGAACACAAAAAACAAGGATTGGATTGACTCATTCCAGTCCCATTTTTAGTGGGACTGGATTGAATACTTGTTTTCAATTTTGCCATGTGAACGCATCGGATTAATATGAGACATGCGCAGTATCGTGACAGCAGAGGCGTCGATAGGCCATTTCAAAGGGGGCGCACGTCCCTCTCTTTTAAACTGCGCCCCGCCTGTTATTTCCAAAATTTATTCTTTAAATATAAACACCTACGGAATATCATCACAAATTCACATTTTGTATGACGTAAGTGAATCGGGAAATTTCTGCGCCCCCTACGAATTGAAATCCTAACGACGTCCCTGAATGACAACTGTCATCAGGACCCCTATTCTGAGTGTCTCAACTCAACCAGATCTCACTCAAAAACGCTGTTGCCATCTATTGGATTCATTGCGTAAACATGATATGACGTCATGGATCTCAATCAATTCGTAAATTTATCTCACTACCTCGGTAGCTAGTGAGACTAGAAAAGTTACTAGTGAGAAAATTGACAGATTATTGGTTGTGTGCATGACATTTTTGTACAAGCGCAGAGATTAATGAAATCGCTTGAACTGACTGTTACCCATTTGTTACTTGTGAAATCTTTTGCTGGTTTCTTTGTGTTTTTTTTTGTATTTTGTGTTTTCCTTGTTTTGTGTTGTTTAAAACTCACTTACAAACATTTCCGGGCTATTATATATATAATATTTGTATTTACTGTAGTTTTAAATCTTTTTAAAATAATAATTGTAACAAGTGTTGTAAACTTGAAGTCAGAAAAATCCCTAAAGATCTCACATGCGCGTCTCACTAGTGGTACGTCATCGTTATCTCAAATCTCACGTCAATATATTTAGTTGAGACACTCAGAATAGGGGTCCAGGTGACAACAGCGCATTTATCGGAATTTTTAAGAACTATTGGATATCAAATTCAATCCCGGACATGTGAACACATGAGGAACGTACTCAGTTCAATCTCATTCCAGTATTGAATCCTCCATGTGAACATGGTAAATGACGCAGAAATGGCGGCATAATTCAATTGCGGCCCCGTTCATATTTTGTTGTTATGGGATTTAACATAGAGGTGAAGTTTGCATGTTTCTACTGTTCTTAATGTAAAGCTGGTGGGTATGAGTTTAATTTAAAAAAAAAAAAAAATCTTCAAGATTCAACTAGGGCGACCATAACTAATTAGTTTGTAATTAAAGAATAGCGACATTACGGGAAAATATCTTTTGCGTTGCCGAAAAGTCCTTGCATATTCGCGAAAGATGTCAATGAGAAATATAAATAATTAATAGTTAATTCTAATTTGAAGTTTGTGAGTCGCTATTAAGCATTTATGTTAAAATGACCGACCAAAGAACAAATATATATATAAAAGTGCTACCACGTGAGCGTCAAGAACAGTATTTCAACGTACGAGTTACGGAAACATTGTTTGAAGTTTAATCTTAAGTTTAAGGGGAGTAGCATGTTATAATTTCAATTTTTAAGTATTTAATATTAAATAAGTGCATATTATTGCCTAATTTGCATATATTTTTAGCAAATACGTGTGTCCGTCCATTTATTTTAATTTATAGTTAATATGTTCACTTCAAAATGGCCAAGAAGCAGTGATTTTTGAAAATATGAGTTGCGGTAAGATTTTATAGTTGGTCAAATTATAATAACTGCAAGGAAGTAAATTTATAATTCTGATTATTAGAGAAATAAAATCTTGAAGAGATAATTCAAACATATTTAGAAACATGATTTGGTTGCCAATTTTATTTTTTATTTTTTATTTTTGGTGGCACAATCCATTGTATTTTAGCATATAACTAATTATCATAACTTTTAAAACTGCCTTCACACTGCAGACATTTGTATTACTTTTATAGTCAAACGATACAAAATGAAGAAATCCCGTGTAATTATTATTAAATTTCATCAATTTCAAATGTTCTGTATACCATATGGGCATATATATATATATATATATATATATATATATATATATATATATATATATATATATATATATATATATATAAATATAGTTGAAGGGGGGATATTTATGAATCCTGATGAAGCAACAATTTTTTGCGAAATATTGATTCTGAAAATTAAAGAGTCATAAATAGTTTATGGAGTTTCTTTTCCCATAATTATCTCCCAAGACACCGCACATCCGTGATCCTTCTTACATATATAAATATATATATATATATATATATATATATATATATATATATATATATATATATATATAAATATATATATATATAAATATATATATATATAAATATATATATATATATATATATATATATATATATATATATATATATATATATATATATATATATATTGTGACGCTTACTTTCGGTACTTTGCTTGTTCGGGCGCCAATATCAATCTGTACACCGTGCTTTTGGGTACGGCGACAGATTTCCCGGTACTCAGTGAAGAAATATTCGGTTTCCCAGAGGTCGTTGATAATAAAAGATGACAATGTAGTTTAAACCCCAGATGTTTTATTTTTCCCACAAAATAGATGTTACAACCATTAACAAATACTATATATTTATTTTACAAACACACGAAATATATTTTGGATCAAACCAGCGGTCGCAACCCTTTACGACAACAAATGCTAAGTTTGATGTGACCAAAATATACAATAAAATAATATATTAGAATTAATCTAATAACAGAATAATTAAAGTTTTGAAGTTACGTTAAGTTAAACAAAAGTATAAATATGTTTTCAAAGACAAAAGTATGAATCAAAGATTCGCCGGTTTACCACCCAAACATATAATAAAATAATACATTAGAAATAATCTAATAACGGTCTTTCGGAAATCTACTTTGAAGTTACGTTAAATTAATCAAGATAATAAATGTGAATTTCGCAAAACGGTATGAAAACATGAATCGGTTAACGGTATACTACAACGCGTACAACTATTGTAAAAACCAACCAGATCCCATCACCTGGCAGCCTGTACAATAGCCGCTGTCATATTTACTAGATCTCAACATCTAGCAAATATCACAGAAACGCACCACAAATTCCACTCTGAATCTCAGCATTCAGAGCTCCTTTGCCGGTAACTAGCCTCAACGCTAGCACCGTTCACACCCGATTCTTCCTGATCTCAGCACCAAGAAGAATGAATCTTTATCGTCGATTCGCGTTATTTATCAAACCGATCAATTAGCGTTGTACACGTCACGAGTGGGGGTTAAAGTGGGGTCTCGAATCGAACGAGAGCGCGTGCGTGGCACAGCGAGGTGTGTTTAATATTCCGGACTCGGCCGAGCGCTGGCTACCGAACAAAACTCTGAGCGCTGACTGATAACAACTCGCTAGCCATGCGCACGCGGGCGCTTAACTATCTTGCTTCGTTACAATATATATATATATATATATATATATATATATATATTGTAACGAAGCAAGATAGTTAAGCGCCCGCGTGCGCATGGCTAGCGAGTTGTTAATATATTATATATATATATATATATATATATATATATATATATATATATATATATATATATATATATATATATATATGTATATATATATATATATATATATATATATATATATATATATATATATATATATATATATATATATATATGTATATATATATATATATATATATATATATATATATATATATATATATATATATATATATATATATATATATATATGTATATATATATATATATATATATATATATATATATATATATATATATATATATATATATATATATACATATACAGTAAAACTTCCCTAACTCGAATCTCAAGGTACAGGATAAAAGATTCGAGTTAGGGAAACTTCGAGTTATAGAAAATACACAATAAAAATATTGTGAAAAAATGAGTTGTTTATTTTAAAGTATTCAGTAATTTTCTTTTGTATTTTACAAGACCACCTTTCATTTTCTACAAAATCTTCCACTAAATTTAAAGAATTGTATATATAATCAGGAACATACATTCATCAATATCAGTATAAACACAAGGTGTAAGCCTTTTGCGTTTACTTCTAATGATAAGCACTTTATTATTTTTCCGCTTCATATTCGAGATACATACATATGCACTTCACAATAAAATTTTGTTAACTAGTAATTACAGCACTGTATCACCTAATCTTCAAACTAAATCGATCACTAAATTATATACTATGACACTCTGAAACACACACTGAAATAATAAATATATGTCCTGCGCCTCACACGTACAAATTTGATTGTCAGTGCTATGCGGCTATTCGTACGTAGGGGCTACCCCAGCTATGAGAGAAAATATCACTTCGAATTAGAGAAATATTCGAGTTATAGAAATTCGAATTAGGGAGATAAAATAACATGTAAAACAGAACGAAACATTAGTGTTCAAGAAAAAAGTTCGACTTAGAGAATACTTCGAGATATAGAAGTTCGAGTTAGGGAAGTTTTACTGTATATATATATATATATATATATATATATATATATATATATATATATATATATATATATATAACATATATATATATATATATATAACATATACATATATATATATATATATATATATATATATATATATATATATATATATATATATATATATATATATATATATATATATATATATATGTATATATATATATATATATATATATATATATATATATATATATATATATATATATATATATATATATTTATATATATATATATATTTATATATATATATATATTTATATTTATATATATTTATTATTTTGGTAACCAATACTTAAAATAGTTATTAAAAGTTGGTGCTCAAAAATAATGTCGGTGCTCCTCATTTAAATTATTCCTTCAAATATATGTACACTTTAAAATAAACTTTCGATTATTTGAAAAATTCGATTTTATGAATATACTTTGTTTCTATTAGTTTCCATTAAGTCCATTAAGATATTTTCGTTTTAATATCGATTTCAAAATTTGAAAATCGACCAGTCCTAGTTCCTATAAGCGGGCACCGACTGTATAACATTGCGTTAATATAACAAATTCTAATTGTAACATATATTGTGTGTATGTGTTTTGATATTTAATATGTTTTGTTATAATAGCAATACTGCCCGTCAAAGATAGTGTCATAATGTCAATTGTTTGGGGTTTCTTGACATTCAAAACCGGCGCACTGTTGTTTTGGTATGCAAGGAAATACGCTCATTTCGTTCATATTGACCGAGTCAAATTGATAGAAGTTGATGTAGAGGAACCTGCTGAGCAATCATATTCATATTCATATTAAATAATTAATTAATTTCGTTTAAGACTTTAGACATTTATGAATGACTCTACCATGTACAGTTTTTTCATTATTATTTTTATTCATGTGAAATTTAAAATAATTATGCGTAGATAACTGTTTTTTTAACGTATTTTATAAGCTTTGTATGTATACCGTTATGAAACTTTTATTATTCAAATATATACATATCTATTTTGCACATTTTTACTTTGTTTACTATTTTTAACATTTCCCTTGTCCTATATTTCCTACATTTTTAAATTTTTTAAAACTCATGCTATAAGATGATACGCTGTCTAGTGTCAAGAAAAACAAGATTTGGTACGCGTAGAACGCACCAACGCGGAGAGCTCGCCCTTAGGTAAAATATGCGTTGCGAGCAGTGGTTTTTAATTATTATGGCCTTTTGGTTAACAATTTGAAAATATGTTATAGGTGTAAAAAGTCTTACATTTAATTTTAGATTATATTGATAAAAAAAAAATTTTAGTTCATAATTTAAAATTCAAAATTATAATATTTAATAATTTTTTTCGGGCTTTGGATAAACAAAATGAAAAAATCTTGTAGATATAAAATATTTTTGAATTTTTAAGTGTTTCAATTATTTTTATAAGGGCAGTATTAAGGGGGGCTCTAAATTTTGGGGCCCTATAACTCGGGAAGTATGCGGGCGATTGGATTTATACTGCGAGCGGATTCAAATGGGATGCCAAATAATATGTGTACCAAATTTAGATTATATTGATAAAAAAATAATTTAGTGCATATTTTAAAATTCAAAATTATAATATGAAAAAATCTTGTAGATAAAAAATATCTTAGAATTTATAGTAGAATTTTGAAGTGTTTCAATTATTTTTATAAGGGCAGTATTAAGGGGGGCTCCAAATTTTGGGGCCCTATAACTCGGGAAGTATACGGGCGATTGGATTTAAACTGCGAGCGGATTCAAATGGGATGCCAAATAATATGTGTACCAAATTTGGAGTGAATCGCTCCGGTACCTTCAGAGTAGTAGAGGGCACAAATTTGGTCTTACGAGATACCGAGCGAGCGACGACTAACAAGCAAGTATATAAGTTATATACATTTTCGGAATCAGGGCGACGAGACGAACACTTTTTCTTAATGAAATTTTTTGATCAGAGAATGCTACAGACACACGACCGAATGCTTTAGCTTCTTCGGTACTACGTACGGCGAGCTAATGACCATTATAATGGTCACTTTTCTATCTATAGATGAAGGCAGGGCAGGGCATGTGTCGTACGGTTGAATATAATATATATAATTTCTTGATACAGTGAACACCCAAAACTCTCGGAAAACGATAAATTCGATTTTACATTCATTGTTTACTATATAAACGTACTTATCTAGTTATCTGAGTAAGAAAAATATATTTCAAACATTCATAATAAGTTCCTCAAATATTCATACAGATATAAACATATCCTTCTCAGGCATTTATTTAAACAAGCTTAGATCTTAGATAGGGACCTAAGCTTGTTTATATAAAGTCCAGCTCGCCGTTTGGATAGAATCAGCAAATAACAAAACGAAGATTGTAATGCCATCTATTGCTGGCTAAATTAGTTAATCTAGCCAGCAATAGATGGTATCACACTGTTATTTTTAACACTTTTTAGGGTTTTTGCGCTTAAAATCTGAAAATATAAAAAAATGTCATAAGTATAAAAAGTGACAATTTTCTGTAGATTTTTAAAAATACAAATTATATTATAATTATAATTTTTAGTATTTTTTTAAGGCCAATATGAAGACATCTTGTAGATATAATATATCTTAGAATTATTAGTAAAAATGTTGGGTGTTTTAATTATTTTTCTAAGGGCAGCATTAAGGGGGGCTCCAAATTTTGGGGCCCTATAACTCTGGTAGTATATGGGCATTTGGATTTAAACTGCGAACGGGATGTCAAATAATATGTACCAAATTTGGTTGAAATCGCTTCGGTACCTGCAGAGGAATAGAGGTCACGTATTTGGTCTTACGAGCGAGCGACGACTAACATGCAAGTATATAAGTTATATATATTTTTGGATTCAGGGCGACGGCGACGAGACAAACACTTTTTGTTAATAAAATTTGTTGATCCGAGAATGCTACAGACACATGGCCGATAGCTTTCAGTCTTCTGTAATTCGTACGGCGAGCTAATAAATTATAAAATAATATTTTGTGAACAAGAAAAAAAGTGAAATTCTGCTATTCAGCATAAAAAGGTTCAAGTTCGTGTCGCACCCTCTTATATCAACGATATCTGATAAATTTTTGGATTTTGTACCGTTTTTAATACATTGGACTGAGCCTATAAAACCTTTCTAGGCAAAACGTTAAAGTGAATTAGAAATTGGCTCTTAATGCTTCTATTTGAATATCACGAGGGACCTGGCATTACCTATAATTTTATTTTTTCTACATTTATGGCAATGCGAATTGGTTTTTATACCAGTTAGTTTATTTAGGTAGAGTAATTCAAGTACATTCTACATTTAATTCACGTTAGATTTTAAATCTACCAAAAACCGTTATGGTTAAAAATTGTAGATAGAAGGTATTGTCAGGTTATCCGTGATATACTGATCCAAAATCTGTATGTAAAATTATATGAGCATTTGAACTTGCAGAAAATTTATGCTTAAAATTGAAAATGTAAACATTAATTATATACCATATACTCAATACCATTGTAAAATGGTTATCTTCAAGACCGATTTTCAAAAATGAACATTTTTGTTAACTTGTACGTTTTGGTACTTATAACCATTTTTACAAAATTGAACAATAAGTAATAGGACACTTGAAAAACTAATATATGCTAAACTTTTGTTGTAATTGGAGGAAAAATTTATTTCGACAAACGTAGCAAAAAAAAAAAAAAAAAATTAAAGATAATTTTAAATGCTATTCCTGCCAAATCAATAAAGATAGAAAGTTATCCTTCATAACTGAACTATTGGTTTTTTAGAAATATTTGTTTTGGGTATTTAAAAAAAATCTGTTCTCATTTGCCAACGAAGCGTCCTCTAAAACTCGGTGCCCCTACACTCAGCCCTCGGTGTATGATTTAAATATATTATGTTTCATGTTTTCAATAAATATATAAGCATACACCATAATTTTGAATTCGTACTCAAATTTTAAGGACGCCCAAAACGTGTATTTTCGTAAGAATATTGAAGTTTAAATATGTTTTTTTTTTGAACCACATACAATAAAGTTAAAATCCAAACAAAGAAATACAAAAATTAAATTCAGTTAAGATAATTACATTAACTAAAAATAAAATGCAAGTGTATTCATGTCTTAATTAGTCCAATTAACGAAATAAAATCTGCATTCTTTGATTTTCCCACTGGTTCATCTCCGAATCGCGATAATGACTTGGGTAAAATTAAACCTGCTTCAAACTTGTTTTGCTTCCTATTGTAAAAAGGAATGTTCCGAGTCAGTTTTCGTTGGGCGCAAAACGCAAGTGTGAGTATCGTACGCGTATTGTTCATTAAAATACATAATTGGATAGTATAATTTTGCGGTGTGCCCGTGTTCACGTACGCTAATGCCTGGTACCGCTGCACGGAAGGGAACGGTACTGTCTGGCTGGTGTTCAGTGTTGGTCGTGAATGTTGGAGTTGAAGAGAAATGCCGGTACCCCAAGCGGTACTATCACCCGTGAACTGACACTTGTAGGTTAAGAAATTCGCTCAGCGCAGGCAGCGGTTCAACTCGGTTGTGAATGCGATGCGAGTTGCGAGCGCGCCAATACAACCTCTTGTTATTGTTGCCGTCATAACCATACTTACCGCAGTACTGTCTTCAATTGTTTTATATCTACAAGTGATGCGGTTGGTGGATTGAAAAAATAAATCAATGTGGTAAATATATCGGGAAAAAGTGTATTATAAATTATTGTGGTGCTGGTGAAAAAGAAGTAAGTTTATTTACATATATCTATTTGTTACTATGGTGACATTTTAAGTTAGTTACCAATAATGATTTAAAATATGTACTTATTTCTGTAGAAGATATTTGTTTACTAACATTACATTAGTTATACAGTAAATATATAAATAATACACAAACTATAATCAATTTTACATTATTTTGTTTATTCATTTTTATGGAGCGAGATTATAAGAATTTATTGACGGGAAATTATATAAAATATTTAAAATACATGCTATTAGGTTTAGTACAAAAGATTTAATTAAAAATTAATTTACACAAAAAAATTATTTAACAAATAAATCGATTATTGAGAAAATGACGTAAAGGCCCATGCTCAACTAAACAACTAGTAATTACTAATATAAATTATAAAAAATAATCCTTTTTGATTTATGATAATCCATGCTAGCATTCACACCTACAAAATTAAAGCATTGCTTATTCATTTTGTCACTGTGAACGCTAGCATTATTTGTCATACAAAAAAAAAATATATATATATATATATATTTTAAATCTTAATTACTAATTGGCTAGTTGGGACTTATTGTAAGCATGTCAGTTATATCTAAGGTAGTGTATACTTAACTTTTATTTGGGTAAGTAACGATTTTATTTTTTTATTTTTAGTAAAATTTTTGCAAAAGTAGAACTAATCAAGTATTCTATATATGTTAATAAATATTTCCTATACAATTCATTAAAAAGAATCTCATTGAAAATTTACGTAATATATTAAAGACAATAACGCAGATTATATTAGGTTGTATATAATGAATTTTATTGTAAATATTTGTTAACTTATATAAAATAATCGTCTTATTTTTGCAAAATTATCGCTAAAAATAGAGAAAATATAAAGTTAGCGACACCCGTCGCTCGTCTTTATTCGTTTCATTGTGTTGCTGTAATTATATTTAAATGATTGCATTAATCAAACCTTAGCGCGCTTTGGGTATGTTAGTGGAGCACTAACAATGAATCAATTGAATATGTACATATAGGTATAATATAATTTGAAATGTATTCATAGAGTTACGAATTTGATTTTTTAAATAAATATAAACATTGTTCGTAGTGATTTAATGTTTAAGGGCCCAGCAGTGATTTAAATTGGTTTTAGATCAAAGATAAAAATCCTATGGTTGCACTTAAAAATTTACATATTTAATGCCATTTAAATTTTAAATATTTATGTATATAGCCATGACCATATATTAATTTTGATTTAAATTCATTACAAATATCATTCTGCTTCCTTGCGTACTGAAATAAATAAATAAATTGTACTACTTCCATTACATATAAAGACATTTGTGTAAAACATTGTTTATTTGATTATTTTAATTATGTTTGAATACTGTACGTATAATATGTGGGAATCCTAGTGTAGCACAATGGTTACAATGTACATTGTCGAAAAATATTTTTATCGCGTAAACATTTTTTCCCCCGAAACTTTTAACGGCTCATATATAAGATAGAGATGAGAACTACGTAAAAGATAGGCCTGCGTTGGCCACAACCCATTTTGTATAAACAAACAAATAGTTTTTAATGACGATAATGTCATATGCAAAATAAATGTTTTATTTATAATACTAACATAAATAAAGAAAAAGTGTGATGATATTTATTTCTTTCAAATGAAATTTAAACATATATTACATTTCACTTAATAGAAACGAATTACTAGTGCAAGGAAATTAAATGTATATTATTTATATTTATTCTGATTGTCGTACTCATATACATAGGTAGAAGAGAAAATAAAATTCTCTTCTGCGACCAAACAATAGTAATGTTTTTAATTTTTGTGTCGAACTGGATTTTACTTTTTCTGTCTACAGTCTAGTATATTACAACAATACAGCGAAGAAAGTTTTTCTCACTTATTAGTTGTAGAAAAGTGTGAATTTAATCGAAACAAAAACAGACATATTTCACTCACTTTGTAATTCATATACCTATCGCGTATAAATTTCATTAATAGACTGATGCATGCATGCATGTGTGTGTGTATGTGTAACATACTATTCACGCATTGTTGAAGAATTTCACATTCTTTTTCTATTTTACATTTACTCGATTTGCATTATATTAGAAATATGCACAGTGCACTATATGTTTACTGTTTCAAATCTGAAACAGTAAATATACATATGTGCATTTGTAGGAAATTAACATTAATGATAATTTCATCATATATATATATATATATATATATATATATATATATATATATATATATATATATATATATATATATATATATATATATATATATATATATATATATATATATATATATATATATATATATATATATATATATATATATATATATATATATATATATATATATATATATATATATATATATATATATATATATATATATATATATATATATATATATATATATATATATATATATATATATATATATATATATATATATATATATATATATATATATATATATATATATATATATATATATATATATATATATATATATATATATATATATATATATATATATATATATATATATATATATATATATATATATATATATATATATATATATATATATATATATATATATATATATATATATATATATATATATATATATATATATATATATATATATATATATATATATATATATATATATATATATATATATATATATATATATATATATATATATATATATATATATATATATATATATATATATATATATATATATATATATATATATATATATATGCATATATATATATATATATATATATATATATATATATATATATATATATATATATATATATATATAATTCGCCAGTCATTTCTATTATTCATTATTCATCGGATACCGACAGATTTGGCGGGTTTAGATTAAATTTAAAATTATAAAGTCATATAAGTATGTCAGGGAAGAGTTAGGATTATACTTATTTTAGGATATACTTGTCATACATATTTGATGAAACACGTGTGTTGCTATATGACAAATTGCGTTTAGTTGTATTATATAATTCAAGTGAATTACTTTTAAATAGTTAAATAAAGGATACATTTACACGGCAGTGTGCCGAAAACTTAAAGAAATATGTCAGTTTTGACCGATGGCGAATTTTCATGTAATTTAATAATAATTACACGGGCTTTCTTCAATTTGTATCGTTTGACTATAATAGTAATAATACAAATTTCCACATCGCAAATAATAATAAAGAAAAACTCGACTCATATTCTTGAACGCTATTTTGTTTTTAGATCACTATGCTGAGATTAACTAATCGATCAGGCAATAATGATATTATTGATTGTTTACAACAATAGTCCGTCCTTTAATGCGGTAGTTCCAATGTTTTAAAATTCAAAATAATTTATTATAAAAAAAAAACGTTATAGATATAATAAGTCATAATATTTTGAAGAATATAATAATAAACAAGATTTGGTACGCGTAAAACGCACCAACGCGCAGAACTCGCCATTAGGTAAACAATTTTGTTTAAAAAGTCTTACAATTTTTTGTAGATTATATTAAAAAAATAAAAATTTTTTTTGTTAAAATTTTGAAATTCAAAATTATAATATTTAATAATTTTTTTCGGCCTTTAGGTTAACAATATGAAAAAATCTTTAAACATAAAATATCTTTTAGTAGAATTTTTGAGTGTTTTAATTATTTTTATAAGGGCAGTATTAAGGGGGCCTCCAAATTTTGGGGCCTTATAACTCGGGAAGTATACAGGCGATTGGATTTAAACTGCGAGCAGATTCAAATAAAATGCCAAATAATATGTGTACCAAATTTGGTGTGAGTCGCTTCGGTACCTTCAGTAGAGGGCACAAATTTGGTCTTACGAGCGAGCGAGCGATGACTAACATCCAAGTATATAAGTTATTTTTGGATTCAGGGTGACGACACGAACACTTTTTCTTAATGAAATTTTTTGATCCGAGAATGCTACAGACACACGACCGAATGCTTAAGCTTCTTCGGTACTACGTATGGCGAGCTAAAAATGGGTGTGGCCTTCACTTCACTTTATTATACTTTCAATATCTATCGTAGGAATCGAACCCCAACTTTCACCGTGAAAGTCGAGATTCATTTATCACCTTTAAAACATGGGTTGTAGTGTTATAAGTGGATTTTCTTTTACGTAGTTTTCATTATATATATATATATATATATATATATATATATATATATATATATAAATATATATATATATATATAAATATATATATATATATATATATATATATATATATATATATATATATATATATATATATATATATATATATATATATATATATATTCCAAACAAACTGTAAAGACACACCAATATTTCACAGTAATACACTGAAAATGTACCAATTATCTTATTATTTTATTATGTTATCAAATATTGTTTCATCAATATTTATTGATTATAAAAATATAATATTAGGAAATAATAATCCAACAGAAACAATATGAAAACCAAGCTTACCTTATATAAATGAATGGGTGCAAAATTATACCAATACCAATTTGTAATGGTTTAGAAATACTAGCTATCACAACTAACCAATACTCTACAGAAATATTCTATAATGTGATTTAACTAATTTAGTCTATTTTGTCTCCTTGTCGAAATATTGACAGGCACATATGAGCCGAATAATTAGCTACATTCGAATCTATGACAACAAAAACAAGATACTTATGATTTTTAGTAGCAATTTTTTCGTAACTGGTACATTTCTTGAAGAAACGTTTCAAACAGAAGTTGTGCGAAATATTAATATGTTTCATTATGAACATAACTATTTTTGCCATAAGTGCAGCCGTTCTAGTGATATTGGAGATGTGGAGAGTAAACATGCATTACCGGTTTGAATATTCTTTTCAAAAATAGAAGGTGCACATCTAGGGCATATACAAGGCTTAAGTTTGAAGTTTCATAATTTTAGGTTCGACAGTTTTGGCCCTAGAGCGTTCACAGACATACAAACACAGACATATCCGTATATCCGTTGAAATCTCGAGTTCGAAATTTTTCATGATTACAATACTTACTTATTACTTTGTAAAAGTAAATAAGGCAAATTTTACTACAGCAATGGTAGGACAGGACCCGAAAGCAACGTCTAGCTACGCCACTGACACAACCGATCACTATATAGCTCTCTTGTACATTTTGAACGAGCTAAAAATAAATTTCAACTATTCTAGTGTCTATTTTTTGGAATTTAGTGAAGACATTTTAGGTAACTAACTGAATTAGTAACTAATATAGAAATAATTTTGAATAACAACTGTGTATGAAGTACACGAATCATATAAGTATCATTCGGTTAAAATGTATGTATGTATTTGTATAGGAATTGTAAACAATAAAATATAGTGCGCGCAGCCTAATGTCGACTATCGACGCTCGACGCGACGTCCTGCCTGCACTATACATATACGAGGTGTACATTATAATTGAAATGCAGAAGAATCCAATATAGCCCCATAAAGTTAGCGATGCAGAATAACGAATTAGTATTAAAAATAGTGGCATTTGAACGTCTTTACTTGAGCAAGACAACCGTTGCATTCAAAGCCAATGATTACAAATTTTAAACTCCAACATCCTCATTGATCGCTGTACCACCAACACCAATAATGGTATTTAAAGCAAACGCCAACCGCATAACGCAATTAAACGGTGCACACCAGCACCAGCAATTCCGAATCATCACATTGATTGGGTTGTGATGTGAACAAAGATAGCGTGATGGTTAACAGTTAGGATTAAACGAACCGCGCGGTATGTCGGCCCGAGCCCGACAGCGCAGCAGTTGTCGTGTTAAGGAACTTTGTGAATAGTTACTTCTTCAGCGAGAGCGATCCTCTAATGATGACGGTGAGGTCAATAGAAATGATAAAAAACAAACGCCGCGCCGCGCCGGCTGGTGCGAACCAAAGTTTGCATGGAGCGTGCGATGCTTGTTGTCTGAAAACGGTTGTTTTAAGTTAGGTTAGGTTAGGTTAGGTGTCAAACGGTATTAGGCAAAACACGCTCGAATTCTCAACCATCTCCTTTTGCTTTTCCATTATCATGATTTGTCTTTATGTGTTCGCCAATCGCCACTAGGCACCAGCATAATCACATTCATTGGCCAGACAAATCGTTTGACTTGAAGATAGCTGAGAAGCATATTGAATTATTGATAGTGTCTAACATTATCGAAATCTTTTTTTTTTTAGATTCCGTAAATGTGTATAAATATGAAATAAAACTTATAATTTCAATGTATGTCGCTCACTCGTCCGAAAGACCAAATGTGACCTCTTCTGAAGATAATGGGGCGATTTGAGTGTGTAGTGTAGTGTTCGCATTTTAAATTTAGTAGGCCCTATACTTCCGGAGTTATTGGGACTTAGACATTTTTAAAGATACAAATGGATTTAATTGTATATGTTATCTTAAGAATGAGTCACACATTTTGTAATAAAAATTGTTTTTATTTCCACCAATCATGTGTGTCCAACTGTTTGTTTTGTCTCTTGAAAAATCAGTGGATGTACATATATTTTCTTTATTAATAATAATAATTAAAAAATCGGTTGTGGCCAACACAGAACTATCTTTTAGGTTTTTTGCTGTCTCGGTTAATCTCCCTTGCATTATCCTTATATTCGCCATTCAAACGTTTTTTTTCTTACTCCCTGTTCATCTCTTTCTATTATTATGTATTCTGGCACTTATATTTTCTTTGCCATGCAAGTTTTCTGTTTATTTTTGTTTTTTTTTTAAATTTCTTTTTAGCCATTCTAAAATAAATCTTATTAAATATAAGCTTTTATATAAACATATATTTTTCGAGATTTAACAATATTTCTCAATCATTGATATGTGGAATGTGTCTTCGTTCCATAATTTAGCATCACGAAATTTAATTTTTACTTTTTTGACATTTAGAGAACAAAAAAAAAAACCATTCACCACTGATTAAACATAAATAATTATTTAGATTACATTTTTTTTAGAGAAAATTTTTGAGATAAAAGTTGTTTAAAATGAGAATATCGTCTTTATATTTATATGTTTTTCTGTAAATGCAGCCGTTGCCAAGATAATTATAAAATGACACGAGTAAACCAGCACTTCCGGTTAAAATATTATTTTCAAAATAGGACGTTTTCTACTCTGGGGTACACAAGTCTTAAATCCAAATCATATTTTTACGTTGAACGGTATAGGCTGTAGGGCGTTCACACACAACACACACATCCACACACACACATACATCCACACACACACACAGGCACAAACACCCACAAACACACCGACATCAGTGGGAAAATAGTCAAGATGGATTCAGAGACCCTCATAATGGATATTGCCATTATAATCTCGAGGTCGATTTTTTTGGTGATCTTACATATTACTTCGTAAAAGAAAGTAAAAACCTTATATACAAATATTATCTTTTTTTTTAGTTTCTTATACGTAATGTGTAAGAGAAAGAATTGTTAGCACAAAAGAAATCGACCTATAAATTTTATTGGAAATATCCATTTTGATTATTTCCTCAATGACGTGTGTGTGTGTGAACAACCAATACTGTTGAACAACAATGAAAAGTACCTATTTTTGAAAATAATATTTCAACTGGAAGGGCATGTTTACTCTTTGTCAGTTTTCGTACATCTCGAAAAGGACATTAGTTAGAAAAAAATATCTGGAGTGGTCTGCACTCAACTTTCTTTTACGCAGTTTTCACTAGATATAAATATATGTATATATATATATCCAAAACCTGCTGTCAAACTAACCAATACTCTACTGAAATATTCTGAAATGTCATTTATCTAATAGAGTCTTTTGTTTTCCTGACAAAAAAGCAGATGATCCGATTTTATAAGATACATGCGAATCCATGGCAACGTAAACAAGATATTTATAATGTTTCGTAGCATTTTTCTCGCAACTGGTACATTTTTTGAAGAAATATTTCAAACAAAAGTTTTGCAAAATATTAATATATTTCATTATGAATATTACTATATTGGTCGTAAGTGTAGCCGTTCTAGTGATATTGGAGATAGAAAAAAAAAAATGCATAGAGTAAACATGCACTTCCGGTTTGAATATTCTTTTCCAAAATAAGAGGTGCACATCTAGGGCATATACAAAGCTTAAGTTTGAAGTTTCATAATTCTTCGTTCGACAGTTTTGGCTCTAGAGCGTTCACAGACACACACACACACAGATAGACAGACAGACGTCATTCTGAAAATAGTCACATTCGATTCAGAAAAGGTCAAAACGTGTATATCCGTTGAAATCTCGAGTTCGAAATTTTTCATGATTACAATACTTACTTATTACTCTGTAAAAGAAAGTAAAAAGTGATTGTTAGATACATAAAAACAAAGTAACACATAATCCATTCCTACTATTAAAATATTTAATTTGGTACCATGAGTCATGAGTTTATAATAAAAGCCTGTAATTATTTATTTATTCGCAATTGAAATTTTTTCAAAAATTTGAATCTTGTCGTTATTTGTTGACAATCCAAGTTTGCATGAAGGATATAATCAATTTTTATGCGAACATTTTTTACTTTCGTATACATATATATTAAATTTGACAAAAAATTCGACTAAACTATTTATAATTTTATAAAATATATCGATTTCAAATTTACAAGATAACGATATATTAATATTTAATTTTTAAAACGAATTCTTTTTCGATATTTAAACTGTTTTCTTCGATTTTTAAGAATAAAATCGATAGTTTTGTTTTTAAATCTATCTCGATTAATTGATTAAAATATATTTTTTTAAAAACCGTTTATCGATTCCTGAATTTGCAAATCGAGCAGTTCTAATGTATATAAGGAAGAATGTATAGTGTTTTCGAAACCGAGATTTTTACAGAAATACACATTCGATTGTACATACATATTGATTTGTTTCACAACCAACGTTGCACGATTTTAAAACAAAATTAAGCGGTATATACATATGTATATAAGTAGATACAGTGGTACCTCGGGTCACGAACTTAATTCATTCATTGACTCCGTTCGCGAGCCGAAACAATTTTCTTTGTTGAATAATTTTCCGAAAAAGAGACATCACATTGTCATTTGTATCAAGAACAACGAACGCAACGACAAACAATGTTCACAAAGCACACACCGGAGTACAACTAATGCAGCAATGCTGAAACACCGCGGTGTTCGTGCGCCGAGGCATTGTACGCGGGTCGAGTCAAAATTAGTTCAAAAATTGTGTTCGTGGGCCGATTTGTTCGTGACTAGAGGCGTTCTTGAGTCGAGGTTCCACTGTATATAGAATGTAAAATATATATATTATTTATAATGAAAACTACGAATTAGATAGTTGAGTGAAGGACACTTCAACATATTCTTTAAGATGTTCAAGATTCAAGTTAGTAACATGACTAGGTATCATTTCTTTCATAACGTATATTTGTTTGAGGTTACATATTTAGGGTTTTAATTCCACATATGAATGAAAATTGACAACCTACAAAGTTTCCAACCAATGCAAAAATGTATGTATGTCTGCCAACTGACTTTATTGCGCGGGAATTGTTTTTAATTAATTTTGTAAGTAATATTACGAGTATAAACGAAATAAAAATGTATAAACACAATAACGCAAGTCACGTGATATATTAAGTGAAAAATTGCTCTGCAATTTTGTTACAGTATTTTAATTGACATGCATTATTTTACGATCTACAGAATTTCCAAAAATTTCACTGGATCACAAAACTTTCTTCTAATTAAATGTAAACATGTACGACGAAAACAATAGCAAGGCAATAATGTATAATTAAAATAACAATTTGATTATTTGAAGGAATGTCTAATTCCGTTGTTATTGTATGTGCAAATAGTAAAATTAATAATTCACTTATGTACATCTGGTCTGGTATTGCACCAAAAAGTTTCACTTATTCGATGAAGTAGTGTGAGTGTTGTGAAATTATTAATTACGGTGAAAATATGTAAATGTTTGAAACAATAGCCGGCGCGGTACGCAACGATGCCCGCCCCGCCCCGCCCCGTCTAACGAGCGGATGCATCCTTAATTATTTTTTCGCTTTTCCTCTTGCACGGTGATTTTTTTTTCACTACTTCTTCAGGTAGGTAGGAGGTAGGATGATGTACGTAATAGCTGCCGCACATACGCTCGCTTTCGTAAACAAAAATTAAATGGTTTCTTTTGTTATCGTACCGTTATGAAACGGAACAAGTGAATGAAAACGTCATAACTCTTAAAATACCTCGCGCGGAGCAACGATCTTATTCACAGACACAGAGATCGAGCACTTTGTCGTAGTTTCCATACTACACATGTTGCTTGCTAATTTAATATTCCTAACTATTGTAGGAATATCACATTTACATACAATAGCCGAAAAATTTGTTTTTTTATGAGTGAATACCGCAATTGTATTTATAAATGTTCTCCTTAATATATAATGTGGCGGTGTATGCTGCCAGGGATTCACGCAGTTCCAGGAAAAGAATTGTGCTCTCTAAAAATGTGGGCACACAAAATTCCAGAAAAAATGTTGTGTCCCCTAAAAATTTGAGCAATTGCAACTCTAGAAAAAAGAAATAAAATTAAGAAACCGCTGCTCCTAACTAACTAAAAATTGCACCTCTTACGAAAATTAGGAACAAATCATACCAGAAAAATATGATGTCCCCTAAAAATGTTTTTGCGCAATAAAACTAAAATTAATTTAAATAATACCAGCTAATTTAATAAATAAATAGTAAGCCTACATAAACAAAGAAAGTGTGCATTTAATAATATATAATTAAGTTTGTCATATATGCGATCCATGTATACAAGTTCAGTGGTATGTGTAGTTCCAATTACCGCGTCTAGATACCACTAGCTGTTCACTGTTACTTCTCACTTGCCTGACAACACTCAGATTTGATAACACGCTCAACATTTGAACAACCCGGCAAGATCATACTTCACAGGATCATTTCTGTAGTATATCTTCTCAATCTCTCTACTCAAATGTAGAGTCATTGTAACCATGATGACGAGATGCAGCGTTGTGCTCTGAGCGTGAGGCAGACTTGCTGATTAATCCGACAGGATTGATCAACAGTCATCGATGATCGTTCACCTTGCGGTTTGCTGCAAGGCCAGGGGTGCAGCGCATTCTGAGTGGTCCATTTAGAAATTCAAACAAACATAGTTTATCTACGTACGGGAAATGTGTTTAGTTTAGGAGTGGTAATATATCGTATAAGCTGCCATATGCGGCTAGGTCGTTGACTGGTTACCTTGCCTCGAGACTATGATTCAATAAACTATAAATGTAGGTGACTCGTACAACGGGACGTGGTTGTGGTTGCCTTGACCGTCAGCTGCAAAAATAAACATTGTTTTGATTTTGTCATACATGTTACGTGCTTGGGATTATAGTAATAATAATGAAGTCGATGAACTTAACATAACTTTATACATCATACATTTAATACATACTGCATGTGTTATTAAAATACCTGCATAAATGGTTAGAACAGATACAGCCATCATTATCATTATACTTTATTGCATTATGGGAATGATTGTTGGCTTATTTGTCAAAATCATGTGACCGTCCTGTAAGAACAAGATAGGTTACGCAATTTTATATATATTATACCAATTTAATGGTTTTGAAGTATTATCTATCAAAACTAACCAATACTCTACAGAAATATTCTGAAATGTCATTTATCTAATTGAGTCTATTTTGTTTTCTTGTCGAAATATAAAACAGGCGCAGAGGATCCGATTATTAAGTTACATGCGAATCCATGGGGATCCGCACAACGACTCACCGCCAGTGTTGCCAACCCTGTACAGCAGATTTTCCCTTTGTGTACGCTGAAAATTCCCTTTTTGGTTCGAAATTCCCTGATAAAAATTTGATATGTTGTAAATTAAAAATTAGACAACCACAACGTAACGACAAACATCGATTTTGTGTACAAACGGATTATATACATTTTCGCTGTTTGTGGTTACGTTGCGGTTGTTTAATTTTTATGTGATGGGAAGTAATGGTTTGGTTTTAATAGTAGCGCCAAAATCAATCAAGGGGATTTTGTTATATTTAGGTTGGTAACAGAAATTGTGGCCGGAGAAAACTGTGGATAACTTACTGACATCAACTTGAGCGACTCAACGACTACGTTTATCGCATGATCATTGTACTTCCCCGAGTTATTTTTATGTTTCAAAACTTGCTGTTGCGGTATAACAGTAAGATATAAAAAGAATACTTATGCCTAATAAAAAAAATCGTAAAAATTCCCTTATTTGGCTAATTTTCATGAAAAAAATCCCTTTTCCCTTTCGCACTTCAAAATTCCCTAAAAAGGGAAAATTCCCTGCAGTTGGTAACACTGCTCACCGCTCATTGTGCCCACTCGAAGTTCGTTCGACGGAAATGTCAAACACGAAAGGAAACACGACGAACCGATCGTTTTACGAGTGGGCACAATGAGCGGTGAGTCGTTTACTCTGTAGGCATTCTGTGCGGATCCCGAATCTAGATTTTCGGTAGCGGTTTTCTCGTAACTGGTACATTTTCTAAAGAAACTTTTCAAACAAAAGTTGTGCGAAATATTCATTATGAACATAACTATTTTTGCCATAAGTGCAGCCGTTCTAATGAAATTGGAGATAGAACAAAAAATGCACAGAGTAAACATGCACTGCCGGTTTGAATATTCTTTTCAAAATAGGAGGTGCACAACTAGACCATATACAAGTCTTAAGTTTGAAGTTTCATAATTTTACGTCCGACAGTTTTGGCTCTAGAGCGTTCACACACACACACCCACCCACACACATACATACCCACCCGCATACACACAGACGTAACTCCGAAAATAGTTACATTCGATTCAGGGAAGCTCAAACCGTGTATATCCGTTAAAATTTCGAGTTCGATTAAAAGTGAAAAAACTAGCAGAATAACCCAACCTTTCCACTGGATTTGTTTTCACAATTTTACATGAGCGTCTTGGAGTGACAGAGGTTAGCCCAAGATGTGTGCCAAGAATGCTTACGCCAATTCAAAAAGCACACCGCGTACAAACCAGGATGGTTAGAGTTGCTGCCGCTACTGTTCAGACCTGTGGGTACCAAGAAATTAATCATCCTCTCTGTAGTCCAAATTTGCCCCCCAGTGATTATTTTCTCTTTCCAAATTTAAAGAAAACTCCTCGTGGAACCCATTTCCCTGACGATGCATCTTTGACTGCTGTAAATGAGCATTTTGGTAACAAAAATAAATAACATTTTTTTGATGGCATAGAGAAGTTAATTAAACGATGTAACAAATGTATTGATGTTCATGGAGATTATATTGAAAAATAAAAATATAATATAATTTCTAGTACTTTTATTTCATACTCATACCGAGAACTTATTGAACGCCCATCGTAGTTCTTTGAAAGGCAATATATATATATATATATATATATATATATATATATATATATATATATATATATATATATATATATATATTTATATATATATATATATATATATATATATATATATATATATATATATATATAAATATATATATATATATATATATATATATATATATATATATATATAAATATATATATATATATATATATATATATATATATATATATATATATATATATATATATACATATATATATATATATATATATATATGTGCAAAATAGTTAACCTATTCCATATTATACTAATACTTTTGTATTTATTTACAATATTTGCTACCTTGGTTCTCAACAATGTGTGATTAACATTTTATTATTAGTTATCTAATTAATTTTTATTTTGTTTTATGATATTTATATATGTGTGTATGTTTTTTGTATAAATGCAAACTGGCATAGGCGGAAATCGAACCCCGACCTCCAAAATACCAAATGAAAATAATTGTCAATAATATAATAAACAAAATCTTGAAGAAGTAATCCAAATATATTTAGACACTTGATTGGCTGACAAAAATATTTCAAATTATTAATATATAAATCTTTGTAGGTTTGTTATCTGTCAAACGATACAAACTGTAGGAAAAATGATGTAAGGAAAATGCCTTATTTATATATTGTACCTATGATTTACAAAATAATAACAAGAAAATTCGCCATCCGTCGAAACTAACCTATATTCTGTGGATACCATATAAGCATATGGTGAACACGGGTGACCTTAGTGTTTATATAATGTCATTTGTAGATTTATATTGATATACCCAAAAGATATTTAGTGCAAATTTTTACATTCAAAATGATTTTGATGGCTATTGGGTTACCAATATACAGAAATCTTGTAGATATAAAATATCTTAGAATTATTTGTAGAATTTTTAGATGTTTTAGTAATTTTCCTAAAGGTAGTATTATGGGAGGTGCTAAATTTTGGGGACCAATAACTCGGAAAGTATACGGGCGATTGGATTTAAATTGCGAGCGGATTCAAATGGGATGCCAAATAATTTGTGTAGTAAATTTGGTGTAAATCGCTCGATTGATTATATGACCAAATTTGTGCCTTTACTCCTCCGAATAATTGGCGCGGACCAAATTTTCTACAAATTATATAGTATCCCATTTGAATTCATTCGCAGTTTAAATCCAATCGCGCTTATACTTCCCGAGTTATAGGAAAATTTGGAACCCTCCATCATATTAGCCTTAGAAATATATTTAAAACATCTTAAAATTCAAAGATATTTTATGTCTATAAGATTTCTTCATATTAGTAACACAAAGGCCGTAATAATTAAAAAGAATTATTTTTAATTTCAATGCCAAATGTGGAACAGAAGATGGAAGTCCGCTGCTCGCATCACATTGTGATGGTTCTACCTAAACGTGACAATAACACTTTGCGCTGTGCTACGGTTCTGCCGGTTGATCTGGCGCGTTCGGCGGTAACGGTTTTAACGGCGTATGCACAGGGGTTGCCTAGGTGTGGCTGCAGTTATTTTTAAAGCATATTTTTATTTAAAATATCTTTATACCAAATACATAAATATACAAGGGTTAGCAAATGGTAACGCTACAGCGGTCTTAGAAATATATTTAAAGTTCTGGCTTGGGTTGACGACGGGGCGTCAAAGAGTTGACGTCCGTAGGTGGCGACAATCGTTACTACGTGAACCGGTACAATTCCGGTAGGGCGTCTAGATCCTAAATCTAGTGAAATCGCGAACCGGTACGGATGCGGGGCTATGAAACTGGCGTGTCTGCCAGGAAAACCACAGCTGCGGCTAGGCACGGAAACGGTGATCGAATCGCGGACGCTTTTGGCGTACGACTCACCTCGATACCCGCGGGTTACAGTAATCAGGTTGCTCGCCAGATGTCGACCAGGATGACCACGATCGAGACTCGAGACACTTGAAGCTGAGAACTGTCCTCGGCGCTTGTCCGGAGCCCGTATTTATACCGAGAAGCTAATTAATCGTATCTGTTCTCGCAAAAGACAGCAGACGTGCCACAGTAATAAATAAATAATAGAATGAACCCGGCCGAGTTTTGAACCGGATATAGTTGGCCTCACGAGAATTCAAGGGATCATCATAAAACAATTATCCGCCCATGGATAATAAAAATACAAAGAGACACATTATACCTCTGCCCTGGGACGCCCGTGCTCTAACCACTGAGCCAATTCGTTTGAAGATAATAAAAGACAGAACTTCGTTACAACATATATTTCTTATAAGGCATAGGTGTTTAATTTTGTTGTTAAGGAAATTTTTTGATCCGAGAATGCTGGGGATATTTTGCTTTAGATCTTTTGTACTTCGTACTACTAAAAATATTTTTATAAATAAACTGTACTGTAAAAATATAATTTCAAATTCAATTTAAAATATATTAAATTCGGCAATAATATATTCACTTAACCAGCTGCGTGACTTTTATATGGTTATTAATTATTACTAAAATATAATATTTAAAAATACATTTAACTCGAGAAAAGTATAAGTTTGAGTTGGGTGCCGTTAGAGAAGATAATGTAATTTGTTAATAATAATAATATAAACGAATCATATATATAGCGGAAGATTTTCTAAACCCTTTTATAAATGAATAATTTAATTTCTTTCTGGTAATTAAACTGGTAAACGATGAATAATAACAACATTGAATAATAATTTGTTTAATTTCAGATAATGTTGTTACCAATAATATTGATGGTACTAGCATCAGCCTTTGTCAAATCCGAAATACGATTAACTTCTATACATTTCCCTTTATTAACACAAAATAAAATAATGGCTATAAATACAACATGCAATGCTACAAATATGAATGTTACCCTGTTGATGGAAAAACCGTTTAAAGGACTGTTATCAACGAAGGATTTTACAAAGGAATGTCGAACAATAGGTAGGTCAAAAATTATTCAAATATTAGTCTAGAACAGGGATTTTTTACCTGATGGGTGGCACATAAAAACTTGCTAATAATGCATTATTCTGTACTAAAATATTAAAAAGTACGTAACCAGGAGTCAATAATAAGTGTAGTTTGCAAACTGAAATATATGTATATAAAATGAAAATAATACCTCCCCGACGGGGAATCGAACCCCGGTCTCCCGCGTGACAGGCGGGGATACTGACCACTATACTATCGAGGACTTTTGAGCATATGTGTAAAAATGATTATATAAGAGAAATAATTTAATGTATTTGCAATAAAATTCGTTTAATTCTGTGATTTACTACTACTAAATTTCAAATAACTTTACTCTATTTTCCAATAATTCCTTGCACAAATTTACCAATATAGTCTACACTTGAATTTCGCTATGAAATATTCAATATCATATTATTATTGTCACATGCTTAGCACGGAAAGTGACGTGAAAAGAGTACTATTCTTAACTCGGCGTACGATGTTTGTTTTACTGGTCTGTATCCATTCAAACTTACCTCTTTTAGACGATGTTTTATTGTTCTAATGGAAATAATAGGTTCTTTTTCCACGTCTAATATATA
Source organism: Leistus spinibarbis (assembly GCA_933228885.1). NCBI lineage: Eukaryota > Metazoa > Arthropoda > Insecta > Coleoptera > Carabidae > Leistus > Leistus spinibarbis. The sequence goes on from OW121791.1 coordinate 8,079,784, forward strand.
TATATATATATATATATATATATATATATATATATATATATATATATATATATATATATATATATATATATATATATATATATATATATATATATATATCGACATCATTTTTATATCAACGAATTTATCAGTTTTTTTGGAGGAGGCATCACATGTTTTCTTTCATTAATATTAGCAATAGATTTATCATTATTTTTTAATAATCGATCGATGAAGATTTGCATGTTTGGCAAGCGAAATTTGTTTATCGCCATCTGGATATTTTTAGCTCGCCGTACGAACTACCGAAGAAGCTAAAGCATTCGGTCGTGTGTCTGTAGCATTCTCGGATCAAAAAATTTCCTTAATAAAATGTGTTTGTCTCGTCGCCCAGAATCCAAATATATATATATATATATATATATATATATATATATATATATATATATATATATATAACTTATATACTAGGATGTTAGTCGTCGCTCGTAAGACCAAATTTGTGCCCTCTACTCCTCTGAAGGTACCGGAGCGATTCACTCCAAATTTGGTACACATATTATTTAGCATCCTATTTGAATCTGCTCGCAGTTTAAATCAAATCGCCCGTATATTTCCCGAGTTATAGGGCCCCAAAATTTAAAGCCCCCCTCAATACTGCTCTAATAAATATAATTAAAACACCCAAAAATTATACTAAAAATTCAGAGATATTTTATGTCTACAAGATTTTTTCATAGTGTTACCCAAATATTATGAAATTTATAATTTTGAATTTTAAAATATTTACAAAATGTTTTTTTATCTAAATAATCTACAAAAAATTGTATGAATATATATATACAGGGTGGTGAATCGAAATCGAGAACATAGGAATGTACATGTTTTTTTAACATATGCCAATATTTTCTCCCCAGTACATTTTACAAACAAAGTATAAAGAATTTTAAACTGCGTCGATCAATTTCATCAAAATCATGTTGTTGGTATTATTTATCTCTCATTCATTGAATAATTTTTAATATATATATATATATATATATATATATATATATATATATATATATATATATATAGACAAAAAAAAACAGAGAATGTTACAGACACACGACCGAATTCTTTAAATATTCTGCACTTCGTACGGTGAGTTAAAAACAGTAAATTTTGCGGGACAATTTATTGATTATTCATGTACAATATAATGTATTTATGTACAATATGATGTATGGTACTTGTTCCATATATAATTTTCTTTGCGGAAAATAATAAAAGAACGAACATCGAATTAAATTCCAGGTATTTTAAAAAATATAATCAGTATTATGGTACCTACATCTGGTTGTGGTGTTCGGATGAGCGCGAACTCTAGTGACGGGAGTCTGTTCTACTCTCTGACGTTAGTAGCGCAACAAGACAAGTTCTTACGGCAAATTACCGACCAAGAGAAAACGGTACAGTGTCGTCTCCGAGATGGAGCACTGTCGCTAAAGAGCGAACCAATGTTTGAAGCTTTGAAAACAGAAGTCAATCAAGCCGATGAAAAGGAATTTAGGTAATGAATTTTAAAAAGAATATGAATGTGTTCTTTATATATGTTTGTAATAACTGTGTTTAGAACTGGTCGAATGCGAGCTGGTTGGCAGGGCATTCAAACAGATTATAAACCAGAAAATGATGAGGTCCTCGATAAAGAAGTCGCGAATATTTTGGGAGCGGCCCGTGCTTGGATGGAAATCAGCTCTATCGAGAATCACACAAAAAATGAGAGGGTGCAAGTTGGGGAACCGACACTTCTTTCTGTCAAATCTACATTGCCTGGTTTGTACTTTTATACTTTATTTAAATCTCGGTTGCGACAGAGCATAAATCTAGTTTCAAAATTCCAGTCGTGTAGTTACTTGGCAAATACGGTCTTGAAGCTCTTTAGGTATTTGGTGTCTGATATGTCGAATACATTATTTAGTAATTCTGTGAAAATTACGAATTCAAAACATTTCACGATTATAATACTTCCTTTTCATTTTATCTGATCCTTTATAAATATTGAAACGATCAAAAGGTACAAGGTATTTTCACTTCGGTTGTCTGCTCATTTATGTTCTATAATCTCATGTTATTTGAGAGAAGTTTTTATTTATTTGTATTCATGTAAGGTGAACACATGGGGACCGTTTACCTATTGTGATTACAAAAGAAAAAGTCGAACTCGAAATTTTCATGGAAATATCCGTTTTGAGAGTCCTTGAATCCATTGTGAATATTTTCTCAAAGACATCTGTATGTTTATTGTGATTTTCTGTGATGTCTACATGTGATGGAGATTCATCATCTATCATCTCAAACTCTCTGAAAAAGACCATATATTGGTCGAAATATGCCAAAGTTTTTTCTTTCTAACTTTTCCTTATAAATTCCAAGAGTTCATCGATCAAAAAATCTCAATAATTAACAAAATTAGTCAAAAAGGACCACAAACATAAGAATATGATGTTTTTATTTTAAGATTTATATATCCTAGGAAAGAAAACCTTTTATTTTTAAAAATGATGTTTCAACCGGAGTTACTTGTTAAGGGGTTAGGTATTTCTGCCGGGTCAAAAAATAAGGCATTATTTAGAATTTACTTTTAAGAATACAGATAAAGTGATGCAAATTAGGGTCAATTAAAAACACAATGAGGAACAAAAAGAAAACATATATTTTTCAAAAGAATATAATATGGCGGCTCAGGGCCCGGTATAAAGAGGTCACCTTTTTTTAAAATACAAAACAGGCGAAAATGATGAAGACACACATCAGTCTCTAGTGCAAATACAATTTTTTTGTTATTATCTATATTAGATTTGCTATAGAAGTACACAAGATTATTGCAAAATATAAATTTTCCACAAAATGGCGACAATATGAAAAACAAAATTGTTTTCTTTTGCCAAAAAGTGACCTTAATTTGCTTATAAAAAATGTAATTCTTAATAAATCGCAAAAATCGTGTGTACTTCTATAGAAAATATATGTAGATACAGTAAAAATTATAAGTCAATCAGTTGAGAATTCTAGAAGCAGCGTTTTCGGCCGGCTTCTAAAACATAGTTTCGCGAAAAACACGTTTAAAGTTTCAATATTTTTTTTTTTTACTACAACTATTGAGGATAGAGGCTTGCAAATTTATTTACCTTCACTCGGCGATACTAGAACCATTAAATTTGCTTATCAGCTCTTTTATGAGTAACTGTAATTTTTCGAGCATCTTTCCTTGTTTTAGACGACGAGCGATGGGCATTTTTAACACGATTTTCGTCTACTTCTATGAAAAAATTATATGTTTCATAGCCAATTCTCATTTGCAAGATTTGTATAACGTCGAAAAAGCCTTTGCAACCATAATAATATGAAATGACTGCAGTATACGTGGTGATATCAATAATGGTTTTGCCACCCTTGGGAGCTATCACCCAAACAACCGAATTAAAACTTTAGTTTGTATTTTGCGTGTATCCTAACCTCTAGAAAGGAGATCTTCTGTACTTAAATCTTAATACATTTTTTGATAATTCAAGAATATAGGAGGCTCGCTGATACCAACACGTTGAATATTCGCCGGTGAACATTTCTCGTGCTGCGATTTGGAGACTTTAAAATTGTTTTATACCTATAATTTCTTTATAGCTCGCCGTACGAAGTACCGAAAAAGCTAAAGCATTCAGTCGTGTGTCTCTAGCATTCTCGGATCAAAAAATTTCATTAATAAAAAGTGTTGGTCTCGTCGCCCTGAATACGAAAATATATATAACTTATATACTTTGGATGTTAGTCGTCGCTCGTTCACAAGACCAAATTTGTGACCTCTTCTCCTCTGAAGGTACCGAAGCGATTTGAACAAAATTTGCTACACATATTATTTGGCATCCTATTTAAATCCGTTCGCAGATTAAATCAAATCGCCCGTATACTTCCCGAGTTATAAGGCCCCAAAATTTGGAGCCCCCTTAATGCTGCCCTTAAAAATTCTAAGATATTTTATGTCTATAAGATTTGTAGCTCGCCGTACGTAGTACCGAAGAAGCTAAAGCATACGGTCGTGTGTCTGTAGCATTCTCGGATCAAAAAATTTCAGTGAGAAAAAGTGTTAGTCTCGTCGCCCTGAATCCAAAAATGTATATAACTTATATATTTGGATGTTAGTCGTCGCTCGTACGCATAAAACGCACCAACGCGTAGAACTCGCCTTTAGGTAAGATATGCGTTGCGAGCAGTTGTTATTAATTATTATGGCTTATTGGTTAACAATTTGAAAAAATGTTATAGATATAAAATATCTTAGAATTTGTAGTAGAATTTTGGAGTGTTTTAATTATTTTTATTAGGGCAGTATTAAGGGGGGCTCCAAATTTTGGGGCCCTACAAGTCGGGATGTATACGGGCGATTGGATTTAAACTACGAGCGGATTCAAATGGGATGCCAAATAATATGTGTACCAAATTTGGTGTGAATCGCTCCGGTATCTTCAAAGGAGTAGAGGGCATACATTTGGTCTTGCGAGCGACGACTAACATCCAAGTATATAAGTTATATACATTTTTGGAATCAGGGCGACGAGACAAACAGTTTTTGTTAATGAAATTTTTAGCTCGCCGTACGTAGTACCGAAGAGGCTAAAGCATTCGGTCGTGTGTCTGTAGCATTCTCGGATCAAAAAATTTCATTAAGAAAAAGTGTTCGTCTCGTCGCCCTGAATCCAAAAATGTATATAACTTATATACTTGGATGTTAGTCGTCGCTCGCTCGCTCGCTCGGTCGTTCGTAAGACCAAATTTGTGCCCTCTACTCCTTTGAAGGTACCGGAGCGATTCACACCAAATTTGGTACGCATATTATTTGGTATCCCATTTGAATCCGCTCGCAGTTTAAATCCAATCGCCCGTGTACTTTCCGAGTTATAAGGCCCCAAAATGTGGAGCCCCCCTTAATACTGTCCTTATAAAAATAATTAAAACACTCAAAAATTCTACTATAAATTCTAAGATATTTTATGCCTACAATATTTTTTCATATTGTTAACCCAAAGCCCAAAAAAAATTATTAAATATTATAATTTTGAATTTCAAAATTTGAACAATTTTTTTTTTAATATAGTCTAAAATTAAATGTAAGACTTTTTATATCTATAACATTTTTTCAAATTGTTAACCAAAAGGCCATAATAATTAACAAGCTTAGGTACAACGCACCTATGCGTCCAGCTCGCCTTATAAGTAATATATGCGATGCGAGCAGTTTTTAATAATTATGGCCTTTTGGTTAACTAATTGAAAAAATGTTATAGATATAAAAAGTCTTACATTTAATTTTAGATTATATTAAAAAAAAAAAAATGTTCAAAATTATAATATTTAATAATTTTTTTCGGGATTTGGGTTAACAAAATGAAAAAATCTTGTAGACAAAAAATATCTTAGAATTTTTAAGTGTTTCAATTATTTTTATAAGGGCAGTATTAAGGGGGGCTCCAAATTTTGGGGCCCTATAACTCGGAAAGTATACGGACGATTGGATTTAAACTGCGAGCGGATTCAAATGGGATGCCAAATATTATGTGTACCAAATTTGGAGTGAATCGTTTCGGTACCTTCAGAGGAGTAGAGGGCACAAATTTGGTCTTACGAGATACCGAGCGAGCGAGCGAGCGACGACTAACATCCAAGTATATAAGTTATATACATTTTCGGAATCAGGGCGACGAGACGAACACTTTTTCTTAATGAAATTTTTTGATCCGAGAATGCTACAGACACACGACCGAATGCTTTAGCCTCTTCGGTACTACGTACGGCGAGCTAAAAACCACTGCTCGCAACTTATATTTTACCTAAGGGCGAGCTCTGCGCGTTGGTGCGTTCTACGCGTATCAAATCTTGTTTGATCCGAGAATGCTACAGACACATGACCGAATGCTTTAGTTTCTTCGGTACTTCGTACGGCGAGCTAAAAAGCACCATCTAAAACAATACAAAAACATAACCTAGCGAGATAGGTATTTCTGAATAAGAACTAGTCATTACTAGTAAAAATGAATTAGAAATAAATAAAATCCATTTCACAAAAATAACACAGAACTCTAAGGAATACAAGAATAAATTAAATAATCAACATATTATTAAATGACATTTTATGTAATTAAATGTGTACTTTATACAATAACTATTATTTTGATGCGCGTTTCAACATGATAATTAAAAAATACCAGAATGTAATCCTTCATTTCCGATTAGCAGATGTATTTATCATTATTTTATTTATTAGCTGGAATTGGCTGGCGAGTTGTTGACTGTACAGCTCACGATGGAATCGGTGAGGTTTCCCAACGATTATTAGATGAAAACGGCTGTCCAATCGATGATACTATTCTGCCAGCTCTAATTGTAACCGAGCCGAAAATGATGGGCAAAGGTGGTGATGCGGTAAAAATGATGCGACATCAAGAAGCCGTCACTAGTTTTCCGGCGTTCAAGTTTCCGGACAGAGATAGATTACACTTATCGTGCGGGTTGCAGCTCTGCAGAGGCAAATGTGAAGTGGTATGTATTTTTTAAGTAAAGGTGCAGGAACTAAAACTCTGCAAATTGTTTTTATCAAATAATTTCAAGTATTATTTTAACATTGTGCTTGTGCGTGGTCAATAAACCACTTTTAAAATGCAATGCGCTAGCACTAAATGCAAGCTGTGTCAGCTAATTGTTGTTATTTGACGTTGTATTTCCAGATCTGAAGATTTTTTTTTAATTTAATTGCTAATTTAATTATATAATTATTAATTTATAATCTGCAGAATTTGTACTGATGAAGATTTTTGCATAATTTCAAACAAATATGTGAAGAATATTTAATTTTTTCATTTGCGTAACTTAGATTTGACGTTAGAGATTAGTATATGATTTAAATGTCAAATTTTATTTTTATGAATATTAAAATGTATTCTGTGAAATTTTCACTAATTTAGGTTTACAAATATCAAAATCACAGAAGTTTATCAATTGTTCACGGTAATTCGCATAAAAGTAATTATAGCACACTGATATAACTTTAAAGATTATAATAAAAGTATCTATCCTTTCAAAATTTGTTTTACAAGGTCTTATATCCTAACACATACAAATAAGAAAAACGCATTTTTTTAGATTGACTGTCGGGATATGAATGATACAAGTATTCGTGGTCCTAGAAGATTAGCTAAGGGAGAACCAGGGGAGATTCTTGATAGATTGGAAGTTTTTAACAGTGTCGAAGTCTTAGCACCTGGTATCGAATTGGATGATTTAAGAAATCCTGAAATCGGCACTGGTGAGTGTTTTTAATTTCTAGATTTTCTTTCTTTCTGTATATATTTCATTTTATTATATATATTATTGATATGTAGATAAATTGGTTTTTTTTCGTTATTAATTACGGGAAATTTTGTAATTTTTGAATTACTATTTTATTTTATGCTAATCACAAAGCATGTATAATATGGTTAGTGGTTATATAAGCAAGGAATGGTAACCTTTTTTGAATCAATACAAGAAATGATTTAAAATTCTAAAACAATAGCCAAAGAAACTGCATACACATATAATTTTATTACTTCCATAATCAGATGCCAATTTCACGCCCCATTTATTTTGTTTCCTGTTATGTGGAATATTTCATAAATAAGCACAAGAAGAATATTGAATTTATTATTCAAATATTTCCCTCCTTTTTTGTATTATTACAATAGTTTTTATATAATATAATAAATAAATAATAATATTACTGTTTCCCGTGTGAATTGACCCTTATATATTTTATTTTGTTTGTTACTTCCTCCTTGTTACGGCTCTGATCAGCGCGTCTAAAATATTTGACGCGTCAATGAAGCGTGATGATGCGAAACCAATATTATATTTCTAAAAAAAAAACCAACTGAATTAATTCAAACAAAAGAAATTAAGATTATAAAGTATTTAAGTTTCAGTTGGATAGGTTTATTACGTTAATTTAGAACTGTGTTTTTATGAGCGTTTAGGTTTTTATGTACCGGTAATTAATATTAAATTTATCGGTACTTTTAATACGTTTATCCAGTAAATTAAAAAAACATTGAATGCCAAAAGGGAATATCATGTAATGTTTCAATATTATAGATTTTCCAAAGTTATAACTAAATAGAAATAATATTTAATAAGGAATAATTGAATAAAAACACACTTGGTTGGTTTCAAAATTAATATAATGTAACTTAATACGTATTTCGGCTTTTACACCATCGTCGCCAAACATTTGATAGAGAACAACCATATAATATCCTTGGATTACCTAAATATTTTCCATTTTGTAAAGAAAGGATTAAGAATGAATGTATTAGAAGCCTATGAAATAAACAAAGTTATAAAACAAGGTAAATCTTTGATGAATGAACAATTAGACCTTATGGTATCACCGCTTCTAAACATAACATTCATTTAATCCTTTTACCGTTATTTATCCCTTTCAATGTGTTCAACTTTGTAATATCTTGTATATATTGTAACTTAGGTTATTCTAGAATTAAGTTAATTTTAGCTTATAACCTTTATACCTGTTATATTTACTTTTTTCCGACACTTCTGAAGATGGTGTAAAAGCCGAAATACGTATTAAGTTACATTAAATTAATTTTGAAACCAACCAAGTGTTATTACTATTATTAAATAAACATGTTTCAACAAGTGCCTACAGCTCATACATTTAATCTTATTAGAAATAATATGTTTTGAATGCATAAAACAAACTTACTACGTATTAAATGAGTTACAACTAGCCAAAACTGTATTGCTGTAGAGTGTAAAGCTGCGAAATGGAATTTGGTCCTTTTTATTTGCCATGGGGCAAATGTTCACATTTGTGTCCTCGGGATAGAAGTTTATCCAAAACGAAGCTTATATGCAACATCGCACGAACATATTTTATGGTAATGAAACGAATCGTAATTTTGTAAACACAGCAGTGTTGCTGATTGGATGAAAATTATAATATCCTATGAAATTTTGGGTATATTTACAAACAAGCTTAGGTACAGGCACGTGTGTCATATGACAAACTCAAATTCAAAAAATCAACTATATTATTTAATAATTACACACATATAAACAAAAGACAAAAAACTATAGTATATGTTAATTATCAATAATTAATTGGTAAAATAATAAGCGGGATTGCAATCATTTTTAAAATATAATTAATTATGCCGGGCGTTTCGATATCACTTATGTATTCATTAGGAAAATTATATGTTAGGTTTTCTTAGTATATGAGGTTGATAATGGATAAACAGAAATTGAAAAAAGAAACCGATGGCCTTCACTGGACTTACTTGTCCTTTCACTCTCTATAGTTATAATAATGCTTTATTTTGTATTAAATTCACTCTACGATTGCTATGAAACCAAATCAATATGTAACTTACCATTGGTAAGTAAGGTATGGGAAATGTATACTAATTTTTTTTCAAAGGTGAGTTTTCAGTAAATGGTACATTTTTCAATGCAACATATCAAACTAAAATTGTTAGAAATTTAAATATCTTCAACTTTTATAATAATCATTTTTTCTCTAACTTGTGTTGCTTTCGAGATATGCAATAAAAAGCACATTATTTTTTAAAACTTTATTATTAATTTTACAGATTATTAACATAACCTCCTCTGTAACCACATGTTCTTGGATGGTTGATATCTCGTTTAGTTTTCGTGATATTGTTATTTAAGTGCAACGTGTTTAAGTGAGTGACAATTTTTGAAATTTGCGATTTTCTGAAACAACGATGAAACGTAAAATTTTGCGTGAAACTGGGGAAAACTATCACAGAAACGTTTCAACTTTTAATACAAGCTTACGAAGATGATGCTCTGGTCGTCAGTCAATTGAAGATGATCCTCGACCAGGAAGGTCTTCGACTTGAACTGATGACGCCCGCGTTAAGAAAATCAACGATCTGGTGCTTGTAAATCGCCGATTGACAGTTAGAGAAATTACAGGAGAGGTTAGCATCTCAACTGGGTCATGCCATGAAATGTTGATTGAAATCCGCAAAAAGAGACCAGAGTTGTGGCGAGACAACTCATGGTTCTTGCACCACGACAATGCACCCGCACACTCAGTTTTGTCAATTCGTCAGTTTTGTGCCAAAAATCAGATTACTGATTAAAATCAGTTCTGAAAGGACGCCGTTTTTAGACTATTGATGATCAAAGCAAAATCGTCACTCACACTTAAACACGTTGCACTCAAACAACAATATCACGAACACTAAACAAGATATCAACAATCCAAGAACATGTGGTTACAGAAGAGGTTATGCGCAACGCAATGCTGCCAACCAATAATCTATAAAAGTAAAAATAAAGTTTAGAAAAATATATAAAGTTTCATAATTTTCCTTCAACAGTTTTGATTCACACAAATAGAGAAGACTTTATCTCGAAAATAGTCTGATTCGTTACAGGCATGATCCAAACGTGTATTTCCGTTAAAAGCACGAGTTCGAAAATGTTTATGATTAGGTACAATATTTCTTTATAGACTTCGTCAAAGAAAGTAAAAACATTAAAATGTGTTTTTTAACAAAAATTATTTTAATATTTTATTAAATTTTACATTTTTTATACAGATTGCGATAAAAAACATATTTTTGTAGACTTCACAAATAATTTATCAGGATGTTTATTTAATATGATTAACTTATATTTTCTTATTAATTATTGTTAACATAAATTAAATACATATTTTTCTTAACGTAACATAAGCGCTTCTAATTCGACCATTGTGTGTTACTCTTACAACTTAACTTATTGAGAACTAAAGGATTGTTCACAGCGAATCATTTAGTAATTAGGCTTAGAAATTACAAATAATAATCTAGTTTGTATTATGATAAGCAATGTTAACATTCTAAGCAACAAAATTAACACAATTTATGATAAATTTTGTTGCTGTGAACGTTAACCTTGTATGTCATACAACAAACTGGAATTATTACTTATAATTTCTAAGCTTATTACTAATTCATTAGCTGTGAACAATCCTTAAAACAGAACTAAACATAATTAGATTAATACATGGTTACCAATTCAATAATAAAATAAATGGTAGTTTCACACTAGAACAATATTAAACACACTTCACACTGGGCTCTAAACATTTTTAAAGTCTACATTTTAATGTTTTATTATTTATTTTTATTTTCTTATACGTAAGGTATAAATGAAAGTATCACATAAAAAAATGAGTTTGAGGGTCTATTATAATTTTTTTTTTCAATGATGTCTTTATGTGTCTGTCTGTCTGTGTGTGAACCTCCAGCTTATACCTAACATAAAAATATAATGTTTTGAATTTAAGATTTGTATATCTCAGAAAAAGAAACTTCATATTTTGAAACGGGTATTTCAACCGGATGTACTTGTTTATTAGTGTAATTTTTAAGTATATCAAAAACGACACAAGTAAGCACAAAAGTGAAACTTATAAAAGTTAGAGGTATTTAGTTTTTTAGCAACTATATATATATATATATATATATATATATATATATATATATATATATATATATATATATATATATATATATAGTGCAAAAATTAAGTATAAGGAATTCCAGTGAGGGGCACTCCAGATTTTTGAATTTCCGACTATCCATGTATCAACCACTTATTGGTTAACTGAGTAATTATTCTCCCGATGCATAAATACGTACTGTGAAATCCAAAACGTCGAGCATAATTCATTAAATTTTAACTATTAACTGTTTATTATTTTACCAATTCATTCATCCAAAGTGTTGTATTTACAAATTTAAATCGAAAGTCAAAACAAATAAAATGGTTGCAGAATACAGTATTTTTACTGTTTGACAGTGGCTGTCGTTAAATCGCTTGATATATAATATGCATAAACAATGAATTTAGTGTCTTTAATTTTAGATGCAACCGAAACCTACATACCAACATTACATATACCAGGAGATCGAGCATTCTGCGTATCGCCCAATAAAATGGCAATCGCATTTTGCATACTTGGTGTCATATTTCTCGTTGCTGTCGTGGTAGCCTTGTGTTCATTGATGAGGGCACGAAGGACTGGGGCGAGGATGCCGTACTATACTAGAAGCCTCTTTTCTAGCAGCAGTGGCGGCTCATATGGGGGCAGTAAGTTATTGTTACACGAAAGCCCTACCATGGGACAAACAAGACATTGGCGAATTTTGTGAGAGTAGGATTATAAATGGATATGACTGTTTGGCACAATTGATAATAATAATAAATTATTTTTAACTCCAAATTTATTTTTAAAACAACAAATAAATTTGGTAAAAATTATTATATTGTGTCAAACGGCTTTTAGTTGGAATGGGAGTAGAAAATGTTTGTTTTGGTAATTTTAAGACTTTTCGGGAAACTCTGGCTGTGGTTTATATATCTGTAAAAAAATTCTACCAAGAACCATGAAAACATATCGAATGATAGAGAAAAAATATCATATTTAAAATTGATGGGTTAATATCTGTACAATATTTAATTATGACTTGAAAATATTTTTAATTTAACATTATACTTTTATGTCAATGGAGGCATCTACTATATTGGGGTATTATTCGTCGCTCACTCGACCTTAGAAAAATACAATTACAGAATATATTTTAATATTCATATTTAATTTAGCTGAAAGAACCAGCTTAGGTACAACGCACCTATGCGTCCAGCTCTCCTTGTGAGTAATGCGAGCAGCGGTTTATAATTATAATTTTTTTTAGTGCATATTTTAAAATTCAAAATTATATTTAATATTTTTTTACGGCTTTGGGTTAACAATATGAAAATATTTTGTAGACAAAAAATATGTACCTTCAGAGGAGTAGAGGGCACAAATTTGGTCTTATGTATACTTCCCGAGTTATAGGGCTCCAAAATTTAGAGCTCCCCTTAATAGTGCCCTTATTAAAATAATTAAAACACCCAAAAATTCTAAGATATTTTATGTCTACAAGATTTTTTCATATTGTTAACCTAAAGCCCTAAAAGAATTATTAAATATTATAATGTTGAATTTTAAAATATGCACTAACATTTTTATTTATCAAAGTAATCTACAAAAAATTGTAAGACTTTTTATATCTATAACATTTTTTCAAATTGTTAACCAAAAGGTCATAATAATTAAATACCACTGCTAGCATCACATAACTTACCTAAAGGCGAGCTGGACACATCGGTGCGTTGTATGTACCGAATCTTGTTATGAGAATCAATTCGTTTTCTCAAGTCGACCAACGACCAGAGATGATTTTAAATGTTAGCAATCTGCTGGCACGCCTGTTTCTGGTCTATTATTATGATGAATACAAAATTTGGGCGATATTAATAAAAATAATGTGTTGTACTTCTTGTTGATCTATTCTTACAAAAATATTTTAAAAGTGTATCTATACACAGTTAAAAATAATAAGATTTACACTGGTGTATGTTTATATAAGAAGACCACTCGTTAGTGTGAAAATATACGTTAAGACGCTATACTCATTTTATCAAAAATATGTTGACATATAAAATTTGCGATCAGCCGGATTATATAATAAATTTACATAAAATTTATTTAAATTAAAAATAAATTTACGATGAGATGGCGAATCAACGCACGGTTTATGATCCAATCTTTTTCGTTCGGTCTTTTGGCACATGTCCCGGATTAGCAGAAAAGGTGTGTTAGTTCCAAAGCCACAGTTACTATGCTAAACATAAAAATTCTGCTAATTAATTTTCATTTAGATCTTTTTTATTGATATTTATTTTTAGTTTGAAACTGTCTCCTAAAATCGGGCTTAGATGCATTTTACCTAATTTAATTTTTTTGTCATATAATCGACAGATTTTAACGGCCACATGATTTACAATCTGACCGCGTGCCAATTCGTCATGTCACCGTGACATGACAATATCAATGCATATTAAATTTAAAGTGTCCGTGTGTCAATTATATCGAATATTGTAAAGGAATTTTAAAAATGTAACTGGCTTGCTATATGGTTAATTAATGGCATGAAACAAATGTGTATGAAATACACATAACTTATAAATATCATTCGGATAAAACATTTTTATTTGTATAAGTAATTTTATTATAAGTAATAAACATGTTGTATAGCATCTTGTTTAGAGTAAAATTAATTTAATATAACCATTAGTTAAAATAAGTGTAAATAAAATAGTTTTAAGTAATTTTTTACTGTGTATGGTATAACTATTTATATAAGCCAAAACTCAGAATAGCATATAATTCTATTTTTCTCACAAATCTGTGAATAAATAGTTATATAGTCGTTCCATACTTATTTTTAATTTGTAAGAATAGTTAAAAGATTTTATACATGATTTAAAATAAATATTGCCCATTTCTATTACTGACATTAAAAATAACATGTTTATTTATTAGAATTATTTCTTTTGAAGTATCACTGTTCATAAATAACTAATTATACATTTTCATTAATCATTTTAGATAGTCAGAATTATTTGTTATTTTAGCTATAGAAAGGTGATATAGGGAGACAGGTTTATATTAGGCTAGAAATTTATACAGAGTGATATATGTTTGAGCAAACTTGATTTCCATCAGAACCGCAATATTATTTTAAGTACGGTCCTGATGAAAATACCTCTGTATTTTTAAATTTGTTCTGAAATTCCTGTAGATCTTACGGTGATGTTTTTTTTTGGGAATTTCCGAATGAATAGAATTTTATGTTTTAAGTTTATTATTATATTTATATTATATGTAGTATTTTATATACATAAATTTATATTTTATAATAAATTATTTACAATGTTCTATGTTTTATTTATTAGTAGATGAAGATTAAATGAGTACAATTTACCTATTATATCGTGTCAATTACAGTATTCTACCATTGAAATCAGGAATTATATAAGATATACAGTGCTCGCCCCCAGAGTTGCCCGGTTTATAGAATGCAACTGCCGATTGGTATCTTTACAAATCATATATTCAGCTCGAGTAAAGAGACCACTCACTTAGTAGTGTCAACATTTTACTCGAACTTCACAATGCGTAAACATTTTAAAATTTGAAGAATTACAATTTTTATATTATTATTTTCATTGCAATAATGAAGCATATATCATATACAAATCACAATGCATAATGTTTTAAATGTGCAATTTTTTTGGTTATCGCATTTGTTTGAATAACAATTACATAATGATTATTAATTCTCCGCAGTATGAGGCGCAATGCGTTTAATTAACAACACAAGCACAAGTCCAATAGTTAATAAAACAAACGTAGTCTGCATTTGACCTCCGACGTTTCCCCCCTAGATTATTGCGTAATTCTGTAACTGTGATATCTTGCTAACATTGAATAATCCCACATTCCAACATCCATTGTGTATTGTAAGTACTGATTATACTCATCAGACATAGGATGTCCTTTTATAAAAATCATACAAGTATACGCGAAAATAACAGCATTTTTAAACAATTATAACATCGACAATCCATCTGGATTCGTGTAATATTTCATCGCTAAAAGTATTTGGCAATACGGTTGCTTTTGACAGTAGCAAATTCACGTAGCAGCGATTCAAACAAGTCGTTGTGGAGTCACAAGTAAATAATTTGCGTGATAATTTCATTGTGTTTGGGTTCTTAGAATCGTAAAATGAATCCCTAAGGTTGACATTCATATGAAGTAATAGATCAGACTTGATTAATTTTAGCTTAAGACTAGTTTGGACTGGTACATTGTTGCTAATTGCAGATTAAAAGTGACTCAAGTGATGAAAATCATTCGTATAATTGGGTGCGTGGTTGGTGACATGACGAATTGGCAGACTGTTTATGATGCAACCTTTTTCGTTCGATCTATTAGGTAATAGCCCCGGATTATCAGAAAAGGTCTGATAATCCGTAAAGCCACAGTTAATATGCTAAAAACAATAATTATGAAATTCGGCAAAATTATTTTCATATATTTCTTTCTTACAAGGGTCACCCGTGGGCTCCATGTACCCATATGGTATACAGAACATAAGTCAGTTTTGACTGATGGTGAATCTTCATGTAATTTAATAATAATTACACAATACAAATTTCCACATCGTAAATACTAAAAAAGAAAAAATCGACTCCTTTTTTTGAACGCTATTTTGTTTTTAGATCACTATGCTGAGATTAATTAATCGATCGCTTATCATGCACTGTGTAACGTAACATCCAATAAATTTAAACTAAGATTTATTTAAACTAAGTTTTGTTAAACTTTGATTTTAACCTTGTATGGTGCAACTGGCCATAAGTATCATTAAGACAGTTTCCATGATTGTATTATTACACAAAAAATAGGATTATAAATTTACTTACTATTGCTATTGCTATTTGATTCGATTATATTATACAAACCCTTTTTACACAACATCTTTAATGATTTGACATTTAATTCATTATTGTTTTTGAATTAAATAATCAGGCTAGATTCTGAATTTTGCAGTATTAAATTGCAGTGTCACAACGGCATTTTGAAAAGTGATAATTAGTTAAAATACAATGGATTGTGCCATCAAAAATAAAGGAGTAAAATTGCCAACCAATCATGTTTCTAAATATGTTTGAATTATCTCTTCATGATTTTATTTCTCTAATAATAAGAATTATAAATTTACTTACTTGCAGTTATTATAATTTAACGAACTATAGAATCTTACCACAACTCATATTTTCAAAAATCACTGCTTCTTGGCCATTTTGAAGTGAAAATATTTACTATGAATTAAAATAAATGGACGGAAACACGTATTTGCAAAAAATATATGCAAATTAGGCAATAATATGCACTTATTTCATATTAAATACTTAAAAATTGAATAATAACATGTTACTCTCCTTAAACTTAAGATTAAACTTCAAACAATGTTTCCGTAACTTGTATGTCACTAATTCACATTGAAATACTGTTCTTGACGCTCACGTGGTAGCACTTTTATTTATATTTGTTCTTTGGTCGGTCATTTTAACATAAATGCTTAATAGCGACTCACAAACTTCAAATTAGAATAAATAAGACTTAATTTTATTAACTAACAATTATTTATATTTCTCATTGACATACAATATCAATTTAATATAGCAGTTGCCACTCTGTGTAAAGTACACAACACACTGAATACATTTCAAATCATCAAATTAATTGAAGATTTATCACAAAAACTTTTTTGACATTTTATTCTGACGTTTGATTCGTTTTTGTCTATTTCAAAGCAGACCGAACTTCAGAATCGTAGTAATTGTTTTATTTCAGTATAAACTATTTGATTATTTTTACTTTTTTATAACATTATTAACAGTCGCCATGGTGCAGTGGCTAAGTGTAATGCTTTTCACCCTGGAGGTCGTGAGTTCGATCCTCGTTTATGCCAATTTGTATTTTTACAAAGAAGCGTCCTACACATACACAATCACATACATACATACATTTCTGGGTTATTATATTAATGATTAATATTTTTCCTTAGTGTGAAACTGAAAGCGGACCGGTGAAGCTTTACAAATGTTTTAGAACTAGAAAAAGCCAATGTATTACCAATTAACCAATAAAAATTTAAACTCATACAAAATACAAATATACTATATAATCCATTTTCTAAACGCTAATAATTCGCTAAAGTTCTAACTTCGTTGACTCAAAACCGATTTTGTTCATTTTTAGCTCGTCGTACGATAGAACAAGACAGTTATAGTGTTTGATCTTGAGTCTGTGATATTCTCGGATCAAAAAATTTTCTTAACAAAAAGTGTTTGTCCCGTCACCTTGATATATATAACTTATATGACTGGATTATGTCCCTCGCTCGTTCGTAAGATCAACTTTGTGGATGTATCTCCTCTGAAGGTACTGGGCCGATTTTAATGAAATTTTATATACATATAACTTCCACGACCAAGAAGTTCCAGTCGCATTTTATGTTCAATCGTCTGCACAGGTTCGGAGGTATAGGGCCCTAAAATTTGGAGCCCTCCTAAATACTGCCATTAGTCAATTTCTTTTTAATTTTTAGAATTTTCTACTAAAAATTCTGAGATATTTTATGTCAACAAAGTTTTTTCAAATTGTGAGCCTAGTGTAAGAAACTAGAGTTTCTTAGTTTATTTTTATATTTTAATATGAATATATTTAATTTACCATCGTATCTCTGAGGGTGAAACTAACCATCTGGCAGTGTGCACGTGTACATCTGATATCTGTGGAATTTTGGTCAATTCGTTGAATTCTGTCTGGAGATAAGAATGCTAGACTCAGCCTCAGGGTTAAGCACAAGTTTGAACGCGTCGCTGAGAACTAGGATGCGAGGGGTGAAATCAGTATAATTTCACCCAGTGGGTGGCTGAGTTTAGCTATAAAAGCAGAAGTTTAACACAGAAACGGGGAGTTGGTTCGCGTATCGGGTTCACGCCAGTTGGAAGTTTCGCGCTCAAGTGCAAAATGTAGTGTTTTAATTATTCGGACTTAGTATAGTTTTTAAGTAAATGTCTTGGAACTTTTGTGTGTTTTACTCTTGGGACTTAGAATTATTTTTGTGTTTAATTCTTTTGAACTTAGAGTTATTTTGTGAATTTTACTTTTGGAATTTAGAATAGTTTTGGTTGATTTAAATCGTTTTTAACTTTTAATTGTTGGCTTTAGTCTTGTGTCTAGTTTTTAAGTAAACCTTTTGTACTTGGAATAATTCTGTTTGTTTTTAAATCATTGTGACTTCAAAGCATTTTTATAATTGTTCAATCTAGCTAAATCTTTTATTTGTTTTGTTTAACTTTCTTTAAATATAGCTGTGATTATTAATTTATATTATCTGAATTTAATTAATGCTTTTTGTTAATTAAATTATATTTTATTTTATTTGTGTATTTTATTTCTTTAATCCACATCACACTCAAAAAGGCGAACTCGTGAATAGTAACCATCAGTTACATATTCACGTAAGAACGTCCGACGTAAACAGGGGTCGGATTCTTACAATAGGGGCTATAAAAAAAATTATATATTTTTTATCAAAATAATGCTCAAACAATTATAAGACATTTTATATTTATAATGTTTTTACAGGCTGTGAACCTGAAGGTGAAAAAATAATTAATAATAATATTTGTTTGAGAGTGTACATACTCATGTTTGAGAGTGTACATGTTATTGTGTGAGAGTGTATGTACATGCATTTGTTTTATGTAACCAGGGTAACTGTTACCAAGATGTTTTATTAATAATCTAGCTCTTGTTTTTAAATAATACAGAAATATGTTTTCAAATCTGTAACAAGAATATAACAATACAGTCATTGTGCAATATGAATTCAATTAAATTATATGATTAACAATTTGTAAATAAAATTGAAGAATACAAAATGTGAAAAAATGAAAGTGAAAATCAAAAATCAGTTTCAAACAAAACAATATTAATATTGAAATTTAAAATGTTGTTGATTAATTGATTGTTGGAAGATTGCAGCAATAAAATTTGTACTCATAAGAATTGCTATCGTTTTCATTATTGCATTTCATATGATTATTTCTCGCCGGTGCTTGCACCAATGCTTGTTATTTTAAATTTCGGAAAAAGTTTATAGAAAAGGTCGCCACAAGTGAGAGGTGTGCTTTTTAGTTCGCCGTACGTAGTACCGAAGAATTTTTAGTAGAATTTTTAAGTGTTTCAATTATTTTTATAAGGGCAGTATTAAGGGGGGCTCCAAATTTTGGGGCCCTATAACTCGGGAAGTATACGGGCGATTGCATTTAAACTGCGAGCGGATTCAAATGGGATGCCAAATAATATGTGTACCAAATTTGGAGTGAATCGCTCCGGTACCTTCAGAGGAGTAGAGGGCACAAATTTGGTCTTACGGGCGAGCGACGACTAACATCCAAGTATATAAGTTATATGCATTTTCGGAATCAGGGCGACGAGACGAACACTTTTTTTTTAATGAAATTTTTTGATCCGAGAATGCTACAGACACACGACCGAATGCTTAAGCTTCTTCGGTACTACGTACGGCGAGCTAAAAAGATATTTTATCTCCGGCCGTCAGCGTTCTCAACTCAACAATAAATAATTTAACAGATGACTCACAGCCAATCAAAACTCGTAATGGCGGTAACGTCCAATGTTTCTACGGTTACGACGCTCCATGTGGAATAAGCTTTATTCTGGGGTCTACTGTTATTTGTCCCGTATGTACCGTCATATACGAGTAAATGTATGCAAACGATTATTCCCTCGTCAAAAATCACCAAAAGAATAAGTATCACATATTTCACACGATAATTATAAAATAATTTCAACCTTGTGTACCAAGGCATATTTTAGCTAAATAATATGTTGAATACAACTAGCAATCATTATTTGGTGTTGTTGCAACACAAAAATACAATTAAATGTGATTGTATTATGCTAATATGTACATATGATATATGTATGTATATGTGTAGATATGAGTAAACGAAGACAAAAATCATAAAATTAAAAAATACTACTTCCATGTAAAATTTTATACACATACTCGTATTATATATCAGGATGGCTGATCTGAACATAAAGGTATAATTTCGTTGGTAGATAATTCAAAAATTCAACAGGTAGGGTATATCTAAGGTCAACGGATACTATTTTAAAGGTCGCACTAAACAAAAGAAATTACAAGAGTCTTCCTATAAATGACCCTAAGAGTATGAAGAATATTACCGACTAACTTGTTCCCAACAATCAGTGACGTAACTACAAATGTTTTTAGCTCGCCGTACGTAGTACCGAAGAGGCTAAAGCATTCGGTCGTGTGTCTGTAGCATTCTCGGATCAAAAAATTTCATTAAGAAAAAGTGTTCGTCTCGTCACCCTGATTCCGAAAATGTATATAACTTATATACTTGGATGTTAGTCGTCGCTCGCTCGCTCGGTCGCTCGTAAGACCAAATTTGTGCCCTCTACTCCTCTGAAGGTACCGGAGCGATTCACTCCAAATTTGGTACACATATTATTTGGCATCCCATTTGAATCCGCTCGCAGTTTAAATCCAATCGCACGTATACTTCCCGAGTTATAGGGCCCCAAAATTTGGAGCCCCCCTTAATACTGCCCTTATAAAAATAATTGAAACACTTAAAAATTTTACTAAAAATTCTAAGATATTTTTTGTCTACAAGATTTTTTCATTTTATTAACCCAAAGCCCGAAAAAAATTATTAAATATTATAATTTTGAATTTTAAAATATGCACTAAATTATTTTTTTATCAATATAATCTAAATTTGGTACACATATTATTTGGCATCCCAATTCAATCCGCTCGTAGTATAAATCCAATCGCCCGTATACTTCCCGAGTTATAGGGCCCCAAAATTTAGAGCTCCCCTTAATACTGCCCTTACAAAAATAATTAATACATTTAAAAATTCTACTAAAAATTCTAAGATATTTTATATCTACAAGATTTTTTCATTTTGTTAATCCAAAGCCCGAAAAAAATTATTAAATATTATAATTTTGAATTTTAAAGTATGAACCAAAATTTTTTTTTATCAATATAATCTAAAATTAAATGTAAGACTTTTTATATTTATAACATATTTTCAAATTGTTAACCAAAAGGCCATAATAATTAAAAACCACTGCTCGCAACGCATATTTTACCTAAGGGCGAGCTCTGCGCGTTGGTGCGTTTTACGCGTACTAAATCTTGTTATGATTATAAATGAAAGCAAAAAAAGTCCCCAAGGATTCGAGTTTGGGACCATGAATTTTAAAAAACGTATTCTCGGTAATATCTCCGAAAATGCAAGGTTTTTACCAAAGTAGTACTATAAGGCGGATGCAATGCGTGGCAAGCGGTTTTTTGCGCGGCTTGTTTATTTAACAAAAACGGTGTTTATTCACTTTTATGGAGGTTCTTATGATATTTTAGTAAAAAAATATACACATCAGTTAATAGAATTAATGAAATAATTTTTTTCCGCTTTCAATTTGAAAATAGCGATTTTGTATTTTTCTTGGAAATGGCTTCAAATTGAGTTTTTAGAATGTTAAGGTCGCCGACAGATTGGTAAATTGTGTAATTTTTGTGTTTTTCGAAAGCTATTCGGCGGATTTAAGTCATATCTGAAATTATAAAGTGATATATAAATTTGTCGGGGATGACTACCTACCAAAGAAGTTTTTAATTTAAATGAATGGTATAGTTACGGGGGGTACCATTTTATAATGTATTCAAAAATAACTAAATACATACTCATTCCCGACAAAATAAATTAGTAAATGCACATTTAAAAAAAAAATCAAGCCATTTTGAAAAAAACACAAGAAATTAGATTTCTCCATAAGAGCCAATGTTAAAATAGTTCAGCGAAATGGCGCATGGTGCCGCGACAAACTTTCTCAAACTCAAACTTTCTTCCCCGGTGGTATCGCTAGAGCCCGTGCCAAATAGAAATGTGCATGCGCGAAAGACACATTTGAAAATTGCTCCTCCTTCTTTCCTAAAGGGCCAATAATAAGCAATGCGATCAGCTATATTGGACTCAGTGACGTGCGATTGATTTTACCCAAATAGTATTGAAAATTACTGTGTGTTATTGAGCTCGTTAGTAAACATGGTTTTAAACAGTAAAGTAGATGTTTGGTGTTTAAAGTAATAAAGTTTATGGAAGAAGAAGCTAGTAATATTTAATGTAGGCATAAACGAAAAATATTTTGTAAAATTCACGCCGCTGGTGCCACTGTAGGCGGGACCTCGTTCATAGTCGCTGCGCAAGAAATGACTGACCGAATAAATAAAAATTATATACATGTATGTGTGTATGTAATTATCCCGAAAATATTATTATTATTGTGTATTACCGACGAAAATATGATACCAGATATCAAAAAACAGGTTTATTTAACCATATTATTGGTAAATAAAGTAAAATAAAGAGCTGTCGAACGAAAAATTGAGAAATTTAAACTTAAGATTTGTATTTGGTCTAGATGTACACCTCCTATTAAAAAAGAATCAAACCGGAAGAGCATGTTAACTTTATGCATTTTTGTTCTATCTCCAATATCACTAGAACGGCTGCACTTGTGGCAAAAATAGTTATGTTCATAATGAAAGATATTCATATTTCGCACAACTTTTGTTGGCCAAGTTCTTTAAAAAAATTACGAGTTATGAGAAAATGCGCAAAATGTATATCATTTTGCGCTGTTTGACATAAATAGATCGACTGACAAGGTGAATTTTGAAGATTCAACATCTATGATTATGCGTATTGAAGAAAAAATATTTGATATTATAATAAGCTAATTGGTACAATTTTAGTGTATTTCTTTGTAGTGTTGCTATATTTTTTGACAGTTGGACTGGAATATATATTCCTAATGAAAACTATGTAAATGAAAGTTCTGTGTCGGCCACAACCAATTTCTTTTGAAATATATCGTATTACTTATGCCTGAAGAAAATTTGACAGATAAACAAAATATAAATATTGTATGTCATTTTGCTCACAAATAGATCGACTGAGAAGGTGCATTTTTAAAAATCAACATCTATGTTTCATATTGATGAAACAATATTTGATAACATAATAAAATAATGAACTAATTGGTATAATTTCAGGGTATTACTGTGGAGTATTGGTATGTTTTGACAGTTTGTATTGAAAATATATTTCTATATATATATATATATATATATATATATATATATATATATATATATATATATATATATATATATATATATATTTCACAAGACTATAGCCAACAATTCAAAGTTAAAAACAATTTAAATCAAACAAAACTATTCCAAGTTACAAAATGTTTTAACCAAAAATTCTACTAAGTCCACAAACCGTATTTAATTCACCCCACACATCACGCACGAACCACCGACTGACAATACTTCACCCTTTGAACCGACTAACTTTTCTCCGTTAAACTTCGGCTTAAATAGCTAAACTCAGCCACCTACTGGGTGAAATTATACTGATCTCACCCCTCGCATCTTAGTTCTAAGCGACGCGTTTAAACTTGTGCTTGACCCTGAGGTTGAGTCTAGCATTTAAATCTTCATACAGAATTCCACTAAATAACCAAATTCCACAGATAACAGGCGCACACGTGTACATTACCAGATGTTTAGTTTCGACCCCAGTGATGCGATAATAAATGAAATATATACATATTAGAATATAAAAAGATAAACTAAGAAACCTTGGTTTCTTACTATAGTTATATTCATAATGAAAGATATTAATATGTCGAACAACTTTTGTTTGAAAAGTTTCTTCAATAAATGAACCAGTTACGAGAAAATTGCTACTAAAAATCATAAGTATCTGGTTTATGTTGTCATGGATTCGCATGTAGCTTAATAAATCGGATCATCTGCGTCTGTCAATATTTCGACAACAAAACAAAATAGACTGAATTAGATAAATGACATTTCAGAATATTTCTGTAGAGTACCTTCAGAGGAGTAGAAGGCACAAATTTGGTTGAGTGAGCGAAGACGTAACATCCAAGTATATGAGTTATATATATTTTGGATTCAGGGCGATGAGACAAACACTTTTTAGCTCGCCGTACAGAATGTACAAAAGAGTTATAGTGATCGGTCGTGTGTCTGTAATATGTTCGGATTGAAAAAATATCTTAACAAAAAATTCTTGTATTTTCGCCCTGAATCCAAAAATATATATAACTCATATACTTTTATATATGTATCTCGGTCGCTCGGTCGGTCGCAAGACCTGAGTTTGTAACCGCGTAAATAGCTGTGGCGTAAACCGTAAAAGTTAATACTTTCGTCTTTCACTGTGAAAGTTGGGGTTCGATTCCTGCCCATCAATAAAAAGAACGAAACATTAGTGTTCAGGAAAAAAGTTCGACTTAGAGAATACTTCGAGTTATAGAAGTTCGAGTTAGGGAAGTTTTACTGTATATATATATATATGTAATACAGATTAGTGAAAAGACAAGAGCGTTCAGTGAGCAATGTCAAAATATGAAGGAAAACTCAATAATGTAGTAATAATATAACAACAACAATAGCATAACACAATAATTTAAATAAATTAAGTTGGCTTATTTAAAAATCACGTATGGCCAGTACAAGAGTTTCTTATACGTTAGGTATCGTAGGTTTATTATAATAGATGTGACATGACAAATTTCAAATTATTTGAGTCTATTTTGTTTCCTTGCTAAAATGTTATTAGGCATAGCTCATACGACAAAATATTGACAAGCACTAATCATATGATTGATTGAACTATATGCAAATCCATGGCAACATAAATTAGATATTTTTGTTTTTCCGTAGTAATTATCTCGTAACTGATTCATTTTTTGAAGAAGCTTTTCAATTTCTATTAGGTAGTATTTATTTCGAGATCCACGCCGCTGAAAAGCTAGTAAAAATATATATTACTAAAAGAAACATTTGCAATCCAATAAAAAAATTCAATGTTGATAAATAAAATATTTTCAAACGACATTCCAATATGCTGATATTGTCATTGCCATTCACGTTCATTTCGCTTGTCCTTATTTTTCTTTCATTCGTATGAATCACGATTTCTGAACCCTTCTTTCATTTTCAATTATTTATGTATATCTTTAAATTCATATATATTTTCGATGGAAGGAAGTCTTTAACATATTAAATATTTATTAGAATAATGCAAATATTATTATTCAAAACATGCGCTTCGCACCAAAGTAGTTATTTTACCATAAATCACTTGAATTTGACAGTTAATCAGAGCCTATTATATAATGAGTGTTTTGCTTAGCATGCTTGGCGAATATTTGTTTAGCAAAACTGAGGTGTTGAGTTGGCTCATTTATCATATGCAACTATTCGTGAGTGGCCACTGACTACCACACTTTGTGGCTAATATGTACTTCAAGTAGGTAAAAGTAGAATACGGGAGAATCATTTTCGTTTTCTTATTGGTTTTCAACTATTTATTTCACTGAAAATTCATTAACTATCTCCATCACATCACTGTTACAATCAGTTACTACCCGGAAGAAATTTACATAAAATACGAAACTAATCTCTCATTAAATTTAAGAAATAACTTTGTTATTATTATTGATGGAATGGAAGCTGCAATTTTACCAAAACTATTCATGGTGAAATTATACCAAGGGGTACTGGATTTACTCGGTGTCTCGTATATAATAAAGATTAAAACGGAATGATTTTATAGACCAACGTGGGATCAAAACTTTTATGATTACAATACTTATATATGTACATATATACTAAACTAATGGACTACAAAAGATGATGATTGTAAAGCTGGTGGGTATGAGTTATTTTTTTTAAAATAGGCTCAAGCTTCAACTCCACTTTCATGTATTTAAAGTAGGGCGACCATAACTAATTAGTTTGTAATTAAAGAATAGCGACATTATGGGAAAATAGCATTTAGTGTTGCCGAAAAGTGCTAGCATATTCACGATAGATGGCACGCGTGAAACCCTTATCCGGCCTTGTGATTGGCTGCCTTTAACTGTCAGTTCATTTTAATTTACAAAATTAATTAATACACGGTTTTTAGCCATATCTATCAACATTATTCAACATATATTTTAATCTAATATAATACGTAAATACCCAAAAGGTAATTTAAGATATTTTATTGAATTCAGGGAAATTATGTCAAAAATTATGATTATTGACATAATTTTTGACATGATTTCCCTGATTTCAATAAAATATCTTAAATAACCTTTTGGGTCTTTACGTATTATATTATATTAAAATATATGTTGAATAATGTTGATATATATGGCTAAAAACCGTGTTTTAATTAATTTTGTAAATTAAAATGAACAGACAGTTAAAGGCAGCCAATCACAAGGCCGGATAAGAGTTTCACGCGTGCCATCTATCGTGAATATGCTAGCACTTTTCGGCAACACTAAATGCTATTTTCCCATAATGTCGCTATTCTTTAATTACAAACTAATTAGTTATGGTCGCCCTACTTTAAATACATGAATGTGGAGTTGAAGCTTGAGCCTATTTTAAAAAAAATAACTCATACCCACCAGCTTTACAATAAGAACGGTACAAACATGCAAACTTCACCTCTATGTTAAATCCCATAAGAAACGAAAATGGCGGCGACCGCATCTAAATTTGCCGCACAATTACGCGTCATCACTTTTGTAGTCCATTGTAAGTAGAAGAAAGTCCAGTGAAGGCCATTTCAGTTATTTTTAATTAATTGTAATAAATGTGTTTTTTAATAGTAATTTAAAAAGGAATACAGTCCATATTTCATAATAGTATTATTTGCAAGAAATGCATATAACAAGTCAACGGTTTATTAAATACAAATTAAAAATTAAGTTTTTCGTGCATATCGCAATCCGAAACACGATAAATGTGGGTCATATATCTTGTATAGGGCGTTACAAATTTGTAGCTCGTGCTCAATGATAAATCTGCGCAGACGGGGAAGAATTGATCTATATTTATCGATAATTAGATCAATGCAGTGCGAGATCGCACAATTATTTATAACATTTTCTCGTCCATATCAGATGTTTTATTTTGAAAACTTTTCTCAAATGAACGTACCATTTACTGCAAAATCACGTATGAAATTAGTAAATTTATATGTTGTATATGGATACAACAATTTTGTGAACATAATGGTATGTTCACAAAATTGTTAATCGGATTGATAATCGGAGTAACAACAACATTTAACAAAAGTACAACAATATTACGAGAGTTTTGTAGGTATATTCGATCACTTTCTTTCTCTATCTTTGTTTGTAATAAAATAATATAAACACACCGCAAAATATCAATGCATATTCTTTGTACAATAAAATCCAGTGTACTGTAGGATTTGCAACTTTTGTGTACGGTGTAACAAACCAACTTGACATTAACTAGATATTATAGTAAAATAACCGTAGTACTGGAGCATAGCATAATAAATTATCACATTTAATTACATCTTACTCAAGTAGCTGGCTACCGTTAACACAAAGATAACCCTGCTCACTATAAAATTTTAATGTCATTTGCAAGTTCATTTTAAAAATAAAATTCTCATATCAGGCAGGCGCATAAATTCAATTAAAACTTAGCTTGCCGTATGAATTACAGCAATCGGTCGTACGTCTGTAATATTCTCGAATTAACTTTTTCTTACTATAGTGAGGAATTAGTGCAGGAGCTGTCGTACAAAAGTGTGACTTAATAGCATCAAGTTAGAATTTTGTGTTTGATAATTTTGCCGTGTCTGCCAAGTAAAGGGTTTGTTCGCGAGACATACATAGCTTGCCCACAGTTAATGAAATTTGTAATGTTTTTTCTTGTATTTGATAAACTATCATCAAAGCATTTACAAAAGAAATCATTCTTTGTAACATTACAATCACAATAAACAAACTGCCCTACAAAGAAGTTGGGATAGGCCCTGTGTCTGACTCTGGTCTGGTCTAACGTCAACTTAATTTTTGGTCTACTAACCAATTTCATACTAAGGATCATGCAAATTCCTTTGTCTGACAACATGGAAGGAACTAGACCGCTCTCTGGCGCGTGCCAGTAAAATAAAGTGAATAAAAACGTTATAATTGCAAAAATTTGCCATATTTCTAACAGTATTAAATCATGTGGAGTGATCCGTACAAAGTGCTTATTGAACGTGGTTCACCAGATCGATATATTTGAATTTGCGTAAACGTCGCGAGGCGTGTGGCATGTAACTAAATACTTAAATGTATTTCAGCTGTGAAAAACTTTGGTGATGAGTAAACAATAATGGTACTAAAGCCAGTGATGATGGTCGTTTTGTAAAATACGCGTCAAGACTTGTTGATTACGATTTGAAAATCGTTCACCGATCGTTAGAGCATTTACATAAATGGACCAGGAAATCTTTGCACTAAAACTGTTATTATAATCGTATTAAAACAAATATTTATTAGAAACTGACGTGTAAAACGTGCCACCACTGAAGTAATATAAATACTGTGTGGAGTAGGCGCTCTCCCGTTACAACTTTAATGGTTCTATCGTTGGGTAAATTGGTTTTATGTCGCCATGACTTAATTGCTTTCCGTTTTAGATTTTTTTATATATTTTATGGTTCTGCGAGTTCAGACGGCCATTAGTGTGACAACAACGTGAAAGCATTTGTTGTAACTTTCACAACCCCCAAGAGTGTAACATACTCGGAACAAAAATGTTCCTAACAAAAAAGTTTTTGTTTCGTCCTCCCAAATCCAAATATATATATATTTAACTATATACCTGAATTATTAGTCGTCGCTCGTAAGACAAAAACCTCTGAAGGCAAGGGGGCCCTAAATTTTGGAACACTATTACTCCAGACCTGTATATATATATATATATATATATATATATATATATATATATATATATATATTATATTATTCAGATTTTTGTTAAGATTTTATTTGATTCGAGCACATTACAGTCACATGACCAACCACAATTGTTGTCTTGTACTTTCGTGCGACGTGCTAACAATTATGAATGTTAAAATATGCAATGCGAAGTCTAAAAGGAAGTATTGTATTCATGCAAATTTTCGAAATCGAGAAATTCACGTTTTGACCATCTCTAAATTTAATTTGACTATTTTCGAAATGATGCGCATGCAAGGTATGTGTGCCAGTGTGTGCCTGTGTATGCGCGTACTAGAACTATTCCCGTTGAAGGAAAAATTAAGAATATTTGGACTTAAGATACGTATATAGAAAATCTCCTATTTTGAAAAGGATATTTCAACCGGAAGTGTTTGTTTATTCGTGTTATTAACTATCTTGGTAATGGCTGCATTCACAGAAAAACTTATAGATTTTTATTACTTGATCCATGAGTCAGGCATCGATAGTGTGAGAAATCAATAACCAAGTGAATTTATTTGAATGACGTTGTAAAATAAATACTTTATAGTAGAATTAGTATAGTTTGTTAAGATATCATAAATAAAATTTCGTAGTGTTTAGTAGAAAATAAGACTTTTAATTCTCCACCAAGTGCGTCAAAAATGTTCCAAGGGCAACCAGTGGTTGCAACCACACAAACGTTTAGTATATAAAACAAAAATTACCTTTGGGTTTACAATTTGAAGAAGTTTCTGTAAGAATACGAGCCTCCTTTACGTCGGACGTTCTTATACATGTAACTGATGATTATTGTTCACGAGTTCGCTTTTTTGAGTGTGATGTGGATTGAGGAAATAAAATACACAAATAAAATGATATAAAATTTAATTACCAAAACAATAATCAAATTCAGATAAAATATAAATTAATTATCACAGAGCTATATTTAATAAAAGTTAAACAATACAAATAAAAGGTGTAGATAGAATAAATAAATTATAAAAACAATTTGAAGCCACAATGATTTAAAACAAACAGAATTATTCCAAGTACAAAATATTTACTTAAAAACTATTCTCACAACGTTAACGCAAAAATATTCAATATGAAAATTATTTAAATCAAATAAAACTATTCACAAGACTAAAGTCAACAATTCAAAGTTAAAATGATGTAAATCAAATAAAACTATTCGAAGTTTCAAGAGATTCACAAAACAATTCTAAGTTCAATAGAATTAAACACAAAAATAAAAATGAAGCACTTGAGCGTGAAACTTCCGACCGTGGACCCGATACGCGAACCAACTCCCTGTTTCTGTGTTAAACTTCTGCTTTTATTTCTAAACTCAGCCACCCACTGAGTGAAAATATACTGATTTCACCCCTCACATCCTAGTTCTAAGAGACGCGTTCAAACTTGTGCTTGACCTTGAGGTTGAGTCTAGTTCTAATCTTCAGACAGAATTCCACGAAATAACCAAATTCCACAGATATCAGACGCACACGTGCACACTGCCAAATGTTTAGTTTCACCCTCAGATATTCGATAATGAATTAAATATATATACATATTAAAATATAAAAAATTAACCAAGAAACTCTGGTTTCTTACACTTTAGACCATATAAATAAAACAAGTATGTAGAATTTTCAAAAAATTTCAAAAATTGTGTAAGGGCAGTATTAAGAAGGGTATCTGTACAGACAAATTGATTTAAAATTTCATTAAAATCTGCCAGGTACCTTCAGAGGAAATACGTCCACAAATTTGGTCTTCGAGCGAGCGAGCGACATAATCCAAATATATAAATTATATTTATTTTCGTAATCAGGGTAACGAGATTGTTTTTGTTAAAAAAGAAAAGCTTGATTCGATAATGTTACAGACACATGGCCACACACTATAGCTGTCGTATACGACAAGCAAAAAATGAAATCTTTAGCAATCAAAATGAAATTTGAGACGACGGTTTAAACCTAAAGCAACAAAACCTATACAAAATAGAGACAGCACGTAGATATGGAATTTGCAACATTTTCCGGAAGAAATATCAATAATTTCAAGCATGTGTCAATTACACACATTAGACAAGTCACACAATAGCATAACTTATACTGTAAATGCACATTCGTGTTTATTGTGCAATCATCTGGTTTGGTTTCGGTTAATATAATGACCCCAAGATAACGAACACGGCGGTAACGGTGTCTTTCTTTTTCTACGCATCGGGCTGGCCTGGACCTGTCCGCCTCAGATCATTGCATTCTGCATTTTCAAATACACACACATTTACACATCATTGCACACACAACTACAGAGAACATTCAATTTGCAATAACGGCTTCAGAATTCAAGTGCAAGGTAAGGTGCACGTTTGTTGTGATTTCGTTTCGAATACGAATAACGAAAATGCCAGTACTTGCGGCATTGGTATTAAAGCGATTTCTCACCTTCACGCCTAATAATTACGTCGTTACGGCATTACGGGGCTAACAATCATTTCTATATTATTATTCGAATCTTGTTATAGGTATATGTATACATTAGAGTTCCGTTTTGATCAAACAAATTACTGCATATGTTCACCGATTATGGGCAAAGGAAAATTTTGTTTCTATAATTGTGGCCAGCACAAGATTTTCTTATAAAAATTGATAAGAGACATATATGGTTACTATGAACATTTTTATGCATAGTAGAGGGAAATGAGTATTTTGAAATGATGCAATCGGAATGGTGGATGTTTTTGTCGTTTATATTTTTTTATATTAAAAAATAAGTTGAAAAATTAAAAAATCAGTATAATCGGACTGGAGCTTCCCGAGAAAAATGCTTAATAGTGCTTTTTAGATGCATTTAGAGTGCATCGCTACATTATTTTTGAAATATCTCCGGTTCTATTGGTCGTAGAAAAATAAAAAAATACTAGTAAGTTAATACACTATCGAACTGTATAGGTTTTGTAACATTACAATGTATCAACACAAAATTTGCTACACATATTATTTGGCATACTATTAGAATCTGCTGTAGCGTTTTTTTAGCTCGCCGTACGAAGTACAAAAGAGCTAAAGCAAACGGCCGTGCGTCTGTAGCATTCTCGGATCAAAGACTTTTTATAACAAAAAGTGTGTCTCGTCGCCCTGAGTCCAAAAATATATATAACTTATATACTTGGATGTTAGTCGCGCTCGCGCGTCCACTCGCTCGTAAGACCAAATGTGTGGAGCGATTTACACCCAATTTGCATCCCATTTGAATCCGCTCGCAGTTTAAATTCTATCGGCCATATACTTCCCGAGTTATAGGGCTCCAAAATTTGGAGGCCCCTTTAATACTGCCATTAGAAAAATAATTAAAACACTCAAAATGCCTACGAGAAATTCTAAGATTTTTGCATATTTGTAACCCACAGACTATAAAATAAAATAATTAAATATTATAATTTAGAATTGTAAAATATGCACTAATATTTTATTATATCAAAATAATTTACAAAAAAATTCAAATTGTTAACCATAAGGCCATAATAATTAAAAAAAAATTATTTTAAATTTAAAATGTTTTTATTATTTATTTAAATTTATTTAAGTTCCAAGCATTAAAATGAATCGTATGAGGAAACTTATATCTAAAATAATTAATAATAATATTAGAAATATGTTAAAAATATAATAAACACAATATAAACATAGAACATAAAATAAAATATAATTTGATCAACAATACATTATTAACTAAATCGCATTTTCCTTAACATATAATTAATTTTATTTAAAAGTAGTATAATTCTTGTATTTTAAACCATACTCAATGCATCTATTACTATCAAATGCTTTTGAAAAGCTTATGATTTGCAAGTAGGGATAGATATTTTAAGTTTGTCGCTAATAGCAACCGCCTACACAAACTGCATAGAGCGATTATCGTTAGTTTATTTTCTTTTTACTGTTGGTATGTGTGGTAACCATTGAGTGACTGGTGATTTTAAGTATAAGTATGGTAAGATTGGAGCGTGAACACGACATATTGTTCTCTAACATTAAAATATTTGTTGCGCGCATACACATACACGCCTCCATCTACACGTTGCTTCTACTACAACACTGATTACTATATTTCACTGTCCCTAACCTAACCTTACTATTGATGGGAAATTGAACGTGGTTACCATTACGCACGTATATGCATGTGTGGATTCTAATACGCACCTCCACTAACATATATTACCAACAGTTCCGCGAAAAAAGAAGTAACTAGTTTTGTAGGGAACTTGTGCCTACACTGACAATACGGAAGTCTGCAGTTGCAGTCATTCGTTTACCCCTTAAACTGAGCGAGCATGATGTCAGATAGGTCATTCTCAATCTCCATGGATTTTCCACTTAGATTGACGTGGACATCACCAGTCGACGATTTTTCCATAAACATAATTATCGTTCAAGTCGGAAGAATTTACAAATTACAGTCTTTTATACGAATGAATATAATAAAAGAATGAAACGACCAATTTGTATTAATATTTACATTTAATGTGATAGAAATCAAATGAATTGAAATCGTAAGTTATTGTTTCTTCTAGGCGTGCACAAATAAAAGTCATTCGATGAATTTAATTTCTTGACAGGTTTAAAAAAGAGAAGCAATAACCTTAATTTATAATGTGCCTACAAATAAGTTTTCTTTCAGGAGCATCTCATGAATTTAGGGGTCAAATGTAACACGATGAATATATATTCGACAAATTAAAATTGAAGAATTTTTATGCTGTTAATTCTGCCAAATGTAAACATCGTTGTCGAAGTAAGACCTAAAGTTTTCGGTTGTGTGTCTGTTAAATACCTTAGCAAAAAGTCGCCCTGAATTCAAAAAAATATATAACTCATATACTTGGATGTTAGTCGTCGCTCAGTCGAATGCTTGTATGACCAAATTTGTGCCTTTACTCCTCTGAAAATACTGGCACGATTTGAACCAAATTTTCAACACTTAATATATAGTATCCTATTTGAAACCGCCCGCAGTTTAAATCCAATCGCCATTGTACTGCTGCAATTAGATGGCCCCGAAACTTGGAGCCTTCCTTAACATTGAATTTATTTTAAAATACTCAAAAAATTTCACAAAATTCTAAGATATTTTATATCTAATACGTTCTTACTTTCTTATATGCTTAAGTAAGTCTTGTAAGCGAGAAATACTTTGTACTCGAAATGTTAACGAAAATAAACGTTTTAACCTGAATCGAATGACACTATTTTCGAAATAACATCTGTGTGTCTGCCTATCTGTCTGTCTATGTGTTTTCGAACGATCTAGAGCCAAGACTGTCGAAAGTCAAATTGTGAAACATCAAACTTAAGACTTGTACATGGTCTAGATAATGCACCTCATATTTTTGAAAATAATATTCAAACTGGAAGTGCATGTTTACTTTATGCATTTTTTGTTTTATCTTCAGTATCACTAGAACGGCTGCACTTATGGCAAAAATAGTTATGTTCATGATGATAGATATTAATATTTCGTACAACTTTTGACCCAGTGATATCGTAAAGCGAGATATTATTGTCCATCAAAAACATGTTCTAAAAAACTGGTGTGGCCTTCATTCGACTTTCTTGTCCTTTCACTATCTGTATTTATAATAATGCTTTATTTCGTTTTAAATAAGGAAACGTAAATATAAAATTACTATTTTCAAAAGTGATTTCTTAGTAAATGATACAATTTTTCAAGAATTTTCCAAACAAAAGTTGCTAGAAATTTCATCGTGTTGTTTTTGAGATACATACAAAGTAACAAGAGTACAAGTCTTAAGTTTTATAATATTTTCTTCAACAATTTTGGCTCTTGAGCGTTCACACAAAGACACACACACACACACACATACACACATAGATGTAATCTCGAAAATGGACAGGTTCGATTTAGGGATGGTCAAAACGTGTATTTTCGTTAAAAACTAGAGTTCGAAAATTTTCATGTTTACAATACTTCCATTTAGACGTCGCACAGTGGAGTATTTGTATGAAAAACACGGTCAAAAGTCGAAATCACAAATCTAGTCGAAATATAAACAAATCGGCATTTTCTTTAAGAAGAATGACTGGCCCGTCAAACTGTTGCCATATAAGGGCGTCAAATGTTTATTTACATAGGTAAATTAAATCAGAACCCAGTCATTGTAAGTAGCGAATGCGCTGAGTAACGACTATAGGCTATAATACAGTACGCATTTGTTTTGTAATTTGTGTTTGTTGGTCTTTGAATTTTTGAAAAACAAAAACGATTTTGATATGGTAGGAGAAGGGATGTACTTTACTTTGAATCAATATTTAATTTGCAATTAAAATAATAACTTTACGAATAATATTTGCAAGTCCTATAAATGTGTGATATATTTTGCATCAAACTTTCGTATAAAAGTGTTTTTGAGTACCTGTCGCGTCTTGTCGCGTTATTTCTTTTGTACACGCATAATATTCAGACTATTCTTTAATCAATTTCGAAGAAAAATCTTTCGCACTCTTCCGCCATTTTGTGTACCATTCGTTTAAATATTAAGAGTAAAAGAGTATATATTGTACAGTCATTTGGTCGTTTCATTTCAGACTTCATTTTTTTTTGATAATTTGATTAAAAATGGGACAAATATGAAATATTTAAAAATAATTAGTTTGTTTTCTCGTTGGGGGTGGGTGAGTTACACCCCAACTCAAAGGTTCAAAAAAGAAAGAAAGAAAGTGACTATGGGAACGTGTCGATCGTCGAATTCTACTCCAAAAAACCCCTATAACGTTAATTTTGCTTTAATACCCTCCTAGTTACAGGGGGTTTAAAACGTTGATTTTCAAGCAAAAACACTGATTAGCAAATTACTCAAAGAGGATCACATTTTCGAAAATGTTTGCCATTACATAAAAGTTAGCTTATGAAATTACAAAAATAATTCATGAAATAAAAATTTGTTTAGGCTCATCGTTGCTGAGATACAATTAATGTTAGGTGCAATTGAACATAACCCTGAAAAGATCACGCTCTTCAAATAGTCGTAACTCTAGTTTAAAAAATACTTTTCAATATGTGCCATGAACCAAATTAAAGCTATATATAGTAACTTATTATCATATAATATTGTTTCTTATTTAATAATATTTGAATAAAATCTATAAAATAATTTTGACCGGTTATTTCATACAAATACTCCACTGTGCGTCGACCAAGAAAGTAAAAATTATAAGGCTTACGAAGTACAGAAGAGCTAAAGTAATCGGTCGTGTGTCTGTAGCATTCTCGGATCAAAAAATGTCCCTAACAAAAAGTGTTTCTCTCGTCGCCCTGAGTCCAAAAATATATAAGTTAATCGTCGCTCGGTCACTCGTAAGACCAAATTTGTGCCCTCTACTCCTCTGAAGGTACCGAAGTGACTTGAACCAAATTTTCTACACATATTATGTGGCATCCCATATCCATCCAACATTTGAATCCGCTTGCAGTTTATATCCAATCGCTCGTATACTTCTCGAGTTATAGAACCCAAAAAATTTGGAACCCTCGGTAATATTGTCCTTAGTAAAATAATTAAATTATCCAAAAATTCTAAAAAAAAAATAATAATTATAGTATAATATTTATTTCAAATTAACACTTAGGGCATAATAATTAAAAACAATTATTTTTAAATTTGAATGCCAAGCATGTAGTAGGAGGGTAGAGTCCTAACTCGCATCGCAGATATAACTTATAAGGCGAGTAGAACGCAAAGGTGTGTCGTACCTAAGCTTGTTAAATTAACAATAGTTCAGTTTGAAAAACATATTAGTTTTCCAGGAATTTTTTAAAATTTTAGTTATAAATTGGGTTTTTTCAATAAATATCAGTGGTCATATACTTTTGAAATTGTTATTGGTTAAAATCAATTCGAGAATTTAAGCATGAATAAATGTTATGGTAAATTAAATATGTTATGTTAACTTAATTTTAGAAGTACTTGCTAAATGGTATAGATATGAATTTGATGAGTCGAAAAATAGTTCTGGCACAAAAAACGAAGTCAAGCTTGTATTTTGTATAATATAAGTAGTTACGTAAATGACTTGCTATTACATTTCTAATTTGGTATACAAAAAACCAAACTAAATCTTTTTTAAGAGGCTTGGTGCAGGTACGCTCATTTCAATAATATTTGGGTCGAAACGTCATTTTCTTCAAAGAGCACGATTCGTGATCCTTATCATTATACTACAATGTCACTTGATCCACATTGTCAACGTAAATTTTCTCTACTACTACAAGTAAATGTACATACCTATGCAAGAAGTCGGTATAGCCTTGGTGTTTTAGTTTTAGTAATATACAAATGTTTGTGACCGAGTTACCGGATCAATTTACCAGAAAAATGTGCTCGCTAATTTTATGTAAGACACACTGATGCGTTTGCACTGATTTTTTTCCCTGTCGTTTGTATATTTTTTGTTGTTCATATAATAAGAAACATTCGTAATAATAATTATGTTAACAGAAATGCAGTTCACCAGGAAATGTTCAATAAGTAGGTTCACCGGCGCCGATTTTATTGAAATATGGTACACATAAAATATGAGTGGGTAAGAAGTCGCATTCTAAATCCAATCGTGTGTACAGGTCCGGAGTAATAGGGCCTCAAAATTCGAAACCCCCCTCAATAATGCATTTAGAAAAAAAAAGAACGAAAAATTGTCTGACAAGTTCTAAGATATTTTATATCCAGCAAATATCTTCAAAATGAGAGCACCCAAAAGCTATAAAAAAATGGGTTGCGGCGAACGCAGGACTTTTTTTTACGTAGTTTTCATTATATATATATATATATATATATATATATATATATATATATATATATATATATATATATATATATATATATATATATGTACTTATATATATATATATATATATATATATATATATATATATATATATATATATATATATATATATATTCCAAACAAACTGTTACAAAATACTATACAGTATAATATTTTACAGTAATACATATTCTACCATTTATCTTATTATTTTATTATGTTATCAAATATTGTTTCATCAATATTTATTGATTATAAAAATATAATATTAGGAAATAATAATCCAACGGAAACAATATGAAAACCAAGCTTATCTTATATAAATGAATGGGTGGAAAATTATACCAATACCAATTTGTAATGATACTAACTATCAAAACTAACCAAAACATTACAGTTATATTCTGAAATGTCATTTATCTAAGTCAGTCTATTTTGTTTTCTTGTCGAAATATTGACAGGCGCAGATGATCCGATTAATTAAGCTACATTCGAATACATGATAACGTAAACAAGATTCTTATAATTTTTCGTACCTGGTACATTTATTGAAGAAACTTTTCAAACAAAAGTTGTGCGAAATATTAATATCTTTCACCAAAAAAATCGAACTCAAGATTTCAACGGATATACACGTTTTGAGCTTCCCTGAATCGAATGTGACTATTTTCGGAGTGACGTCTGTGTGTGTGTGTGTGTGTGAGTATGTGAACGCCCTAGAGCCGAAACTGTACAACGTAAAATTATGAGACTTCAAACTTAAGACTTGTATATGGTCTAGTTGTGCACCTCCTATTTTTGAAAAGAATATTCAAACCGGCAGTGCATGTTTACTCTATGCATTTTTCGTTCTATCTCCAATATCACTAGAACGGCTGCACTTACGACAAAAACAGTTATGTTCATAATAAAAGATATTAATATTTCGCACAACTTTTGTTTGAAAAGTTTCTTCAATAAATGTACCAGTTACGAGAAAACCGCTACCGAAAATTTTGAGAATCTTGTTTATGTTGTCTTGGATTCGAATGTAGCTTAATTAATCGGATCATCTGCGCCTGTCAATATTTCGACAAGAAAACAAAATGGTCTGAATTAGATAAATGACATTTCAGAATATTTCTGTTCAGAATTGGTTAGTTTTGATAGTTAGTTGTACTTCAAAACCATTACAAATTAGTATTGGTATAATTTTCAACCCATTCATTTATATAAGGTAAGCTTGGTTTTCATATTGTTTCTGTTGGATTATTATTTCCTAATATTATATTTTTATAATCAATAAATATTGATGAAAACTACGTAAAAGAAAGTCCTGCGTTGGCCACAACCCATTTTTTTTACGAAGTAATAAGTAAATATAGGGATCACCAAAAAAATCGAACTCGAGATTTCAACGGATATACATGTTTTGAGTTTCCCTCAATCGAATGTGACTATTTTCGGAGTGACGTCTGTGTGTGTGTGTGTGTGTGTGCGTATGTGAACGCTCTAGAGCCGAAACTGTACAACGTAAAATTATGAGACTTCAAACTTAAGACTTGTATATAGTCTAATTGTGCACCTCCTATTTTTGAAAAGAATATTCAAACCGGTAGTGCATGTTTACTCGATACATTTCTGGTTCTATCTCCAATTTCACTAGAAGGGCTGCACTTACGGCAAAAATAGTTATGTTCATAATGAAAGATTAATATTTCGCAGAACTTTTGCTTGAAAAGTTTCTTCAAGAGAAAATTGCTACTAAAAATCATAAGTATCTTGTTTACGTTGTCATGGATTCGCATCTAGCTTAATAAATCGGACCATCTGCGCATCATATTTCGACAACAAATCAAAATAGACTGAATTAGATAAATGACATTTCAGAATATTTCCGTCGAGTATTAGTTAGTTTTGATAACTAGTACTTCAAAACAAATTACAAATTGAAATTGGTATAATTTTCCACCCATTCATTTATGTAAGATAAGCTTGGCTTTCATATTTTTTATAATCAATAAATATTGATGAAACAATATTTGATAACATAATAAAATAATAATACAA
The DNA here is from genome assembly GCA_933228885.1 of Leistus spinibarbis. Classification (NCBI taxonomy): domain Eukaryota; kingdom Metazoa; phylum Arthropoda; class Insecta; order Coleoptera; family Carabidae; genus Leistus; species Leistus spinibarbis. The sequence goes on from OW121791.1 coordinate 8,120,155, forward strand.
TTGGTACAATTTCAGTGTATTACTGTGGAATATTGGTATTTTTTGACGGTTTGTTTGAAATATATATATATTTATTTATATATATATATATATATATATATATATATATATATATATATATATATATATATATATATAATGAATACTACGTAAAAGAAAGTTCTGCGTTTGCCACAACCCATTTTTGATATGGGTATTTCAACTAGAGCTGTCAATTTGTCCGGTTTACCGGTACTACGATTTTCGAAAAGAAACTAACTTATTTTATAGCCGTTTACCGATGAACCGTTTACGAGTAATCAGTAACGACTAAACTGGTCCCTCGAAAGAAAAAGAAAAGTTGAAGAACAATATAGTTATAAAAAGAATGCAATTAAAAGGTAAAGAAAAGGGAAGAAATGGAAGTATTTGTGAACAAAGAAATGCAAGTGAAAATTAAAATAAAAACAGCATTTAACATTGTATCAAGATCAGAAGAAAATAAAGAAATGATTATAGCAGAAGAAGACATAACGAAAAATGAAAGAGAAATACAGAAGGAGATTAGAATAATGACAAGAGAAGAAAAAGATAAAGGGAAAATTGTAAGAATAGGATATCAGCTGAGAGAATGAAATAGAATACAGATGAAATAACAGCAAGAAAAGCCTCGAAGAAATAATAGCAAAAAACTAAAAAAAGGAGCAAACACAAGAAAGGATACAAATAATAAATGGAATTGGCATGGAATAGGGAAAGGATAGGAATAACGAAATTATATGGAAAATGGGAACATATATTAGAAGTATGATTGGAAAAGAAGAGGAATGTGAAATGGAATTTGAAAAGGCAAAGCTGGACATATTAGCAATAATAGAAACAAAAACTAAAGGAAAGGGGATAAAAAACGAATAAAGGACATATATTGGTATTTAATGGAGTGGAAGAAAGCAGATGAGCAAGAGTAGCATGCATGGCACATGAGAAACTAGAGAAAATAAATCATGGGAAGCGATAAACGAACAAATATTAACAATAACAATAAATGGAAAAACGAGGGAGGAAAACGAAAACAATAATAATAGTATATAGACCAAATGAAGATGACAAAAGATAAAACAAAGATGAATTCTGGGAAAAACTAACTGAGGTAACGGAGGATGCAAAAGGAAAAACATATATTGGAAGAGAATTTAGTAGCAGAATTGCAAAGCGAGACGATACATATAAAACAATAATAGGGAATAACGGGGAATATACAAGAAATGGAAATGGGAAAAGGATGCTGGAATACTGCCAGATGAACGAATTAATAGTGACAAATTCATTTTTCAAACACAAAAATATTCATCAATATACAAGAGAAGAAAGAAGTAGAAACGAAATGTCAATAATTGACTATGTCCTGGTAAAACATGATCAAAGAAAAAAAATAATGGATACAAAAGTAAGAAGAGGACCAGAAATCGGAAGTAAACATTACATGGTAGTGACAAAAATCAGAGAAAAGAACATACAAAGAGAACATAAGAAAAATACTAAAATAGAATTCGAGAAAATAAAAACATTCAAATTACAAGAGAAAGAGATACGTATAAAGTTCAAAGAATTAGTTGAAAAGGATATATGCACAAATAACAAGAATGGATAAAATAACATAGAATCACTGTGGACAACGTATAAAACAAAAATAGTAAAAGCAGTAAAAGAGGCGTGCGGAAGCTATCTAACAAAAGAAGACATACACGATGGTGGACAGAAGAAATAAGAGATAAGTTAAAAAAAAAGAAGACAGTGTGGAAAAAATGCTTGGGACGGAAGTCGGGAGAAAGCTACAATGAATATAAGAAGGCAAGAACTAAGATAAAAGAAATAATAACGGGGCCAAAAACAAAACTGGGTAAAATTTGGAGAAAAAATTGAAAAAAGCAGCAAAGAAAACATTAAACTACGAGGGCTGTCCGACAAGTCCTTAGCCTCACCGGCCTATGGCGCCACTGTCGCAAGAGACATAACCTATTGTGTAGTACATTATCTTAGACGGCTACTGTTAAAATTTCATCCGAATCGGATTCGTAGTTTTGTTTTGACCGCGTGTGAAAGCGGGAGTATCCGCAGATTTTAGATAAATGGAAAAAGAACAATATCAGTCGGTGATTCGATTCTTGTTTTTGGAAGGGAATATATATATATATATATATATATATATATATATATATATATATATATATATATATATATATATATATATACATTCTATCTACATTCTTTATTTTTTGTAGTCTACTTACTCCAAGTATTCTCCTCAAGAACCTCATTTCCATGGCTTGCACTTGACTCTTCTCTCTTTTTGTAAGTACCCATGTTTCGTACCCAAAAGTTAACACTGGTCTGTATATTGTTTTGTATATATATATATATATATATATATATATATATATATATATATATATATATATATATATATATATATATATATATATATACAATAGAATATCCTTATAGACCTACAGATTAGCTCAGAGTTCCACCATAAGGCTCAGGCCGCTTGCGCCTCTTATTGTTAAAACGGTTCTGACAATAACCAACATGACTAGAGTCGGAAAACTGGCCCTCCGTTTTGAGTGTTATAATGTTGAGTAACATAACAATTTCGTCGTGGAATTTTCAAATTGTACAAAAAAGTAGAATTACCTTGAAAATATAGAAAACGAATTCCAAATTGTATGTATGTTAGAAGTTATATTTGGGTGATCAATTGTTGTTTGTTTGCAATATTCATGAAGAAGCAAGTTGTGTAGGTAAGGTGGTGGTGAAGTGTGGGTGATGTTGAAATGGTGAGACTATTTTCACCTTTTGCGACATACCGCCGCGTCGACCGCCTGATGCTTGCCTACCCGTCACCTTCACCTAGATGGTAGACGGGGCGAAACGGCGACGACTACTCGTACTAAAACAAACTGCTAGTATTATAGAGTGTATGTAATGAAGAAAAAACTATAAGTTCCGGTCACCGGAACAACTATTGCCCCTCTAGCCGCTCGCCCATAGCATGGCCTTACTATATTTCGATAATTAGAATCACGGTTTAATAATCAATTTCATAATGTTACCATAGTCATGGCACTTATTATGTATAGCCACCAAAAAATGTATTTTTAGTTTGTAGTATAAATTTAAAATATGTATATTCGTTATTTCACAAAATTTTGTTTAAGTCTTCAGATTCCGAAAATGATTTTAACTCATATACTTAGATGCATATCTGTCACTCATGACCGGTTTTTATCAAATTTTGTACAAATTAATTGAGTATCTAATTAGTTACAGTTATATTTTATAATTAATTGCCCTTATAAATTCGGAGTTTGACCTCTAAATAATTGGTACCATCTTCTTATTGATTTAAAAATTATTTTAATATATTAAAACTAGATTTACCCGTGGGCATCATGTGCCCATATCATATACAGTCCATTCTACATCGATATAATAATAATAATGTACATTTCTTAAAAAACTTAATAATACAATGTTAAAAATATTTCTTATGCGTTCATTAAGTCAGTTTCCATGAATTGTATTGTTATATTCTATTCTGTATTGTTTGTCAATGTGAATGAATATCATTTTATTTCTTCAAAAATCAGGATTATATATTTACTTACTACTTCTATTTGGCTCTGTATTGTTTATCAATCAGATTCACTTTACGAACGTGAAGAAATCCATCTGAGTGCATTTACGAACGTCTACAGGCCGAGCGGTATCTAGTGAAGGGTTAAGGGTGCTGACATTTTACTATGGTCACAAACGATTTCTATAGTAGTTCAAACTTTTCCATTGGATCATTTCGTTTGTAACTTGGCACGTCATTCGCCGAAACGAATATCTAGTGAAGGGTGCTGTAATTTTAAGATAGTCACAAATCATCACAAAAGAAGACAAATAAAGGATACTATCAAAAATATTTGTACTGACAATGACGTGCCAACTTCACGAACTCATAGGTCCATGCATACCGAGCTTGTAATCATTGAAAAATTAAAAATCTGCAGTGTCCTACACCGGATTTTCTTGTACTTATAATCAACTAATGTATTTAGATGATATGTGGTATGCACGAAGTAAGAAGAGCTAAAGCAATCGGTCGTGTGTATTATTGGATTTAAAAAAAAAATCATTAACAAAAGTGTTTTCTTGCCTACCTGAATCATAAACAAATATATAACTTATATACTTGGATGTTAGTCGTCGCTCGCTCGGTCACTCGTGCCTTCTACTCTGAAGGTACCGACACGATTTACACAAAATTTGCTTCACTTATTATTTGGCATCCCAAATGGTTCCGCTCACAGTAGTTATAGGGTCCCGAAATTTGGAGCACCCCTTAATACTGTTTCTTTGATATATTATGTATGTAAGATTTCTTCATATTAGTTACCCAAAGGCTATAAAAATTATTAAAAATCATAATTTTGAATTTTAAAACTTGTATTAATCTTTTTTTTTAAGTTAATTCAAACAAAATCCACAAGAAATTATAATATTTTTTACAAATTGTGCAGCCATAGGCCAGAATTATTTTTATAAAGCGAGCTGAAGGCATAGGTGCCGTAACCTAATCTTATATTTGTAGCTCGCCGTATGAAGTATAGAAGAACTAAAGCTTTCGGTAGCGTATCTTCAACATTCACGGATCAAAATATGTTCTTAACAAAAAGTTTCTTACATGTAGATTTAAAAAATGTATACTAATGTAATATTAAGTTACATTCTTGCATTAGTATTTTGCAAATTTCCTATATTATTATTTATTGGTTAATTCTAGCTGTACTTTATTTACAACAGAATTTGAGTTAAAATTTATGCACCATATCCAAATATAACGGAGTTATCTGTACACTGCATATCATGAAAATGTTTGTAATAAATTAAATTTATTAAGTCATTCGGTAACGATAATATAGATTGCAAATTTTATACAACAAGTTAAATAGCGTTCTATTGACTCATTTATATGCTACTATTTTTCACATATTTAATTAAAATATCAAAGAAATTAATAAGCAAATTAAAAATTACTTGACACCAAACTTGACATTTAACAGAAATGAGAATAAATATTTTCAAGATCGTGTGCAATTGTGACAATTCAAAAATTTATTTTCGGTAAATATCATCCGATATTTAATATTCGAATTTCTTTTTCTAATTATTATTATGTGAATTTAACAATTTTTTATTGAAATATACATCATCATAGTATTGAAAATATACATATATGTTATACATCTGATATTTCAGTAATTTTTAATTTGCTTATTAATTTGTAAATTAAATATTAGTATTAATTGTTTATTTAGTTATCAAAAAATAAAAAATTATCGTCTTCACAGGTATAGAACCCTTACAGTAAATAACATCGTAAAACCGATATAATTGTATTGGAAGACGTGGCAACATTGTCCAGATTCTCCATAAGATTAACATTGCTATGCCTTTCGCACTGCCATTTCAACCTGAGACGTACAATAATAGTATAGTTAACCAAAAATTAAAAGGAAATTTGCCACCAAAAAATCCTAACCTTATAATTTAATACGGTACACATTTCACGAAATTATAAGAGTCCCGCTATAATTTGACAAAGGTAATGTCAATACGGTTTAAATTAAAAGTGGTAGGCGCACCAAATCAATTTCGAATCGGTTGACGAATAGACAAACGATATACACAAAAACAAAGTATACGAAAGTGAAACAATTATTCTAGTTGCGGCCGGTGGGATTGTATAAAAATTATGTGTATAACGTTCGTCTTCGCGCTGCGCGTGGTTCCCAAGGTTTTGCCACTTGTAAAACAGTTACAAATCGTGATCTGAACATTGTTCGTTGTGCTGGCTAACTTCGTGGTTGTTTACATATTATACACCTACCTGGAGTTCCTACCTTCGTATCTATCGGAACGAACAGAACACCGTGCGAATGCTATATAACCAATCTTTTTTAATAATTCTATGTGATTAGACAAGCACAAGCGTAAATACATTCTTTTTTCTGCTATTTAATTATTTTTTTCCATATCTTTTGTATACGACTATTCATTTATTTAGATGTATAGAATTGTTTACCTCTTATTCTGATTTTATTCGGTTTCATTTTACAGTTTAACAAGCATTGTTTTAACATTTAAATAATTGACAGTTACACTTTTTTCATTAGATACTTCATTATGGATGACTTTATATTATTCGTAATTTTAGCACCGTTATTCAAATAGAATTTACGAATCTTCGCTCTAATTTATAATTTTGCTTAAAATAAAAACTAGACTAAGCTTTATAAGAAAGATAATCATATAGGTATAGGCAACTATATGGTATACCTTCAGTTCGCCGTATGATAATACGCAGTGGCGGACTGGGCCGGCGCGGCGGCGGGACACCGGGAGAATTTGGTCAGGTGGGCCGGTTTGCCATATGTTTGTATATATATATTCGCTGTTTATTCTACCAAGATTTTCCCTGGTCGGTTAAATTTGCCAGTCCGCTACCGATTATACGTACGTAAAATGATGAAACCACAAACTTAAAACTTGTATATGGTCTAGATGTGCACCTAATATTTTTGAAAAGAATATTCAAACCGAAAGTGCATGTTTACTTATGACAAAAATGGTTATGTTCATATTGAAAGATATTAATATTTGGCATAACTTTTGTTTGAAAAGTGTAAAAATGTACCAGTTACGAGAAAACTGCTACGAAAAATCTTAAAAATCTTATTTACGTTGCCAGGGATTCGGATCATCCGCTCCTGTCCTGGAAATAAATATAGAATCAATTATTTATATAACAGTAACAATAAAATATTCCTGTGAAGTATTGGGTGGTTTGACAGTATTTTTGGGATATATATATATATATATATATATATATATATATATATATATATATATATATATATATATACGTATATATATATATATATATATATATATATATATATATATATATATATATATATATATATATATATATATATATATATATATATATACGTATATATATATATATATATATATATATATATATATATATATATATATATATATATATATATATACTAGGGTCACCCGTGGGCACCGTGTGCCCATATAGTACACAGTATATAGGTCAGTTTTGACGGGTATTTCTTGTAATTTTCTTGTAAATCACACTTACCATTTAATAACAAGGGATTACTCTTATACGGTTTTTCCTTCAGTTTGTATCGTTTAACAGATAACAAACCTACAAAAATTAATATGCATAATTTGATATATTTTTCTAGCCAATCAGGTGTCTAAATATGTTTGAATTAACTATTCAAGATTTTGTTTATTATTTAATTTATAATTTAATTTATAAATTTATTTACTGCATCTTTTTGTAGTTAAATATATTGTACAATGCACAATATTATTTAATAATTTGAAGCATGTTACGAGAAAAAAAATACGAGAAAACTGCTACGAAAAATCTTAAAAATCTTATTTACGTTGCCAGGGATTCGGATCATCCGCTCCTGTCCTGGAAATAAATATAGAATCAATTATTTATATAACAGTAACAATAAAATATTCCTGTGAAGTATTGGGTGGTTTGACAGTATTTTTGGGATATATATATATATATATATATATATATATATATATATATATATATATATATATATATATATATATATATATATACGTATATATATATATATATATATATATATATATATATATATATATATATATATATATATATATATATATACGTATATATATATATATATATATATATATATATATATATATATATATATATATATATATATATATATATATATATACTAGGGTCACCCGTGGGCACCGTGTGCCCATATAGTACACAGTATATAGGTCAGTTTTGACGGGTATTTCTTGTAATTTTCTTGTAAATCACACTTACCATTTAATAACAAGGGATTACTCTTATACGGTTTTTCCTTCAGTTTGTATCGTTTAACAGATAACAAACCTACAAAAATTAATATGCATAATTTGATATATTTTTCTAGCCAATCAGGTGTCTAAATATGTTTGAATTAACTATTCAAGATTTTGTTTATTATTTAATTTATAATTTAATTTATAAATTTATTTACTGCATCTTTTTGTAGTTAAATATATTGTACAATGCACAATATTATTTAATAATTTGAAGCATGTTTTTATTGATTTTTAAGTGACTATAAATTATAGAATATAATAAAATAATTAAAGATTTTGAAATTTGGACAGTTAATTAAAATTGTCAATAATCATTATTTGCATAAAAGTATGAAATTAAAACAATTCATTCTGATAACAAAGTCGGAAAAAGCGCGGTAACTTTGAAGTACTACTTGATGGCACCTCATACACTTGGTTGAAGAATATAGTTTGAAGTTACGATATTTGTCAACATGAATAAAAAGGTTGTGTTATTCGAATTTTTGAATGACGATGCAACGTCAAAAATAGTTGTACAACTGGCGGACTGTACTTATTTGCAGTAATAAATAACAAATTCTGTATTAATACATAAATGTAATGAAGATGTTTATGTTGATTTAATAAGTAAATGGGTTTCGCTATTTTTAATTATTAAAAGGAAACACAACAACTAAATTGACAGATGTACCTTTGTTATAAAATATTTTGCTGCTAGCAGATGTTAGCGAAAAAAGCGGTGCTAGCTTTGCTACCTCTTCAAAAATCTAATATTATTTCATAATTTGTCTATTGTTTTTATTAGATGTTGTAACTGCGGTATTACTGCGAACTGCATGATACAAACAATATTTCGAACATTTGTACAGGTGCATTAAAACAGCCTCCATGCATGTATTATAACACAAAAATCGGTATTATAACTTTACTTACGGTTTCTGTTTTCTAATTGAATCGATTATTCAAAAAATATGTGTTTACAAACATTTTTATACAACACTTTCAATGATTTTACAATTTGATTCGTTATTATTTTTGAATCAAATAATCAGGCTAGATTCTGAATGTTGCAGTGCCACGGCAGTTTTAAATGTGATAATGGGTCCTATGCTAAAACACAATGGCACACAACTCGATATGCATTTTGAAGATTCGGAATATATTTAAAATTTATATTTGAATTATTCTGATGTATAACCTTTTATTTTTACGTAGGGCAGATTACTTGATTAGAAATTTATTAATTGCTGTTGTGTAGTCTTTTATTTTAGTATGAACTATTTGATTATTACTTTCTTTTACACTGTAATAAGTAAGTATTGTAATTAGTGATGTGAGTCGGGTAAATACCCAATGGGTAGGTAAATATCATTTGGGTATTTACCCGGTATTTACCCGAGGTGTATTTACCTACCCAAAAAATTTTTTTATTACAATGTAACTACAAATAAAGAAAACTTCTACGAAACATGTCTTAACAAGTTCATAGCCGTTAAGGCGGTATCACATTACGAGGATATCGATATCCTCTTCCTTTAGGATGATCGATATCTATTTAGTAAATTTCTTTACTTGGTGGTGGTATTCAATTTGGTTTTAAAAATGATATTTAAACAAGCACAGATAATTGAATTTTCTTTCTTGCATTCGCCATTTTAAAATAAATATAATTATCAACAAACACGACCAGTATATAAATCTACAATGAATGCAAACAACACAACTGACAGCTAACAACAAAAACAGGGACATTTCTTTAAGTTGCTCATGCGCACAACACAAGACATCGATAATTGGACACCGATAAGCCAAGGAATACGAACACGTTTCATATTTAAACGCCTATTATTTGCTCCCTATCACATTAGAAATGACACCGGAAAACTGAAAAAACATCGCAAAATCGATGTCAAACTATCGATATCCTCGTAATGTCTGTCTGTCTGTCTGTCTGTCTGTCTGTCTGTCTGTCTGTCTGTCTGTCTGTCTGTCTGTCTGTCTGTCTGTCTGTCTGTCTGTCTGTCTGTCTGTCTGTCTGTCTGTCTGTCTGTCTGTCTGTCTGTCTGTCTGTCTGTCTGTCTGTCTGTCTGTCTGTCTGTCTGTCTGTCTGTCTGTCTGTCTGTCTGTCTGTCTGTCTGTCTGTCTGTCTGTCTGTCTGTCTGTCTGTCTGTCTGTCTGTCTGTCTGTCTGTCTGTCTGTCTGTCTGTCTGTCTGTCTGTCTGTCTGTCTGTCTGTCTGTCTGTCTGTCTGTCTGTCTGTCTGTCTGTCTGTCTGTCTGTCTGTCTGTCTGTCTGTCTGTCTGTCTGTCTGTCTGTCTGTCTGTCTGTCTGTCTGTCTGTCTGTCTGTCTGTCTGTCTGTCTGTCTGTCTGTCTGTCTGTCTGTCTGTCTGTCTGTCTGTCTGTCTGTCTGTCTGTCTGTCTGTCTGTCTGTCTGTCTGTCTGTCTGTCTGTCTGTCTGTCTGTCTGTCTGTCTGTCTGTCTGTCTGTCTGTCTGTCTGTCTGTCTGTCTGTCTGTCTGTCTGTCTGTCTGTCTGTCTGTCTGTCTGTCTGTCTGTCTGTCTGTCTGTCTGTCTGTCTGTCTGTCTGTCTGTCTGTCTGTCTGTCTGTCTGTCTGTCTGTCTGTCTGTCTGTCTGTCTGTCTGTCTGTCTGTCTGTCTGTCTGTCTGTCTGTCTGTCTGTCTGTCTGTCTGTCTGTCTGTCTGTCTGTCTGTCTGTCTGTCTGTCTGTCTGTCTGTCTGTCTGTCTGTCTGTCTGTCTGTCTGTCTGTCTGTCTGTCTGTCTGTCTGTCTGTCTGTCTGTCTGTCTGTCTGTCTGTCTGTCTGTCTGTCTGTCTGTCTGTCTGTCTGTCTGTCTGTCTGTCTGTCTGTCTGTCTGTCTGTCTGTCTGTCTGTCTGTCTGTCTGTCTGTCTGTCTGTCTGTCTGTCTGTCTGTCTGTCTGTCTGTCTGTCTGTCTGTCTGTCTGTCTGTCTGTCTGTCTGTCTGTCTGTCTGTCTGTCTGTCTGTCTGTCTGTCTGTCTGTCTGTCTGTCTGTCTGTCTGTCTGTCTGTCTGTCTGTCTGTCTGTCTGTCTGTATGAAACCTCTAACATAAAATTTGTATAAATCATTCATTACTTTCATCTAATAAAAAATATTTCTTGCAATTTTCATGGTAGGTCATGGTACCTAAATCAAATTACCTCTTTTATTTACGGTACCTTAGGAACGTAATTTTATATAAATTAACCCACGTTTTATAGCCGTTTGTACCGCTGGTTACATAAACCGTCAATTTAAGTGTTGATTAATAAAAACTACAATTAAATTTCATTCAGAGCGGAATTAATGTTTTCCTATTTTTTTGTGGAACTATATTATATTTCAAAGCAGTTTATCCTACTACAATATATTATAAAAATAAAAGTGGAGGGGAATTTCTTATATGATTTTACTGTATATGTAATATAACTTTAGTGTGTTTTAAGTTAATTGTACCATTGCCATGATTCTCAATACGTTTGGTAACTAGGGAAACGTATATGAAATATGGCTATTTTCATAGATGACGACATGACGAATTGGCAAACGGTTCATGATCCAACCTTTTGTGTTCGATCTTTAGTCAAAAACCCCGGATTAGTAGAAAAGGTCAAATACTCCGTAAAGCTACAGTTAATGTGCTAAAGACACAATTTTGACAGTTAATTTTTACTTTCAGTGGTAATAAGTTGTAATGAATATTTCTTTTTAATTTACTCCAAAAATCGGGTATAGATTAGTGATGTAAAATACCCGGGTATTTATTTTTCAATGTAAATACCCAGGGTAAATACCTAGGGTAAATACCCATTTATTTACCCATAAGTATTTATTGCTTAAAAATAGTAAAAATATGGGTATTAAAATTCATTGAAAAATATTTAAAGTCGCGTAAAAGTATTACATATTTTCATTATTAAATAAAATAAAAACAATAGGAACTTCACAAAAATAAAAAATAAATTATTCGAAACATGTATTTTATGTTATGTTAGTAACTGCCGATCGTTCAGGCAGATACGACCTGCAATTGCATGTTCAAGAGCTCACTAACGGCTATGGACTTGTTAAGACATGTTTCGTAGAAGTTTTACTTATTTGTAGTTACATTGTAATCAAAAAATTTTTTGGGTAGGTAGACCACGGGTAAATACCCAAATAGACCTCGGGTAAATACCGGGTAAATACCCAAATTTCATTTACCTACCCATTGGGTATTTACCCGACTCACATCACTAGTATAGATGCATTTTATTTATTTATTTAGTGTATTTGTGTGTGTGTGTGTGTGTTTGTGTGCGCGTGTGTGTGTGTGTGTGTAGAGTAGGTCTGCTAATCTGCAAATCAAAACCAAAAATGTGTTGCAACAAAATCACAGGCTCATTATATTAATATATTCAATTTGATGTTTGTTCAAAAGATCCTGATAACGATAACGCTAAAAGTCTAATTGGATAATTAATTGATATGACATGCAGAATGATGAAATATGTGCAGCGTGCGATCGCAAGCCACCTAACATGATTAATGATAAATTAATTAACACTGATGTACATACATATATGTTTGTTTTATTTTGTACCGTGCGCGAATTTAACATATACCAGTTTTAGTATTTCATCGATATTTTGCAATATAACAGAAGGACGATACTATCATATTATTGTATAATTCGGTAAATTAAATTATAATTATTGGTGCAATTATTTAACCTTCATTGCGTTGATATAATATTTAGGTCGTATAAACAAAATATGTTACACTGAATATTTCAACTGTGAATCATAAATATGAATTTATTTTCAATTTATTTATATGAATTCAATCATTCAAAGGCTTATTTCAACCTCATAGAGTACAAATATGGGGCTTTCGAAACGAGAGGAATAAAGAGACACGGATCAGTCAAAAAAAATATAGATGCAGGCATCAATGTGTTCAGCTCATCGCACGGCGAGTTTAGCAAAGTATAAATAATAAGCATAGGTGCAGGTACCAATGCCTTTAGCTCGCCGAATTATCTATTCAGTGTTCAGTGGATGTTTTGAATTTTTAATTTATTTAGAAAACATTTTGTTTAACTACTGATGTTTATTGAAGTAAAGCTATTTATAACCACTGAATTTTGAAGAAATTAAGGCATTGTTATTGTTTGACTGCAACAATAGCATGTCTTTAATGCGTCAGTAAACACACTGGGTTAGTGTAACCCATCCTATTTTCAAAATTGGCGGTATTTAAATACCAGTTGGAGTGCGGTTTCCGGGGTTTGGTGTAAAGAAAGTTGAAAATTCTCACTACTTGACGATCGAGTGACACGGGTAGTATACATCTGTAGGGATCGAAATATGAGCATAAGAAGTGAGCATCTGGGTATCAGTTACCCAGTATGTTCTTAACGTTAAAATATTCATCTTTTGCAAACATTTCAAATTCATATATAAACCGTTTTCACTGGTATACAAGCCATACATACAGATTTTATAGAAAAAACAAGATTTGGTACGCGTAAAACGCACCAACGCGTAGAGCTCGCCCTTAGGTAAAATATGCGTTGCGAGCAGTGGTTTTTAATTATTATGGCCTTTTGGTTAACAATTTGAAAATATGTTATAGGTGTAAAAAGTCTTACATTTAATTTTAGATTATATTGATAAAAAAAATTTTTAGTTCATACTGTAAAATTCAAAATTATAATATTTAATAATTTTTTTCGGGCTTTGGATTAACAAAATAAAAAAATCTTGTAGATATAAAATATCTTAGAATTTTTAGTAGAATTTTTAAGTGTTTCAATTATTTTTATAAGGGCAGTATTAAGGGGGGCTCTAAATTTTGGGGCCCTATAACTCGGGAAGTATACGGGCGATTGGATTTATACTGCGAGCGGATTCAAATGGGATGCCAAATAATATGTGTACCAAATTTAGATTATATTGATAAAAAAATAATTTAGTGCATATTTTAAAATTCAAAATTATATTTAATAATTTTTTTCGGGCTTTGGGTTAACAAAATGAAAAAATCTTGTAGACAAAAAATATCTTAGAATTTATAGTAGAATTTTTAAGTGTTTTAATTATTTTTATAAGGGCAGTATTAAAGGGGGCTCCAAAATTTGGGGCCCTATAACTCGGGAAGTATACGGGCGATTGGATTTAAACTGCGAGCGGATTCAAATGGGATGCCAAATAATATGTGTACCAAATTTGGAGTGAATCGCTCCGGTACCGTCAGAGTAGTAGAGGGCACAAATTTGGTCTTACGAACGACCGAGCGACGACTAACATTCAAGTATATAAGTTATATACATTTTTGGATTCAAGGCGACGAGACTAACACGTTTTTTTAATGAAATTTTTGGATCCGAGAATGTTACAGACACACGACTGAATGCTTAAGCTTCTTCGGTACTACGTACGGTGAGCTAAAAATGTCTAGGTTGCGTTTTTGTGTGATCATAATACTTTCTTTTATATATTACGTATAAGAAAAATAATGTAGAGATGAAGTTTATATATTTACTAAAATAAATATCTGGAGTGGCCTGCACTCGACTTTCTTTTACGCCATTCTCACTAGACTAGGGTCACCCGTGGGCACCGTGTGCCCATATGGTATACAGAACATAGGTCAATTTTGACTGTTGGCGAATCGTCATGTAATTTAATAATAATCACACAATACAAATTTCCACATCGCAAATAATAATTAAGAAAAATCGAGTCCTTTTTTTGTTGTTTATTATTTGATTCGCTTATATCATACAAACCCTTTTTACACAACATTATTAATGATTTTACATTTGATTCATTATTGTCTTTGAATTAAATAATCAGGCTAGATTCTGAATTTTGCAGTATTAAACTGCAGTGTGAAGGCAGTTTTAAAAGTGATGATAAATAGTTATATGCTAAAATACAATTGTGCCATCAAAAATGTATGTATGTAAATATGTTTGAATTATCTCTTCAAGATTTTATTTCTCTAATAATCAGAAATATAAATTTACATACTTGCAGTTATTATAATTTGACGAACTATAGAATCTTACCGCAACTCATATTTTCAAAAATCACTGCTTCTTGGCCATTTTGAAGTGAAAATATTAACTATGAATTAAAATAAATGTACGGAAACACGTATTTGTTAAAAATATATGCAAATTAGGCAATAATATGCACTTATTTCATATTAAATACTTAAACATTGAATAATAACATGTTATTCCCCTTAAACTTAAGATTAAACTTCAAACAATGTTTCCGTAACTTGTACGTCACTAATTCACATTGAAATACTGTTTTTGACGCTCACGTTGTAGCACTTTTATTTATATTTGTTCTTTGGTCGGTCATTTTAACATAAATGCTTAATAGCGACTCACAAACTTCAAATTAGAATAAATTAACTTAATTTTATTAACTAACAATTATTTATATTTCTGATTGACATACAATATCAATATAATATTGCAGATGCCACTCTGTGTAAAGTACACAACACACTGAATACACTTCAAATCATCAAATTAATTGAAAATTTATCACAAAAACTTTTTTGACATGTCATTCTGACGTTTGATTCGTTTTTGTCTATTTCAAAGCAGACTGAACTTCAGTATAAACTATTTGATTTTTTTGTGTAACTTTATTAACAATCGCTATGCCAATTTGTATTTTTGCAAAAAAAGCGTTCTACACACACAAACAAACACACTTACACACATACATTTCTGGGTAATTATATTAATGACATAGATATATGTATATATATATATATATATGTATATATATATATATATATATATATATATATATATATATATATATATATATATATATATATGTATATATATATGTATTTATATATATATATATATATATATATATATATATATATATATATATATGTATATATATATATATATATATATATATATATATATATATATATATATATATATATATGTATATATATATATATATATATATATATATATATATATATATATATATATATATATATGTATATAATCAAAACCAGCTATCAAACTAACCAATACTCTACAGAAATATTCTGAAATGTCATTTATCTAATTGAGTCTATTTTGTTTTCCTGTCAAAATAACAACTGATCCGATTTTATAAACTACATGCGAATCTATGACAAAGTAAACAAGATATTTATAATGTTTCGTAACATTTTTCTCGCAACTGGTAAATTTTAGAAGTAATGTTTCAAACAAAAGTTGTGCAAAATATTAATATTTTTCATTATGAACTGGTGCTCTTATCGATATGTATAATATTTTAGTATCGATATTTGCAAAAAAATTGCGTATCGATACGATATCGATATATCGAATCGATAAGCCCATCTCTAATTTTCACCCAGTTGGTGGCTGAGTTTAGCTATAAAAGCCGAAGCTTAACGCAGAAAAGTCAGTCGTTTCAAAGGACGAAGTATTGTCAGTCTGGTTCTTGCGTGTTGTGTGGGTGAATTAAAAGCGGTTTGTGGACTTTAAACGTTTTGGAACTTGGAATTGTTTTGATTGATTAAAATCGTTTTAACTTTGAATTGTTTGGTTTTGTTTTTTTATATGGAATATTTTTACGTATAGCGTTGGTTTTTAAGTAAATGTTTTGTACTTCTAATAATTCTGTTTGTTTTAAATCAATGTGGCTTCAAAGTATTTTTATAATTTGTTCAATCTACCTAAACCTTTTATTTGTTTTGTATAAATATAACTCTGTGATTATTAATTTATATTTTATCTGAATTTAATGAATGTTTTGTTAATTAAATTATATTTTATTTTATTTGTGTATATTATTTCTTTAATCCACATCACACTCAAAATGGCGAACTCGTGAACAGTAATCATCAGCTACATGTTCACATAAAAACGACCGATGTCAGAGAGGTCTGATTCTAACAGGTTGAATTTCAAAATTATTATTTTAATTTTTTGGCAGCATTTTTTTATATTTCCATTTTTACTTTTATTTGCGAAGTAATAAGTAAGTATTGTAATGAAGTAAAATTTAGAACTCGAGATTTCAACGGATATACAGGATATACCTTCCCTGAATCGAATGTCACTATTTACGAAATGACATCTGTGTGTGCCAGTGAGCGCTCTAGAGCCAAATCCGTCGAACGTATATTTGTGAAACTTCAATCTATGAATAAAATAATTCGCCATTTATTGCAAAATATGTATTATTTACACGTTTATTGTTATAAGTTATTAAATTACCTTTGTGTTAAAAAAGAAATGCAAAAATTATTAATAATAATTTTATTTTTCCAAAAAAAGACAACGTACAATGGACTTCCTTATTATCTTTTTCCCACAGAAGCACAGCTATAACCAGCTTGCATGTAATAGACCATAATGTATGTTGTTATAATATTTTTAGTTTTATTTCTATTATTTATGAAATCATTATTCAATATATAACATAAGTATACAATTGCATATTTTGTATATGCTAAAGATATAACAACTAAGTAGATATTTATTTATATTGTATTTTCATAGGTGCGATGATAGCCGCTGCCAGGTGCCAGTAGGTGGTATTTTATTCTAATAGATGTTATTTGCATTGAGTTATTGTCGCCGCAGAGTAGGTTGATGCATTTCTCATTCGACCGCACATTTCATCTCACGCTGGAATCTCATCCACGTCATCGTGAGAACTCGAGCAATTTGCAACTAGAGTGAATTCTCCTATTTTTACCGTCATCTACATCATGATGAGACATTCTTCATCATAAAGTTTTGTGCCTGTCATTTTGATGCTAATGAAAATGTCACCAAGCAGCTTCCAGTAAAAGTACTTATACAATAAGAAGGCAATTGGGTTTATACAGCAGGAGATGCACTGTCAATGTTACAGATCATCTTTTAAAATGAATCATGTTCCTTGATAATAGTGGATTTAATTTTTGAAAATCTTAAATGTCTTATTTATGTTGCCATTGTTACACAATTAGGAAGATTTTATTTAAAGAATCGTATGAACTATGCAACATTTTCACAGGGACACAGAAACTGTTTCGAGCGTAATGGTTTTTGCAGATAAATATTGAAATAAATATAAAAAAATGGGTTGTGGCCAACGCAAGACTTCCAATTACGTAGTTTTCATTATATATATATATATATATATATATATATATATATATATATATATATATATATATATAAAAATGGGTTGTGGCCAACGCAAGACTTCCAATTACGTAGTTTTCATTATATATATATATATATATATATATATATATATATATATATATATATATATATATATATATATATATATATATATATATATATACAACCGAAAAAATATGAAAACCAAGCTTACCTTATATAAATGAATGGGTGGAAAATTATACCAATACCAATTTGTAAGGGTTATGAAGTACTAGCAATCAAAACTAACCAAAATTCTACAGAAATATTCTGAAATGTCATTTATCTAATTCAGGCCATTTTGTTTTCTTGTCGAAATATTGACAGGCACAGATGATCCGATTAATTAAGCTACATTCGAATCTATGACAACGTAAACAAGATACTTATGATTTTTAGTAGCAATTTTCTCGTAACTGGTACATTTATTGAAGAAACTTTTCAAACAAAATTTGTGCGAAATATTAATATCCTTCATTATGAATATAACTATTTTTTCCGTAAGTGCAGCCGTTATAGTGATATTGGAGATAGAACAAAAAATGCATAGAGCATACTGCACTGCCGGTTTGAATATACTTTTCAAAAATAGGAGGTGCACATCTAGACGTTCGACAGTTTCGGCTCTAGAGCGTTCACACACCCACACACACACAAACCCAGACACACACAGACGTCACTCCGAAAATAGACACATCCGATTCAGGAAAGCTCAAAACGTGTATATCCGTTGAAATCTCGAGTTCGATTTTTTTGGTGATCCCTTACTATATTTTATATTAAAGAAACATTATTTGATAGCGTAATAAAATAATAAATGGTACAATTTTAGTGTATTACTGTGGAGTAATGGTTGGTAAATATATATATATATATATATATATATATATATATATATATATATATATATATATATAAGAGTAATGGTTGGTATATACCATTAATATAATAACCCAGAAATGTTTGTATGTGAGTGTGTATGTGAGTGAGTGTGTATGTATGTGTAGAACGCTTTTTTTTTTAATGCAGATTGGCATAGACGGGGATCGAACTTACGACCTCCAGGGTAAGAGGTGAGTGTCTTACCCACCATGCCATGGCGACAGATAAGAATTTGGTATATAATATCAAATAGTTTATACTGAAATAAAAGACTACACAACAGCAATGAATAAATTTCTAATCAAGTAGTCTGCCCTACGTAAAAATAAAAGGTTATACGTCAGAATAATTCAAATGTCAATTTTAAATATATTCCGAATCTGAAAAATGCATATCGAGTTGTGTACATTGTGCCATTGTATGTTAGCATAAGACCCATTATTATTTTTAAAACTGCCGTGGCACTGCAAAATTCAGAACCTAGCCTGATTATTTGATTCAAAAATAATAACGAATCAAATGTCAAATCATTGAAAGTGTTGTGTAAAAAGGTGTGTAATACACATATTTTTGGAATAATCGATTCAATTAGAAAACAGAAACCGTAAGTAAATTTATAATCCCGATTTTTGTGTAATAATACATGCATGGATACTGTTTTAATGCACGTGTACAAATAATGTTCAAAATATTGTTTGTATTATTCAGTTCGCAGTAATAAATACCGCAGTTACAACATCTAATAAAAGCAATAGACAAATTATGAAATAATATTAGATTTTTGAAGAGGTAGCAAATCTAGCGCCGGTTTTTTAACTAAGGTACATCTGTCAATAAAATATATCAAATTATGAATATTTTATTTCTTTTAGGTTTGTTAAGCGATACAAACTGAAGGAAAAAGCGAGTAAGGGTAATCCCTTATTTTTATATTGTAACTATGATTTACAAGAAAATTCTCCACCCGTCCAAACTGACCTATATTCAGTGTACCATATGGGCACACGGTGCCCACGGGTGACCCTATATAGTATATATATAGCGGCGGACTGGGACACCGGGACATTGGGAAAAATCCCGGTTGGCCGGTCGCCGGCGGGCGGTTTGCCATATGTTTGTATATGTATATATTCACAGTTTATTGTTATGGGGGCCGGACTACCAAAATTTTTCGGGCCAGTATATGGAACTGCTCATATATATATATATATATATATATATATATATATATATATATATATATATATATATATATATTTATATATATATATATATATATATATATATATATATATATTTGTATATATATATATATATATATATATATATATATATATATATATATATATACAAATATATATATATATATATATATATATATATATATATATATAAATATATATATATATATATATATATATATATATATATATATATATATATATATATATACAAATATATATATATATATATATATATATATATATATATATATATATATATATATAAATATATATATATATATATATATATATATATATATATATATATATATATATATATATATATACATATATATACATATATGAGCAGTTCCATTACTTTTCGTAAAAACTGCACGCACGTATGTCACGGATTGTACTCAAAATTTAGTATGTTAGGCTTGCCGAAAAAAAGTCAAATCCAAAATGTCAGACTTCTAGGTCATCGGGTCACTTAAATGCCCGAAAATCGGCCAATTTGAGCCTATGTTTAAAAAATCAAATATCCTATAAAAAAAAATTTTAAGGCCCTAGCTTACAAAGGCTCGATTTGGCGTCAAATTAAAACTAAACTAAAACCTTTTTTTATGACTATATTTAAATGACAATCACCGGACCCCGATAATCAATTGGCCATAAGAAACCAAAAATATAGTTGTCTTAAGATAGCGTTTTTTTTTTTTGCAAAAAAACGCGTTTTTAGCTGACTGAACCTGTCGTAATCCCTTCTAACTCAATGAAAATTCACAAATGTAGGAAGTTTCGTTTTTATATATACAATCAACTCCCGGAGATTCGCACCGAATGCCCAATCGGCTTTAGACTACCCGATCATTGTATAAAAATAACCTAAACGAAAAATGTTCGTCTTGTCGCCTATCCTTTCGTTATTTTACAATTTCGGCAAACGTACTTCGGAATCATTCGGAATGTATGCGGCGTATACATTCCGAATGATTCCAAAGTGTGTTTTCCGAAATCGGGGCCGATTGGGCATTCGGTGCGGATCCCAACTCCCGAATGGATTTTCTTTTTGGGAAACTTCTCCTGTTCACTGGAAAAAAACAAAAATGTCAAAATTTTCTGAAAATAACATTTAAATTGTTAATAACAAGGGCAGTGAGCTATCAAAAATCCTTGGTAAAGTTTAAATTATCAACTTCATATCAATAACATGATTAAATAATAATTGAAAATAGGTTAGGAAGTTATAAAAATAAAAAAAAAAATGACAGGCGGGGTTCTGTCATTATGCGGAAAATGTAATAATGATATTTTACCCACGCAAAATGCAATTAAGTGTGATGGTGTATGTGAAAATACGTTCCATATGGAGTGCGCTAAAATAACCGAAAAAAATTTTGAGATATTTACAAAAATTAAAGATGTGTCATGGATTTGTCCAGAATGCAAAAATTTTTTGAAAAATATAAAACTGGTCCTAAATGTTAAAAGAAATTTTGGTGAAGATATTAATAATAAATTTGATGTATTAAATGAGAAAATTGAAAATTTGAAGGAAACAGTTAATTCAAACATTAACAATAGTAATTTGACTAGAATTAGATCATTTGCTGATGCAGCCAAATCAGGTAATAATGTTCCAATGAACAAAAAAAATTTAAATAACATTACAGAAAATTTTGAAGTAAATGTACCTGCAATTATTATTAAACCAAAACAAATTCAAGAATATGATATCACTATAAATGAAGTTCAATCCAAAGTCAAACCTTACAAAGCAAACACTGGCATAAAAATGTTGAAAAATTTAAAGGGAGGGGGTCTATTATTAAAAGCAAATGATTTGAGTGGTACAAAAAGATTTCAGGAATTAGCTATTAAAGAATTATCAAAAAATTATACAATAGAATTAACGAAACTAAAAAATCCTAGGATTGTAATATTAGGTGTTGATAAAAATTATAACAATAATGAATTGAGAGAAGAATTAATTAACCAAAATAGTAACATAAATTCAGAAGATATTTTTAAAATTGTACATAGTCGTCAGTCAAAATTTAATCGTAAGTGGATTTTAATTATTGAAACTTGTGGGAAGACATTTAAAAAGATTGTTAATAGTGAAATTCATTTGGGTTATAAATTATGTTCAGTTAAGGAAGATTTAAATTTACGTAAATGTTTTAATTGTAATCAATATAACCACACATCATCGCAATGCAAAAATAAATGTGAATGTTCATTTTGTGGAGGAGAACATAATCGACAAAATTGTACTAGTGAGAAACCAAATTGTTCAAATTGCACTTATGTTGCAAATAAATACAACACAAAAAGAAATTGTTCGCATACTGCTGATAGTGACGAATGTCCAATTTATATGAAACAAATTTCTTTAGCCAAACAAAAAATTGATTACAATAGGGATTGCTTATATGAATAGTGAAAATATGGAGACCAATATTTCTTTTGTCAAAATTATATATCTTAATGTTAGAAGTATGCGTAACAAATTAAATGAATTGGAAATTTTAGTAGAAGAAAAACAGCCACACTTTCTTATATTAACCGAAACTTGGCTATATAAAAACGAAATAGATTTTATGAATATTTCAAATTATAGTGCAGTTCATAATGTTAGAGATGGAAGTAGAGGTGGTGGTGTTGCTATTTTTATAAGAGATGATTTAGAGTTTTCAAATGATTTAGAATATGAAAATAATCCATATAATTCAATTCTGATTACTATAAAATCTATAGTTCCTCCTATCAAAATTTTAGCGCTTTACAAAGCTCCTGGATTGAATGAATATGATTTTATTGAGTTTTTGGAAAATATTTTGGCTAAATCGAGAAATTTAATTGTTATTGGTGACACAAATATTGATCTTTTAAAAAATTCTATAATTTCCAAATTTTTTAAAGACATTGTTGAAATAAATGGCTATACAATATTAAATAAATTAGATAATCAGCATTACACTAGAAAAACAGATATGGGTGGTAGTATTATAGATCTTGTAATATCTAATTGTAATAGATTTAAATTTGAAATTGAGATTACTGACAGCTTTATTTCGGATCATCAAAATTTAACCATTAACATAGAAAAATTAACTGCTTCAGTTGTTCCTATGAATTATTATACTAAGAAGTATATTAATCAAGAGAAGATGAAGGAGATTTTTGAGGAAAAACTTAGTCAAATTTCAAATGAGATAAATTTGGAAAATTTAACAAAATTAATAGTATTATCAAAAGATGCAGCGACTAGCTATAAAAAGATTAGAACTAGAAATAATGGTTGGATTACTTATTTTATAATAAAGAAAATTGAAGAACGCAACAAGATTTATAGGCAAATGAAAAGATTCCCTAATGAATTTAATATTAATAAATTTAAACAAATAAAAAATAAAGTAAATTCGCTTATTAAAACAACAAAGCAAGAATATTTTAAGAATAAACTTTATATGGCTGGCTGCAATTCTAAAAAACTCTGGCAAAATATTAATAGTATAATAAAGAATAAATTTTCGCAAAATTATAATAAATCTGATATAGAAGTAATCATCTCTAATGGACAGGCTGTAACTGATTCTAAAAAAATTGCTAACGTAATGAATAATTATTTTGGAAGAATTGGTGAAAAATTAGCGTTAGATTTACAAAATATGATTTCAAAAAACAATTTAGATTTTGACATATTTCAAAATAAACCAAACATAAAATCACTTTTCATGAACCCTACAGATAAAACTGAAATCTATAAACTAATAAGCGGTATGAAAACTTATAGCAGTCCTGGACCTGACACAATTAGTTCGTTAGATCTAAAAATTTTAAGCGACAAGTTGTCGTCCATTCTCCCTAACATTTATAATAATTTCTTAGAAGATGGTGTATTCCCACAATGTCAAAAAACAAGTTTAATTAAACCTATTTTTAAATCTGGAAACAAAGAAGATCCTGTCAATTATAGACCAATTTCTCTAGTTAACAATTTCTCTAAATTATTTGAAAAAGTAATAAAAATACGAATTTATAATTTTATTCAAAATACAGTCGGTTTTGACAGTCAACAATTTGGATTTCAAAATAATAGTAGCACTCAGGGCGCAGCTTTGGAATTGTTGGACTATATTAATAAAGGTCTTGAAGAAGGTTGTTACGTGGCTGCAGTTTTTGTGGATTTAAAAAAAGCTTTTGATACGGTTAATCATAAAATTTTATTAAGACATCTAGAAAATTTGGGCATAAGAGGGATATCTTTAAATTTAATAAAATCTTATTTATCAGACAGAAAATCAAAAACCAAAATTTATGATCAATTTAGTGATACTTTTACAATAACTACGGGTGTACCTCAAGGCTCAGTTTTAGGACCACTTCTGTATTTATTATATATTCAAAATTTGCGGGAGATTAATTGGAATTCAAAATATATTATTTTTGCTGATGACACTGTTCTCCTCTTTAAAGATAAAATGAAACAAATTTTGGAGGAGAAGATTGACCAAAATTTAAAAATAAATAGTGATTATTTAAATAGTAATTTATTAACAATAAACGTTAATAAAACTGAATTTTTGCTTTTTAAGCAAAAAAATAAATCAGAAATTAGTTTAAATGTTAAAATTAATAATAAGTGTATAAAACAATCAAAACATGTCAAATATTTAGGAATTATTTTAGATGACAAATTAACATTCACTGAGCACATAAACAAAATTAAAAAAAAAATTATCCCATTATCAGGTGCAATTTTTAGATGTGGTAAACTAGATCATTTTTCTTCAAATTTAATTTACCACGCGCATGTTAAATCCCATATAATTTATTTGATAACAATTTGGAGCCTATGCTCAAAAAATAATTTTAATTTAGTTAGTAGAATTTTAAATAGATGCATTAAAGCCATATATCATTTTTCTTATTTAACTCCTTCTGACCACATTTATAAATTATCAAATCATTTAAATTTAAATCAACTAAAATTTTTTGAAAATACGAAAATGATGTACAAAATTTTGAATAATATAGAGAAGAGTAATTTGGATTTTCAAGAAAACAATTGCTACCATAATCATAACACTAGGGGTAATAATAACTTATTTTTAAATAACATTAACTCTAATAAAGGTAGAAAAAATTTTGGTCATAATGTTTCAAAATTATTCAATGGTATACCGAAAGAAATAAAAAATATAAAAAATTACACACTCTTTAAAAATAAATTAAAATTTTATGTTAAGGAAAATGTATTTTAGTTGTAGTTAATGTATTGATGTTCTATTTATATTTTATTTTCTATGTTTATTTTCTATGTTTATTTTCTATGTTTATTTTGTTGTATATTTGTATTATATTTTATTATTAATTGTTTTACTAAAGGTTCCTTATACCATGTAAATGTTTGGAGCTTAAATAAATAATAAATAAATAACATTTACTAGACTGTGTTATTACAATAGCATAAACGATTGAATTTTGTTTGCAATGAATGTTCTATATTCCTGCAGGAAAATATTATAAATTATAATTATTATTATGTTTGTTTTCACATTTTCTTAGTAGCTTATAATGTACTGCTAGAAGCCTTGGTGTCGATTTAATAATGAACATATAATCCTTTTAATTGTTAATTGCGGTAATGACTAATTGCCTGTTTCGATTGCACATCTTATCGGAAATGCCCGCCAGACGTGTATGATCGCGCTAATTTTCTAATTGGCACTACAATTCTCTCGCAATAATGTCGGTGAATTTTGATTTCATTGGCCTCAGAATATTCTCACATCACGACATGCTCAACTCTTCTAAAGCATCTTGTACAGAAAGGTATTGTTAGAAATATTTTCATTATTAAAAGTGGAAGAAAAAAAAAAGAAAAAATATATATATATATATATATATATATATATATATATATATATATATAACAATATAAAAAAAAAATGGCTTGTGGCCAACGCGGGACTTTCTTTTACGTAGTTTTCATCAATATTTATTGATTATAAAAATATAATATTAGGAAATAATAATCCAACAGAAACAATATGAAAACCAAGCTTACCTTATATAAATGAATGGGTTGAAAATTATACCAATACCAATTTGTAATGGTTTCGAAGTACTAACTATCAAAACTAAACAATTCTCTACAGAAATATTCTGAAATGTCATTTATCTAATTCAGACCAATTTGTTTTCTTGTCGAAATATTGACAGGCGCAGATGATCCGATTAATTATGCTACATTCGAAAACAAGCTTCTTAAAATTTTCGGTAGCGGTTTTTTTGTAACTGGTACATTTATTGAAGAAACTTTTCAAACAAAAGTTGTGCGAAATATTAATATCTTTCATTATGAACATAACTATTTTTGCCGTAAGTGCAGCCGTTCTAGTGATATTGGAGATAGAACAAAAAATGCATAGAGTAAACATGCACTGCTGGTTTGAATATTCTTTTCAAAAATAGGAGGTGCACAACTAGACCATATACAAGTCTTAAGTTTAAAGTCTCATAATTTTACGTTGGACAGTTTCGGCTCTAGAGCGTTCACATACACACACACACACACACACAGACGTCAATCCGAAAATAGTCACATTCGATTCAGGGAAGCTCAAAACGTGTATATCCGTTGAAATCTCGATTTCGATTTTTTTTGTGATCCCTATACTTACTTATTACTCTGTAAAAGAAAGTAAAAATTAGATGTTATATCGTAAAGAATGTATGTGAGTACAACCCTGCACGTAGTAATCATGCAAAACTGTATGGTGTAAAAGCGTAATTACTAATAAACGATACAAATAACTTTACCGTTTATTTAAGAACGTGTCGTTGTTAGTAAGTTGTCCACTTTGAATACTAACTTTATATACAAGTATATCGTATAATATAATATAATATAGATATTCTCACAAATATAAAAAAAATGCGAATGTTTTTAGTTTCCGTATTACAGTATCTTAATGGAATAATAATTATTCTCTAGTTTAAACTATAGTACCTACCTAGAATAAGAATTGACCTTGGAATGTTTTAGTTTCAACAGAGTGCCATCAGCCATAATCATTCGCGTTCAACAGTTAAATTCATAAGAATATACGACAAACAAAGCTAATCTGAATAAAATTGCATTACCAGTGGATTTTATATTCTCACAAATAACTACTTGTCAGACATTTTTGTTAACACGTATACTTTTTTTCGTATTAACATTTTTTTTAAACCTAAAATAATTTTATTTGTTTTTCTAAAGAAAATTGCTATATATTAATATCTATGTGCACCATAAATGTAGTATTGTTAAAAATCGGTGAGAAACGCTGTAATTGTATTGTAATTATGATATTTTTAAAAGCAGATTTTAACGAAAATACACGTTCTTTGAATTTTCGACCCGCCCCTTCAAACAACAGCCATTTTGCTTGTTGTAATATAGTACAAAGGCACTATAGTGTTCGGTCATGTATTTGTATCATTCTCGGATTCAAAACATGATTTGTACAGAAATTCATTTCACGGCTTCATGATTCCGAAAACTCAAAATTTGGATGTATGTCGGTCGTTCCCTCTGTCGCTTGTGATCGCAACGCCTCAACCGAATCTGGTATACAAATGTTTTAAGTATCCAAGAAGTGATCCTCACTTTTTGAATGCAATAACCCTTATACTTCCGAAGTTATAGTGCCGTGAAAGCAGGAGCACTTTATTTGGGCTATATAAATGTTTTGAAAATATCAAAAACCAAAATCAACATATTATTATAAAAAAATTGATATATCTTAAAATTGCACTCAAAGGTTATAAAACTTTAAATTAAAAATGGGTTGTGGCCAACGCGGGACTTTCTTTTACGTAGTTTTCATCAATATTTATTGATTATAAAAATATAATATTAGGAAATAATAATCCAACAGAAACAATTTGAAAACCAAGCTTACCTTATATAAATTAATGGGTTGAAAATTATACCAATACCAATTTGTAATGGTTTTGAACTAACTAACTATCAAAACTAAACAATTCTCTACAGAAATATTCTGAAATGTCATTTATCTAATTCAGACCATTTTGTTTTCTTGTCGAAATATTGACAGGCGCAGATGATCCGATTTATTAAGCTACATTCGAATCCATGACAACGTAAACAAGATTCTCATAATTTTCGGTAGCAGTTTTCTCGTAACTGGTACATTTATTGAAGAAACTTTTCAAACAAAAGTTGTGCGAAATATTAATATCTTTCATTATGAACATAACTATTTTTGCCGTAAGTGCAGCCGTTCTAGTGATATTGGAGATAGAACAAAAAATGCATAGAGTAAACATGCACTGCCGGTTAGAATATTCTTTTCAAAAATAGGAGGTGCACAACTAGACCATATACAAGTCTTAAGTTTGAAGTCTCATAATTTTACGTTGGACAGTTTCGGCTCTAGAGCGTTCACATACACACACACGCACACACACACACACACACACACACACACACACACAGACGTCACTCCGAAAATAGTCACATTCGATTCAGGGAAGCTCAAAACGTGTATATCCGTTGAAATCTCGAGTTCGATTTTTTTGGTGATCCCTATACTTACTTATTACTTCGTAAAAGAAAGTAAAAATATTTGATAAAACAATTACGAGTACTTTCATTGTTGTGTTTCGAATAGTTTTATGCCCGGCAATCTAGTCTGTAAACATGTTTCAATTATTTATTCAAAATCATTGGTTGTTTAATATAATATATTCTTTATTAAAGAAGCGTAAGTACTTTAGCTTGCCGAATAAATGCAAAAAGCGCAAAACGTATAACAATGCCCGTTTTAAAATACAGATCACCACCCATTTTCCGCGCATGCGTATGGTATACGTATATTTTAAATTCAAAAGTAATTCTTTGTTATTATTCTGACCTGCAACTCACATTCTGAATGGAAGTCTGACAATGTTCCGTGTGTTTTTACTTTCTTTTACGAAGTAATAAGTATCACCAAAAAAATCGAACTCGAGATTTCAACGGATATACACGTTTTGAGCTTCCCTGAATCGAATGTGACTATTTTCGGAGTGACGTCTGTGTGTGTGTGTGTGTGTGTGTGTGTGTGCGTGTGTGAGTGTGTGTGTATGTGAACGCTCTAGAGCCGAAACTGTCCAACGTAAAATTATGAGACTTCAAACTTAAGACTTGTATATGGTCTAGTTGTGCACCTCCTATTTTTGAAAAGAATATTCTAACCGGCAGTGCATGTTTACTCTATGCATTTTTTGTTCTATCTCCAATATCACTAGAACGGCTGCACTTACGGCAAAAATAGTTATGTTCATAATGAAAGATATTAATATTTCGCACAACTTTTGTTTGAAAAGTTTCTTCAATAAATGTACCAGTTACGAGAAAACTGCTACCGAAAATGATGAGAATCTTGTTTACGTTGTCATGGATTCGAATGTAGCTTAATAAATCGGATCATCTGCGCCTGTCAATATTTCGACAAGAAAACAAAATGGTCTGAATTAGATAAATGACATTTCAGAATATTTCTGTAGAGAATTGTTTAGTTTTGATAGTTAGTTAGTTCAAAACCATTACAAATTGGTATTGGTATAATTTTCAACCCATTCATTTATATAAGGTAAGCTTGGTTTTCATATTGTTTCTGTTGGATTATTATTTCCTAATATTATATTTTTATAATCAATAAATATTGATGAAAACTACGTAAAAGAAAGTCCCGCGTTGGCCACAACCCATTTTTTTTTGATATACTGAAAAACAAGATTAGGCACAGGCACCTATGCCTTCATTTCGTTATATAGGAAATATATGCGATGCGACCTTGCGAGCAGTGGACTCCATCCTCCCACTCCGCGCTTGCGCATAAAATATTAAATTTAAGAATAATTGTTTTTAATTATTATGGCTTTTAGGTTCACAATTTAAAACATAATATTGATATATTTTGTAAATTTCAAAATTATAATTTTCAATAATTTCTTATGTACATATTTCGAAAAAAACTTTTCAAACAAAAGTTGCTAGTTCATTTATTGGATTGTCTTTTTTCTCTAATTCGTGTCGTTTCCGAGATATTGACAAAAGTAGGAAGAGTAAACTGTTACAGCCGGATAAAATATTGTCTTCAAAAATAGAAAGTGCACACCCGGGCCATATACAAATCTTATGTTTAAAGTTTAATTATTTTGCCGTCAATAGTTTTGGTACTAGAGCAGGGATTCCCAAACTTTTAATCATTGCGGCCCACTTTTTAGAAACCGAATCTATAGCGACCCACTTCATCCTCGGCGCATTGAATTTTTCAGAGTTAGTTGGCTAGCAAGAAAAGGACATTTCAATAAAAAAAAGTAGTTATTGCATTCCACAGAGATCACATAATAGACTTCAACCCCAATATATGATTTATACTTTTATGTTTTTATTTTTGTCATACCTATTAAATATTAATTTGTGAATCTTAAAAATATGAAAATTAACGTTCAAGGTCTTGTCGTGGTCTACCAAAAATTTACTAGTGACCCACTAGAGATTCGCGACCAAAGATACACTAGACAGTCGATACCATGTTAATGAATAGGTGGCAAATTGAACTTCATGCAAGAAAGGTTTTGCAGGGATCCGCACAGAATGCCCACCGAGTAAACGACTCACCGCTCATTGTGCCCATTCGTAAAACGTTCGGTTCGTCGTGTTTCCTTTCGTGTTTGACATTTTCGTCGATCGAACTTTTTATCAACTGACCAAGTTAGAAAATGTAAGCAAAGCCTCGAACCTATCGCTACTCGCGCAGAGCTCTGTAAACAACTAGTAGCTAGTAGAGAAAACATACAAGTCTGTAACACAACGTCGAATATATTAAGAATGATTTTTTATTATGACACAAAAATAAATCCAAGTATGTTTAAATTATTGCAAATATGTATAAAATAATGTTCTGCCCAATTAGCATTAGCACTTATTTAAAATGACTTAATCTAATAATAATAAAAATACAACCCAATTTTTGTATGTGTATATATTTGTGCCTAACTAGAGGGGTGCATTTGTTGACATAGTTTAACAGGAAATATTAAGAATTTAATGGACATACAAACTATGAGCTGTCCGAAATTGAGATTGACAATATATTAGACATGATGTCTATTTATGTATGTGAATCTGAGAACGCTCTATCACAAAACCAGTTAAGAACAAAAATATGGAACTGTAATGGTTGTATATTGTTTTTTCAGAAAAACGTTCACTGTTTTGAAAAATAAAATCTACACCGGTAGTAAAGGTTTACTCTTGATATTTTTAAACACGGCACAAATCAGAAAAAAGTGATTGGTATTAAAGTTAAGGATATTGAAATTTCTCATTCATAAGTTTTACTTGAAAGGTTTTCATAAAAATGGCTATTTTCATTTGAATATGGCTTTTGAAATTAATAAATTTACATGTTAAATCTATCTCAATTTCGGACAGCTCATAGTTTGTATGTCCATTAAATTCTTAATATTTCCTGTTAAACTATGTCAACAAATGCACCCCTCTAGTTAGGCACAAATATATACACATACAAAAATTGGGTTGTATTTTTATTATTATTATATTAAATCATTTTAAATAAGTGCTAATGCTAATTGGGCAGAACATTATTTTATACATATTTGCAATAATTTAAACATACTTGGATTTATTTTTGTGTCATAATAAAAAATCATTCTTAATATATTCGACGTTGTGTTACAGACTTGTATGTTTTCTCTACTAGCTACTAGTTGTTTACAGAGCTCTGCGCGAGTAGCGATAGGTTCGAGGCTTTGCTTACATTTTCTAACTTGGTCAGTTGATAAAAAGTTCGATCGACGAAAATGTCAAACACGAAAGGAAACACGACGAACCGAACGTTTTACGAATGGGCACAATGAGCGGTGAGTCGTTTACTCGGTGGGCATTCTGTGCGGATCCCGTTTTGCAGAGTGATACAGACTAAGATATTGGCGCTTAATTTGAAATGTACTGTCAATAGGTTTTCAAAAGGCAGACTTCTTCATTATATATTTGTAAAATATGTTCGAAAAGTAATCTAATAAACATTGTAGATATGTATTTAATATTATTTAAGAATATTTTGATGAAAAGTAGGTTTCAACATAAAATGTATGGTTATTTCTTATTATATATTTATTGGTTACTAAACAGTACTACTTTTGATAACGTTTACCATTTCTAATGTATTATATTAAGGAAATAGAATGTTAAAAAATGTACAAACAAAATAACTGTCAAACAGATTGTTTACTGTTTACTTAAAGTTTATTGGTTAATTTGAAATTTTGTTTCGGTGGTAAACATAGTAGGTGGGTCTAAGATTGCGCGCGCATACCAAATTTTGGAAAATGTTTACATTGGAAAACCAGACTTGCGAACTGTCAGATTCTATTTGCTTCCAAAATCTCATGTGTCGGCCATATCTATCGGCTATCTAGTATATCTGTGGTCGCGACTCATAGTTTGGAAACGCTGCTTTAGAGTGTTCATACTCGCACACACTCACAGATATCATTCCGAAAATTGTCAGATTCATAAGCCCAAAATGTTTAAAAATTTGAATGATTATATGTTCACCATACGGCGAGCTGCGGACATTGGTTTCTGTACCTATGTTTGTTTAATCTATTAACTAACTGTATTTCAAAAATGTAGTTGAATATTATTAAATTAGTATAATCAAGCCACCGGAAGTTCCAGAAATATAAACATTTTTATCGTATGTGTATAGTTAGGCGAAAATATATTTAATGTAAAATTTACTTACAAACTGGATGTGTATTATGTTGAAAATAGAACCCGTTCTATTTCTATCATAAATTTGTGAACAAATTTTAATTGTTTTACACGATCATTTCCTTTTTAGCATACGTACGTATGAAAAATATTACATCTAAAACGGGCTTTAACATTATTATTGAAGAATATGCTTATAATATAAGATATATAATTATGTAGATGTCCATTACTTGCAGTGATGCATTTAATTCCATCTCTTTTGGTATTACATTTTCTTTATATTTCTATTGTAGCTACATGCAGAAACTATTAATATCTTGCAGTATCATTATTCTTGAAATCAAAATCTTCATGAAGAAGTACAAAAGCACAAATAGGCAATGTACAACAATGGAAATACCGCATTTGGTGGCCGTTGTTGCTGAAAAAACGTGTAAAATAACTAGGAAAAACTCGATGAATAGACGAAGCGATGTCTCTAACTAAAGGAAGGCCACGACGACCGAAGACTGTAGATATTTTTAGCGGAAGACAATTCATTTCGCTATGTTGCACAGTGGAAGTGAAGAAGTAGGGGGCGCTATGTAACACGCGTGCATCATCCATAAGAACTACATAACACTGGCAAATCTTGTGCTAAGAACATCGCATTGTTGTTATTATTTAACAGTTGTCAGTTGAAGTTCCGCGCGCACTCAATTGTTTCGGCGATGCTCGGCGGTGCATTGTGTTTCCAGTGACCAATAACATTTTCCGACACATTTCATTATTTTTGTGTTATTTGTGCTTTTTAGTGATTCCTGACTTATGATTTATTGGTGTTGAGTGTACAGAGATTATCCTAGAAAATGAAGACTGATGGAATAATTAAAATAAGGTATTCTTAGTTTTAGTTTTATAATGTTATACAGTAAAGACACGAAAATAAAAATTAGACCTTGGGAGAGATAACAAACTTATAATAACACCAAAAAGTAGTTGCTCTTGTTACCTAACAAGACCAATGTTTTGCAGTGCCATTTGATCAACCCTCAATTGCAAAATTTTCTTATATGGAAACAGAATTTTGATATTATATATTAAAGCAAAATTAGCGTATGTTCCTAGTTAGGAACAAACGTAGTATTGCTAAATAGGGCGATAGTGCGCTGAGTACTTAATATATAAAATGTTAAATATTCGATCCTTTAGAGTAAAAGGTGCTATGTCCCACTGCATCATCTTTTAAAATTATATTACACCAAGATGTATGTGTTTGTGTAAATGTAGAACCCTTTGTTTATATGTTTCTATGGTTACTACCAGAGAAGGGGCTAGACCTATTTAACAGGTACGGCACTGGTTGCTTATAAAATATAAATGCCACGTTCTTAAACGGCAAAATAATTATGAATGTCAAATTAATATATTTTGTATGAATATTGAATACAAAAATGGAAGCAGTACCTAAGTATAATTTATATTTTGTGTGAATTTGAGATGTAGTTAGTTTATTTATAATCAATGCTGTGACACTGCATTGTGAAAATTGTCAGTCACTGTAAAATTTTGAAATATCGTAAATAATGAATGCTACGTACGTCAAAATTATTATTAAATTACAAAATAAATATATTGTGCGAATATAAAAATAGAAAGAATAGTTTTATATATATATATATATATATATATATATATATATATATATATATATATATATATATATATATATATATATATATTGTGCGTGAATTGCAAGAAACAGCAAGTTAATTTCTAATCACTATCAGCGTTCGCAGCACTAATAACTTCACATCATTATTTGATTTTTGAGTAAACGTCAAAATACCGACAGTTTGTTCCATATCGAGTTGTGTAAATGTAAGTAATAAAGTAAATTATAATAAAGATTTTTTTTTGACTTACCAAGAAAATAACGAAAATACAAAAACGTGTCCCAAAGGAAAATCCGTTTAAGAGAAATGCTTTAGTTATATGGTGTATCCATGATTAGGTCTAAATTTCCAAAAAATATACATATATCGCCACTCAAATTTTACAACTAGACGGGTAGATCGGTGTGAACTGTATTCTGTATATTATTAATAATATTGCAAGTTCTCAATATTTGAATATGAAATATGTATTCCTTAGGGCACAAAGCTGATATCTCCTGAAATTTTTTGTAATTTTTCTGTATAATTTTAATGTATGCTTTGGTACAATATTTACATATCATATAAAGTTCGTTCCTCACCGATTCTTATTAATAATTGTTAAATTTGGTTTCAATTTCGATGACGCTGTGATTATTATGACTGAATTTTACAAATGTGGTAACATATAAATTTGTAGCGTTCCGAATAGACAGATAGATACACACACACAAAAAAATTGTAAATTCAACCAGATTTCAATTCAATATTCAATTTCAAGAAATATTCGATTTTCACCTCTAATGTTAGTTGCTCCTGTATTTTTTCGCAAAAATAGCACTAGCAATAGAGATCGTTCATCAGGATAGAACTTCAAATTGTTAGACATAAGTTAAACATTTCCAATAATCGTTCGTAGAAGAAAATAGGAGATTATATACAATCCTTGTAAAAATAGATTAATTCCAAAGACTAGGATTTTACAGTTCCGATTTACAATCTCATGCATAACTGGTAGCTCATCCTCTATGCCTCTTTTAAGTTTTTATGTTGCTGATAATGCACGTTAATATAAATATCAAACCGAATCTTAATATCCCTCTTAATTGGCGATATATCGTAATATTTGTTTTCATATTTTATTGAATTATCCAGGAAAACATGTGATTTTATTATTGAGTCGTTCAAAATCAATGGTGTTTAATCTTATTGATGTGTATATTAAAACAATTCTCATAAATGAAAATGAAATTACGAGAAAATAATGGATTTCTATAAACATTTGTAATCAATGTTATAATTTTCACTTTCTTATACGATCATAAATTCATAAATATTCATCAAAGAGTAGAAACTTCAGGGGCACTCATACATGAAATTCATTACTATAAAGTGAATTTTGTAAATAAACCAACATGAAATAACCTGCAACTGCTTGCACTAAATTTATTCAAGGTTCTTTAATACCTGAAATTTTAATTCAGTTAATATCAAAATTTTGATTTTTTTCTAATTTTGACAATTTGCGATATACCACACTTTCCTTAATTAGTTAGGAAAAGAAACATTTTTTGCAAAAAATATAAATATCTAAGTAGCTATTACTACTACTACTATATTAGATGTTGATTAAAAATGTTCATATTTTTATATTCAACTATATTTGCTGTAGAGCCTTTCATTTTCGACTTCGTCCAAGAAAGTAAAAGTTCTTTGACAATGGAATAATTCAGTTAAGAAAATTTGCAAAAAATCATCAATAAATTATTTTAAAATTTAATGCCGTATTTTTAGCGAGATAAATAACAACCTATCATTAATATCCAACATGTTAAAAATATTACCGGTATAATATTGATTTATTAAAAAATAAATTCTGTTTTCATAAAAACATTCCGACGAAAGCAAGTCGGTAAAAAGGAAATCTGTTATTATCAATCACGCTGCTTGATTACAATTAACTTGACCACATCAATTTATAGCAAATAAAGTCTTGGTGATGGACTTGGGGTATATATAATACAGGAATCGTTGTTATCGTCAATCGTAACATCCATCGTGATGATTTGTAATGATAGTTGATTAAAATCAAACAAATTATCATTAGATTTGTAGTGCACGATTCACTTGTAACGGATATAGTGAAGACAAATGATAAGTTAAGAATTTTTAGTTTTGTTTGTTCGTTTGGTCGGCCGGTTCTGCAATAGGGGATTTAACGTTGTTTCCGCGTGGTTTATCATTGTACAGTTGTTGTTGGTTGGTCATCTTCTGTTCTCAACCAAAGAGACAATTATTTGTAAATTTGCAGAAACTGTAAAATGATTATCCAAGTTAATAGTAACATTGAACTTTCGTTTGATAACGGATTTCTTTTTTGTGTTGTATTGTTCGAATTTGTGTGGTCTGTTGCGTTAATTGCATAAATTAGTTTGCTCAAATCTAATTTATGGAGACAAACTTTTGGTTTCGTTTTGGCGACAAATTCTGTTGTAGGAAGTATAGTTATATTCAGTGGCAATAAATTCGTAATGTAGACGAATGTTTGGTTATTTTTGTGAAGACTATGCGTGACTAATAAATATTTAAATGCACACTATTATTCTATTCTTTAATTAGTATATTGCCCCTCTTAAGTGGGAGTGCCTCTCGCAGTTGCAGATTAGAGGTTATCGATGACATGAGAATTTTTTTAGTAAAACGGCCCAGTTGTATGTGTGTGTAAGTATTTATGTGTCCGGAACTTTATATACGTATCCATGGTTACTTCCAGTAGCGGGGATTGGCCCTTTTTATTTTCTTTTTACAAAGTAATAAGTAAGTATAGGGATCACCAAAAAAATCGAACTCGAGATTTCAACGGATATACACGTTTTGAGCTTCCCTGAATCGAAGGTGACTATTTTCAGAGTAACGTGTGTGTGAGTGTGTGTGTGTGTATGTGGGTGTGTGTATGAACGCTCTAGAGCCGAAACTGTCCAACGTAAAATTATGAAACTTCAAACTTAAGACTTGAATATGGTCTAGTTGTACACCTCCTATTTTTGAAAAGAATATTCAAACCGGTAGTGCATGTTTACTTTATGCATTATTTGTTCTATCTCTTTATATATATATATATATAATCCAAACAAACTGTCAAAAAATACCAACATTCCACAGTAATGCACTGAAATTGTACCAATTATCTAATTATTTTATTATGTTATCAAATATTGTTTCTTCAACATGAAACATAGATGTTGATTATAACAAGAACTGGCGCTAGCGCCAGTGCTATCAGCTCGCCGTTCCGGCGAGCGCGGTCACAACAATAAATACAAAACTAAAAGCGATAGCAATTATTATAGTACAAAATTTATTGTTGTTATGATATTTCATCGGCATTTAATATGAAATGAATAAATTTCTAAGTTTACGTATATAATTCTTAATCATCGACATTATACTCACATAGAACCAATCTAACCAATTATGATCCCTTTGATTTATTTATTCCTGTACCATAACAGTTTTAATTTCCAAAAACCCCACATTTAAAATTGCACACATCCACATGGGTAACGTTAATATCGTTCGTTTCGTGATTTGCCAAGGATATTGATAATTATTTGATGAACATTTCCTAATTTTATTAATTAAAACATAGAAGCAAATGGTTTATACATTGAAAAATATAACCAAACAAATTACTGTCACATAAATATAACTTCTTCATTTTACTAACAGATGGCGATCGATGTCTGATATACTTCAAAATATATTTATATTATTTTTTTTAAGCCTATGGGCTCACAATTTGCAAAAACTTTAATCACATAAAATATCTTAGAATTTAAAGTAGAAAATTCTAAACTTTTTAAAAGTTGACTAAGGGCAGTATTTAGGAGGGTTTCAAATTTTGGGGGCCTATAACGCCGGCCCTGTACTGAGGATTAGATTTAAAATGCGACGGGAACATCACGGGCATGGAAATTATATGTATACCAAATTTCATTAAAATCGGCCCGGTACCTTCAGACGAGTTGCGGTCACAAACTCAGGTCTTACGACGGACCGACCGAGCGAGCGAGCGAGCGAGATACATACATCCAAGTATATGAATTATATATATTTTTGGATTCAGGGCGAAAATACAAGAACTTTTTGTTAATATTTTTTTTCGATCCGAGCATGTTACAGACACACGACCAATCACTATAGCTCTTTTGTACTTACTGTACGACGAGCTAAAAATATAATATTAAGAAATAATAATCCAACAGAAACAATATGAAAACCAAGCTTACCATATATAAATGAATGGATGGAAAATTATACCAATACCAATTTGTAATGCTAACCAATACTGTCTATTTTGTTTTCTTGTCGAAATATAAAACAGGCGCAGAGGATCCGATTTATTTAGATACATACGACTCCATGACAACGTAAACAAGATTCTCAAGATTTTCGGTAGCCGTAACTGGTACATTTTCTAAAGAAATTTTTCAAACCTAAGTTGTGCGAAATATTAAAACCTTTCATTCATGATCCGATTTATTATACTACATCCGAATCCATGACAACGTAAACAAGATACTTATGATTTTTAGTAGCAATTTTCTCGTAACTGGTGCATTTATTGAAGAAGCTTTTCAAACAAAAGTTGTGCAAAATATTAATATCTTTCATTATAAACATAACTATTTTTGCCGTAAGTGCAGCCGTTCTAGTGATATTGGAGATAAAAGAAGAAATGCATAGAGTAAACATGCACTGCCAGTTTGAATATTCTTTTCAATAATAGGAGGTCTAAAGTTTGAAGATTCATAATTTTACGTTCGACAGACTTATTACTTCGTAAAAGAAAGTAAAAATAGTGTGTATTTAAAAAACAAAATTACCAAAAAAGAAAAAAACATTTGGATGTTTTAAATATTTTTCTAATGGCAGTATTAAGGGAGGCTGCAAATTTTGGGACCGGAGGTATACGGCCGATTGAAATAACAAGAACTGACGCTAGCGCCAGTGCTACCAGCTCGCCGGTCCGGAGAGCCCAATTGCAATTAATACAATACTAAAAGCGATAGCAATTCATTTTTGGATTTTCAAATTATTGTGTTATACATTAATGTATTAATATACGACGAGTCTTTAAAATTTGGTCTATGTTGTCTTGAATGTTTGATGACATTTCTTTTGCATTTAATATAAAATAGAAGAATTTCTGAGTTTACGTATATAATTGTAAATCATCGATATTATACTCACAGTGCTAACCAATTATAATCCCGAGATTTATTTATTCCTGTACCATAACAGTTTTAGTTTCCGTAACCCCACATTTAAAATTGCACACATGGATAAAGTTAATATTGTTCGTTTCGTGTTTGGTCAAGGTTATTGAAAATTATTTGATGAACATTTCCTAATTTTATTAATTAAAACACAGAAGCAAATTGGAAAATATAACCAAAAAAATTACTGTCACATAACTTCTTCATTTCACTTACAGATGGCGTTCAATGTCTGATATACTTCAAAAAAAAATTTTTTTTTAGCCTATGGGCTCACAATTTGAAAAAACTTTAATCACAAAATATCTTAGAAAATTTTGGGGCTCTATAACGCCGGCCTTGTACTGACGGTTGGATTTAAAATGCGACGGGAACTTCACGGGCATGGAAATTATATGTATATCAAATTTCATTAAAATCGGCCCGGTATCTTCAGAGGAGTTGCGGTCACAAACTCAGGTCTTACGACCGAGCGAGCGAGATACATACATCCAAGTATATAAGTTATATATATTTTTGGATTCAGGGCGAAAATACAAGAACTTTTTGTTAAGATTTTTCTTCTCGATCCGAGCATGTTACAGACACACGACCATTCACTATAGCTCTTTTGTACATTCTGTACAGCGAGCTAAAAATGCGAACGGATTCAAAAATGGGATGCCAAAATATGTGTGTAGAGAACACAAATTTCGGTATACCTTCAGCGGAGTAGAGGGCATAAATATGGTCTTAGAAACGAGCGAGCGACGACTAACATCCAAGTATTTGAGATATATATTTTTGGATTCAGAGCGACAAGACAAGCTCTTTTTATTAAGGATTTTTTTTTAATCCGAGAATGCTACAGACACACGACCGATTGCTATAGCTCTTCTATACTTCGTACGAACTAAATGCACATTATAATGCATGTTACTTAAATGTGGAATATATTACAAAACATCTAGTTTGTTTTCTATAGGAACTGAAAAACGGAAAATCGGTCATTGTGCATCGATTAGTCGCACGTTAAAGAGAAGTCATTTGTTAATCACATTTTTAACATCAGTATCATATTGAATGATACCCCTCATTTCTGTTAATGTGCCTGAGTGCAAGTATATTTGGCCATCTTTGCGGCGAACCATAACTTTTAAAGAAATTGGTTTTCAGGGTTTATAAAATTATGGTATATATATATATATATATATATATATATATATATATATATATATATATATATATATATATTTATATACAAACTTACACACTTACAAACTTACACACTCTATTACAAACATTTCTGGGTTATTATATTAAAGACAATATATATATATATATATATATATATATATATATATATATATATATATATATATATATTGTCTTTTTTAAATGAGAATATTTAAACAAAAAGGCAACTGTTTCACGCATCCTGAAGATTTGTGGAAAGATTTGCTTCAGTAAATATCTATTATTTTTATTATTTTTCAATTTCCTGTTTCTTGACACTAAAACCGTTGTTATTTATTTTTAACAAGTCAGAAGTAAGTTTAGTTCATTTCAAATTAAATAAATTCAAGATTATCTTCCGATAATAATAACAATGTGTACGTTTGTTCGAAATAAAAATAATAGTCAAGCTAAGGAGATATTTAAAATACCTAAAACTAATATTTGATATTTTCTACACGTCATTTTATTTTTTTAAGTGAATGCATAAATGAAAGTATTGTATCATGAAAATTTTAGAACTCGTTACTAATGGAAATACACATTTTGACCTTCCTTTTATCGTTTCTGACTATTCGATATGATGACTGTGTGTGTGTGTGGTAGTGGGTGAATGTATGTGTGTGGGAATGCCAAAACTGAAGATAAAATTATAAAACTTTAAACTTAAAACTTGGATACAAAAAGGATATGCACTTCCTATTTATGAAAACAATATGTTCATCGAAAGTAATAATTTACTAAAGCAACTTTTTCAATATCTCTAAAACGGTATGAGTTAGGAAAAGTGATACTTATAAAAGTTGAATTTACCCGCTTAAGAAAGTTGAGTGCTTCTACGCAGTAGGTGATCAACCTTAAAGAAGTGTGTCCTACTAAAAAGAAAGCAATTGGTATATTAATTAACTTGCAATTAGAAGACTTTAATTTGTCCAAGAAAATGTCTCGTGTGAAAATCAGATAAGACGTAAGCTTTTAAAAACCGATGCAGATTTTCTGTA
Source organism: Leistus spinibarbis (assembly GCA_933228885.1). Classification (NCBI taxonomy): domain Eukaryota; kingdom Metazoa; phylum Arthropoda; class Insecta; order Coleoptera; family Carabidae; genus Leistus; species Leistus spinibarbis. The sequence goes on from OW121791.1 coordinate 8,162,406, forward strand.
ACAGTAACATTTTTATGTTGTATATTTTATGGGTTATAAAGAAAACTGGAATATGTATACGTTGCGAATTTTTTATAATACAATATTATGCGCACAGTTATGTCAAAAAGCTAATTAAACTTATCTAACCTCAACAATAAATGTGTCGTTTAAATGTAACAAAGGAGACCGAATGAACGGTTCAAGATGCTTCTATTAACCATCTCGCGCGAAATGACATTTTTTTATCGTAAACAATTATATACGATAGTATTGTCTTAGAGTGATTTACCTTTTTGCTTATTAATAATATGAGAACATGCGGTACATTGCGTACTTGACAAAGAAATGCTTACATTAGAATTGATGTACATCATTTTAATACTATTAACAGTAAATACCATAGTTTACCCCATTATTTGCTAGCATCCGGGTTTTAATCAAATAATTGACTTTAACTTTAGATTGTTTATTAGTGATTTTCATTATCCTTGCCATTCAAATTGTAATGAATTGACAATATAGACAAATATTTCATTTTTACTTTCTATTACGATATAATTAGTAAGCATTGTAATCATGAATAATTTCACATAATATTTGGCATTACATTTGAATCCGTTCGCAGTTACCAAGAAATTTTATGATATTTTATATCTACAATATTTTCTCATATTGGTAACCCAAAGGCCATAAAAAATAAAAATAAAACATTATAATTTTTTCTTTTCTTTTACGAAGTAATAAGTAAGTATACGGATCATTAAAAATATTGAACTCGAAGTTTCAACGGATATACTCGTTTTCACCTACCCTGAATCGAATGTGACTATTATCTGAATGACATCTGTGTTAGCCTGTGTGTGAACGCTCTAGTCTAGAGCCAAAACTGTAGAACGTAAAATTGTGAAACTTCAAGCTTAAGACTTGTAAGTTCAATTTTTTTGGTAATCCATATACTTACTTATTACTTCGTAAAGGAAAGCATCAAGGGAAACCAAATTGAATCGATTAGATAAATGATATTTCCCGTGAAGTATTGGTTGGTTTGACAGTTTGTTTGGGATATATATGTATATATATATATATATATATATATATATATATATATATATATATATATCTAGTGAAAACTACGTAAAAGAAAGTCGAGTGCAGGCCATTCCGGATATTTTACTTGTTTGGCCCAAGATTACTACACTTGTTTGTTTAATGTCGTTCTCTAGCAACGATAAATATCTTTCAATTTCTGACATGTTAAGCTTTATATAAATAATTTTGTGCTATTCAATATCAACAATATGCAATATAATTTTACGATATTTTATTATTGTAACTGTAATATGGTAAATTCCAAAAAAATACCTCTTAACAATTTTACAACTACAATAATATAATTACGTTGTAAAGGAAAATTCATATTGTATATATTGTTCTACACCGCACTACTATTATAATTTCTTTGGAATGGGCCTCTATGAACAGATGTTTTTTTGTTGACCTCATTTTCTGCGAAATGAATCATATAAAGCTTAATATATCAGAAATTAATGGATATTTACTGTTGCTTCCCTGGAAAAGAAAAAGAAATAGAAGAGCAGATACATAGAAATCTATTCCGTTCAATTCCACAATAGAGTTCAATGTAAATTACACTGTAATTCTATATAAATGGCAATGCAACTTGAATATCCAATGCATGTCTTTTATATGAGATATTTATGGAGTAGCAACGAAGGTCAAAATTGAAACATTATTATAATTAACATATGTTTATATATATATATATATATATATATATATATATATATATATATATCATTAATATAATATATTAATATATAAGTGTGTATGTGAGTGTGTATGTGTGGAACGCTTTTTTGAAAAAATGCAGATTGGCATAGACGGGGATCGAACTCACGACCTCCAGGGTGAAAGGCATGACACTTAGCCACTGCACCATGGCGACTGTTGATAATGTTATAAAAAATAATCAAATAGTTTATTCTGAAATAAAACAATCATTACGATTCTGAAGTTCAGTCTGCTTTGAAATAGACAAAAACGAATCAAACGTCAGAATGAAATGTCAAAAAAGTTTTTGTGATAAATCTTCAATTCAAAGTTTAATCTTAAGTTTAAGGGGAGTAGCATGTTATAAATTCAATTTTTAAGTATATAATATGAAATAAGTGCATATTATTGCCTAATTATCATATATTTTTAGCAAATACGTGTTTCTGTACATTTATTTTAATTCATAGTTAATATTTTTCACTTCAAAATGGCCAAGAAGCAGTGATTTTTGAAAATATGAGTTGCGGTAAGATTTTATAGTTCGTCAAATTATAATAACTGCAAGTAAGTAAATTTATAATTCTGATTATTAGAGAAATAAAATCTTGAAGAGATAATTCAAACATATTTAGAAACATGTTTGGTTGGCAATTTTATTCTTTTATTTTTGATGGCACAATCCATTGTATTTTAGCATACAACTAATTACCATCACTTTTAAAACTGCCGTTGTGACACTGCATCAGATTAATACTGCAAAATTCAGAATCTAGCCTGATTATTTAATTCAAAAACAATAATGAATCAAATGTCAAATCATTAAAAATGTTGTGTAAAAAGAATTTGTAATACATATTATTTGAATAATCGATTCAAATAATAAACAGCAATCGTAAGTAAATTTATAATCCTGTTTTTTATATACAATCATAGAAACTGTCTAAATGATACAACACATATGCACCATACAAGGTTAAAATCAAAGTTAAACAAAATTTAGTTTAAATTTATCGGATGTTACACAGTGCATGATAAGCGATCGATTAGTTAATCTCAGCATAGTGATCTAAGAACAAAATAGCGTTCAAAGAAAGAACTCGATTTTTTCTTTATTATTATTTGCGATGTGGAAATTTGTATTACTATTATAGTCAAACGATACAAAATGAAGAAAAACCGTGTTATTATTAAATTACATGAAAATTCGCCATCAGTCAAAACTGACCTATGTTCTGTATACCATATGGGCACATGGTGCCCACGGGTGACCCTAGTATATATATATATATATATATATATATATATATATATATATATATATATATATATATATATATATATGTATGTTTTCTATATAAATATAAAAATTAAAACGTCCTCTGAAAAGCACTGGAGCATGCACCTATGTTGGTCCAAAGTGTTAGTTGTTATATTAATGCCTGTACCGATGCTTGTATTTTATTTATCTAAATATGTATTAACGAAAACTTGATTCCACTAAATTGATTCTACGGCGAGCTGAAGGCATTTGTGCCAGTACCAATTCATGTTGTGTATAGTATTATATGATTTAAAACAGCTTAATCTGATTTAAGATAAGTATATTATGTGAAGAATTGTTGAACCTGCAACATAAATGTCCAACTTTTGTTTTTGATGGTGACAATAATCTAGTATTTTCTATAGCTTAAAAATGAAGTTGTTATTATTGCAGGAAGGTAACAGGTGACAGAAATCTGCGTTGGCGCTGGTAAGGAAGTGGCAGAGACGGGAAAACGTGATCTTCCTCGTTGCACCGTGGACACCGTTAGTGTAGCACGCTTAATGCACGCGTCTGTCAAATCTCTCACATATATTATTGTCATTTCTTTCCCTCTTATTAATAATAATACACACTTATTGCGCTCGCTCTCGCTGTTTTTCTAACAGGTGCCATACGGCTTAATAATGCGCTCACGTTTTCTATAATTCAATTATTTCATCAACGTACATTTTAAATAGATTAGATTCAACAAATTGCTTATACCGTTGCATGTGATTCAGACTTTGCTGGTACTGTGATAATTATTCATGTGCGAAGTTGCAAAGTTTTGACATTGTTACTTTTCGTTTTTCGAGTTTTACACTTCGTTAAAGGTTAACTGTTTACATGTGAATTTTTGTTCAAAAAAATTACTGAACTGCTATTGTGTTAGTTATTATATCTTTTACCTTATAAGCTAATATTGTTGGCTATGGTAATAATAGGCTGTCAAATTGTACACTAGGTTTATGATAATTATTGTTGAAAGATGTTTATTTTACGTAATGGCACTTTGCAAAACTGTTTATGATTGCTATTATGTTTGATATGTTTTGTATATTTGTTTATGCTAAGTTGTTTAATTCCATTTATTTTATTTGCTCCAAATTTTTACGCTTTATACATCCTTTTTATAATTTGACATATATAATAAGTTTTAGATACTAAACTTAAATACACAGAATGACTTTTTATCGTGGAAATATTCCTTAATATTTAGTTGTAGAGATACCGAGCGAGCGAGCGACGACTAACATCCAAGTATATAAGTTATATACATTTTTGGAATCAGGGCGACGAGACAACCACTTTTTAGCTCGCCGTACGTAGTACCGAAGAAGCTTAAGCATTCGGTCGTGTGTCTGTAGCATTCTCGGATCAAAAAATGTCATTAAGGAAAAGTGTTAGTCTCGTCGCCCTGAATCCAAAAATGTATATAACTTATATACTTGGATGTTAGTCGTCGCTCGTAAGACCAAATTTGTGCCCTCTATTCCTCTGAAGATACCGGAGCGATTCACTTCAAATACACATATTGTTTGGCATCCCATTTGAATCCGCTCGCAGTTTAAATCCAATCGCCCGTATACTTCCCGAGTTATAGGGCCCCAAAATTTGGAGCCCTCCCTTAATACTGCCCTTATAAAAATTGCATAACTTTTTACCATTAAATTATTTTAAATATGTGCCACACATGCAATATTTATTGTATAGTTTCGAAGTGAACGAAAAGATGGCGACAATGATTAGTTATCATTGTACCGTGGCAAATATTTGTGCTGCTTAAATTTCGAAATAGACAATCAGAAATGTTTGCTTTTGTCAGCTGCGGCTCTGTCAATTATAACCATATTAAAATACCAATTATAACGTAAACATAAATACATAAATCGTGGTGTAGACCGTGATTTTAAAGACGAGTTTACGGGAAGGATGTGATCACCGGCTCACTATTCTTAATACAAAATTACGCACCCAAGACCCGATATACGCATTTTTTTAAGATTAAGTGAAACTCAATTTTCACATTGACTTAATCTTATAGAAGATAACATATCTAAACAAGATACATTTATGAGAGACTCAATTTCAGCTCACACTAAATTTTGCACACATTAAAAACATACCACATAACCTAAAAGTCATCTGTCGTTGTTCAATTTTAACAATCTGCGCATTTGGTTGCGCACTTTTAGTGAAATAATTTCAAAATATCTGGAGTGGCCTGCACTCAACTTTCTTTTACGTAGTTTTCAATAGATAGATATTAATATATATATATATATATATATATATATATATATATATATATATATATATATATAATATATATAATGAAAATAACTGGATAATTATACCAATTTATAATGGATCTGAATTTGAAGTACTTATCGTATTCACTCTTAAACTGTCAAACACCACAGTAAAACTCTGAAATTGTTAATTAATTATGTCAACAAATATATAATATAAATTGATTCTATAATAATTTACCTGATACAATTTATACTAATAAGAAATCAATATTTTAAATATTAATTCATACAGATAACTGTCAAAGTAATGCTTGTTTGTTTGAAACAAATGATGTAACTCATGGTTGATTCGTTTTAAAAATAATAAAATTTGTCACAAGTGTAGGCATCACCATGGCAACGTAAATAAATTTTTTGAGTTTTTTCGTAGCAGTTATCTCAAAACTGGTACAATTTATGAAGAAACATTTCAAACAAAAGTTGTGCGAAATATTATTATCTTTCATTATGAACATAACTATTTTTGCCGTAAGTGCAGCCGTTCTAGTGATATTGGAGATAGAACAAAAAATGTGTAGAGTAAACATGAACTACCGGTTTGAATATTCTTTTCAAAAATAGGAGGTGCACATCTAGGGTCTTAAGTTTGAAGTTTCATAATTTTTCGTTCGACAGTTTTGGCCCTAGAGCGTTCACAGACACACACAGACACACAGACAGACAGACGTCATTCCGAAAATAGTCACATTCGATTCAGAAAAGGTCAAAACATGTATATCCGCTGAAATCTCGCGTTCGAAATTTTTCATGATTACAATACTTACTTATTACTCTGTAGAAGAAAGTAAAAAGTAAAACATGTTCTACTTTTTACTTAACTTAAGACTTGTATATACCCTAGATGTGCACCTACTATTTTTGAAAAGAATATTCAAACCGGTAGTGCATGTTTACTCTATACATTTTTTATTCTATCTCCAATATCACTAGAACGGCTACACTTACGACAAAAATAGTAATATTCATAATGAAAGATAATCATATTTCGCACAACTTTTGTTTGAAAAGTTTCTTCATAAATTGTACCAGTTATGAGATAACTGCTACGAAAAAACTCAAATATCTTATTTACGTTGCCATAGTTATACCTACACTTGTGACAAATTTTATTTTTAAATCGGATCAACCATGAGTTACAGCATTTGTTTCTTGTTAATTGAAAACAAGCAAAGCATTACATTGACAGTTATCTATTTGAATTAATATTTTAAGTATTGATTTCTTATTAGAAAACATTGTATCAGGTAAATTATTATAGAAACAATTTATAATATATATTTGCTAATATAATTAAATAACAATTTCAGGGTTTTGGTAGTGAAAACTGCGTAAAAGAAAGTCGAGTGCAGCCCACTCCAGATATTTTCTATTTTAAATTATTTAATAATTTTTGTAATAAATAATGAACCGTGTCAAACGGCCTTAAGATGCATTTGGGTTCTGGCATTATCCACGAAGGGGTTTTGTTGATGGGATGTTCTTGAATATTTGGGAGGGGAATGTTGAGATTGTGTAGGGTTTTGTGGAGTAATATAGGTATAAATGAGTTTCGTTTGATTTGGATTGAATTGTTGTTTATGATAAATATTCTACTGAATGTTAGGTGTGTGGGTTTTGCTATTAGGTTCGTTGTGTATGATAGGATAAGTTGTTGTCTGCGATAGTCGAGTGATTGTTCACCAGCTATGTTTTATAAGCTTATTACGGGACTGCTGCAAAAAGCCCTCGTTGCAATTCTTATTACATTAACTAACAATTGCAAAATAAGGTTTCCCTTAAATTTTCTGCCCTTTAAACTTTTACCCCTTGTTTATTACAGGCAGGGGCTCCTATTACGGGTTAAATTTTCAGCCTACCTGCTACAGGAAATGAAAAAATATAGCACTTACATTTTGCTTAAAATTTTAAAAGTTCATTTGGTTTATTAACAATTGTGCGTTGTTCATAATTTTAGGCCTTATCCAGAATGTTATAGAGATCATTTTTAAAGTAAAATGAATTCATGAAATTCTTCAGCAGACATGAAAGAAAATAAATACTCTAAAATTTGTCAAATTTCAATCAAAACTTGTCAAAAATATTAATTTTTATATTAGTGTATATACTTTTACGATTAAGATATAATTTTTCAAAAATGTCCATAATTAACTATTGTAACAAAGAGTTTTATAATAATATCCCGGTAACATTAATCTATGTTTAAATTTTGGGTTACACAAAAGCCGAGCTGATTTTGAGAAATAACGAACTTATTTATCAGCCTGTTACAACTCGCTTTTAACTTACTTGTAGATTTGTTGTAGTCCGAGGCTTATCGACGATATTTAAACACTGATACCTTTTCTGCATGGAACTTTATCTCAATAAAACCAATAATAATATCATACAATTACATAAGTATAAACATACAAAGATTCATACGTGACGGCCCGCGGAATTCGGGCTATCCACCTATTTAGGCTCTGAAATTAGAATACAGGTTTGAGTATAAACTCAGTGAGGAGCCAGTGTATAATTCTCTCACACAAACACACACACACACAGTCATGCCAAAACCTCATATATGTTTAACCCTTAACGGTCCCACGCAAGTCAAGTAGTCAACCTCATACGTAAGCGTAAAGGTTCCGTGAGCGTCACACGCCTCACTCCGGCCAAGCTGGGATCACCTCCTGACGAACACATTATTCAGGGATGTCACCGTTGGGACCGCCGGATAAACCGGACTGGCCACCGTTGGGACCGCCGGGATTACCGGACTGGCCTCGTTGGGACCGCCGAATCTACCGAACTGGCCACTGTTGGGACCGCCGGGAGTACCGGACTGGCCTCGTTGGGACCGCCGGATCAACCGAACTGGCCTCGTTGGGACCGCCGGATAAACCGGACTGACCTCTGTCAATAGTCATCATCCTCACACATTCAACACAACTCATATTATATATATTCAACTCTATAGTATTATCTCAAAAGTCATTTAATTGGTCCAGCTCATATTCTTTACATTACTCCGTAATTATACTTCAATAATAAATCTGATACTTCGCCTCATCGTCCATATACTAATATTAATAACAATTCAACAGATTAGTTTAAGATCACACATTGATTCATACTCATTCATACTCAGTATAAATACATATAGTAGAATACCCAATTATCAATATACGTTATAGATTAGCTATCAACCTCACCTCAAATAATAATTCACATCACTTTTGTCACTCCCTAAATCACTCTCAATGCACGACCTATTTCACTGGTACATAGACTGTAAATGGTTATACGTTCTGAAATACAGAATTAAAGAAGACTGGGGTTCACATAATATCCTATTATATAAACGGATATAGTTATAACACAAATTTTTAAAACGCATCGTAACAAGCCTTACTTCTCAAAAACAATGCGGATTTTGGGTAGGCCAAAATTTAAACAAGAATTACATTGTACCTGAATATAATTATAGAACTCTTGGTGCACCCGTGGACTCCATGGGACCCTATTATATTCTGATTATAATCCACTCTTCATCGGTATTATAATAATAATGTAAATTTAATAATACAAATATCCACATACATATATCTATGCATCTAGCATTCTATCCTGAACGCATTGTATATGTTAGATACTAAAATACATAAAACATGAAATAAATGCATAAATGTAAATAGATGATATAATTGCTTTCAAAGTCTACTACTACCATGTGTAACCATTTATAACCGTATAGTTTCGCGCCACAACGGCAAATCGCTGAACTAATTTAACATGGGCTCTTATGGGAGTAATGTTTGAAGCAGTTTCACGGCCTAACTAATTAAGATATTAAATTATTTTTTTGATAAAATTATCAAATTTATATAGTACTTGTGCAGTATAGCATTGGAATTTTAAAATTTTCAGTATTTAAGGTAGTTCTCACAAATTTTATGTCAAATATATATTTTTTTAATAATGCTGTACTGTTCAAGATACTTGATTAAATTTATATTTGTAAAAAATAAACAAAATCGGTTCATTGTATTAGGAGCATTTTTGTGCTTAAATATGAAAATATAAAAAAATATTATAGATATATAGTCTTTCAATTTCTTTTTTAGGAGATTCTTTGAGATACTCCTACTACTACTACTACAACTAAAATAAATGCTTGTGCAAATTTGAAAATATAAATGTTATAATTTTAAATAATTTTTTAAGACGTTTGTATTACTAATATGAAGAAATCTTGTAGATATAAAATATCTTAGAAAATTGCGTAGAATTTTCGGGTGTTTTAATTATTTTCCTAAGGGCAGTATTAAGGGGGCTCCAAACATTGGGAAGTATACAGGCGATTGGATTTTAACTACGAGCGGATTCACAATGAGATGTAAAATAATATGTGTACCAAATTTGGTGTTAATCGCTCCGGTACCTTCAGAGGAGTAGGGGGAACACATTTAGTCTTACGAGTGAGCGACGACTAACATCTAAGTATATAAGTTATATATATTTTTGGATTCAGGTCGACACGACGAGATAAACACTTTTTGTTAAGAACAAAAAAAAAAAAAGGAAAATTATTGTATTTAAAAATTCAAAATTATAATATTTAATCATTTTTTATGGCCTTTGGGTTAATAATATGAAAAAATCTTGTAGATATAAAAGAATTTATGGGTGTTTTAATTATTTTTATAAGGGCAGCAATAAGGTGGGCCCCAAATTTTTGGGTCTAATAACTTGGAAAGTATATGGGCGATTGGAATATACCGATAATTCATTTATAATCACATTAAAACCTACCTATCCTTTTTGCCGACATTATGCAACCATCTTGTATTATACGAGGTATTATACGAACTTAGAAATAATATTGTGTAGTTAATTAATGATTAGATGCCTATAAAAGATAGCAAGTATGCCTCCTGTGAGGATTGAACTCACGACCCCTGGTTTACGAGACCAGTGCTCTACCACTGAGCTAAAGAGGCGCATATTATTCGAATGACCTTGACCTGCCCTCGAGCCATAACCTAACATTCATTACACATTTATTCAATTGTTTTTTCTTTTGTCTACAGATGGAAATCTCACTGGTCAATAATAGTGCTGGTGATCGGATGGTGTCAGGTAAGCGACACTAAATGTTACTTAGCGTAATAATAATTTAGTGGGGCATTTAATTGAGTACAGTCTGCTTTCTGCTATGGTCGGGCGCCCCAGGTCGTAGCGTTTTTTGCACGACACGAGGCATCCTATTTGCCTATCAGAACATCTCTTGCGACTCACTGTCACTGCGATTACAGATTAGAAGTCTAATTGTTGTAACACTAAACTCGATTTTTGTTTTCATGCATTTTCATTAAAATATTATTAAATTTTCATCAAACATAAATATATGACTACGTTTTTTTTTAGCTCGCCGTACGTAGTACAGAAGCACTAATGCAATTGGTCGTGTGTCAGTAGCATTCTTGGATCAAACAAGCTTAGGTACAACGCACCTATGCGTCCAGTTCGTCTTATGAGTTATGTATGCTATGCGAGCAGCGGTTTTTAATTATTATGGCCTTTTGGTTAACAATTTGAAAAAATGTTGTAGATATAAAAAGTCTTAAAATTTTGTGTAGATTACTTTGATAAAATTAAAATTTAGTGCATATTATAAATTCAAAATTATAATATTTAATTTTTTTTTTCGGGACTTCGGGTTAACAATATGAAATATCTGTTTAGTAGAATTTTTGGGTGTTTTCATTATTTTTATATGGGCAGTATTAAGGGAGGCTCCGAATTTTGGGGCCCTATAACTAATTAACCTATTCAAATGAGAGGGCAAATAATATGTGTACCAAATTTGGTGTGAATCGCTCCGGTACCTTTAGAGGAGTAGAGGGCACAAATTCGGTCTTACGAGCGAGCGACGACTAACGTAAGTATATAAGTTATATATATTTTTGGATTCAGGTCTACACGACAATCACTTTTTGTTAGGGAAATTTTTTGATCCAAGAATGCTACAGACACACGACTTTAGCTTCTTCGGTACTTCGTACGGTGAACTAAAAACAATATTGACAACAAAGGCAATGGTTGGAATACAAAATTTATTGCGCAATCATCCAAACAATCAAACATTTTGAATTTCAATATTATTTTAATTTTTTTTTTCTGGTTTAGGGCTCACAATTTCCATTAACCGTTATAAATATAAAATATCTTACAATTTTTTGAAGATTTTTTTGGTATAGTTTTATATTTATTTTCTTTATAGCCCCTGGGTTCACAATTTGAAGAAACTTTATAGACATAAAATACCTTATATTTTTTAATAGATTTTCTAAATTTAAAAAAATTGTTTAAGCACAGTATTAAAATGGGCTCCAAATTTTGGGACCGTATAACTTCGAACCCGTATAAACGATTGGATTAATGCGACGGGAACTCATATTAACTGTATATCAAATTTGGTTACTGTCGGTCTAATACCTTCAGCGAAGATGCAGTCACAATTAACAAATTCAAGTATTCCAAATGACCGAGCAAGCGAGTGATATACATCCAAGTACAGTGGAACTCTAATATTCATCCACGCCAATATTTGACTTTTGAAATTCATCTTGTTTTTTTCGTTGAAATTTTTGTTTGATATTTGTCCGAAAAGCCAATATTCGCCCTTCCTCCAACCAGAAGTGACATTACCTGAAATCATAATGGAAGGTGATTCCCCCTCCAAACACGAGCCTAACCCCTCTAAAATATTAAAAACAAAAATCATTAATTTTTTTTTCATCCAAAAAATAAATTTCTTTTTTAAATTTTATTTATGTATGACTACAGTATATTTACGGCATCACGACGAGTAAATCTCTGTCATAATGATAAAGTAACAATAAGTACATAATATGTAATTAAAATGTATTTGCAATGATTACCAAGATCGATTTTCGAGTAACTTTTTTTTTTGTTAGCATAGATAGGCAAAATTCGGTGCTGGGAACGGATTAAACTATTTTTAGTTCATTCATATGGGAAATATTCGTCCTTTTTAATATTCAACCTCCCTTCAGGAACGGATTAATGACAAATATTGGACCTCCACTGTATATAAATTATATTCACTTTCGGAATCACACAGAAGTGAAACGAATTTTTGTGCAAAAATATTACGATGCCGTTACAGAGAAATGACAGAATACTATAACCCTGTTGTACTACAGTACGGCGAGATAAAAAATCTTCCTTTAATATAAACATTAATGTAGAAATCCAGCAAGGATGTCAAAAAATATATACCCTCTAACCCCAAAATTCAATCAGAAATAAGAAAATAAAATTTTCAGTTTTTTTTTACTTTTACTTATATAATGACTCATTATCATTTAGAAAATGATAGTGATGTAAGATAAACTGAATTTGATAATCATACTCAAGAATAAAAGATAAAAGATGAATAAAATGTTATGCTTGAGAGACTAGTATATCTTTGAATGAAACAAAAGAACATATTTCAACATTTTGAATACATTTACATGAAGTAACTGTTTACTAATGCATCATAAATCAAATTCAATTATTTGCAATCGCACCTTACACATAAACAAGTTCAAATCGTAATAGTACAGTCAATCCGCGAATGACTGTACATTTTCGGTAGGTAGCGATTTCTTTTCCGTAGTGGGGTCTGCTATGAGTGTTAAACTCAGTTTCCGGGACTGACCGGGACTATCCGGGACTGAGCGCAAAAAGTTGTTGATAAAAGTTATGGATAATTGTATCAACTACAAAAATGCTCTCTACAAATTTGTTGTCGGCCTTACGGTTACGGAGATAAATCAAAAAAATAATGACACCCTTAATTTCATGATGGCGGCCGTTCCTCACCTCCGACAGTATCGGAAACTGAGTTTTACACTCATATCCGACCCCCTACGAAAAAAAAAAACCGCTACCTACCGAAAATGTCCAGTTGCCCTTTTTCAACGCACCAATTGACTGGACTATAAGTCAAACGTCAGTTTGCATAAATAGAGTACTTTCGTACGCCACAGGTGGCACGAACAGAAGTTTCGAGTTTTTTACCTCTCACTTAAGTTCACAAAAGTAATTTTGATGACTAATAGCTCAACATTTAAACGATATGACAAGATCATACTTCACAGGATCATTTCTGTAGTATATCTTCTCAATCTCTCTACTTAAATGTCATTGTCATTGTAGTCATTGTAACCATGATGACGAGATGCAGCGTTGTGCTCTGAGCGTGAGGCAGACTTGCTGGTTAATCCTGTAGGATTGATCAACAGTTATCGATGATCGTTCACCTTGCGGTACGCCGCAAGGCCAGGGGTGCAGCGCATTCTGAGTGGACCCTTTTATAATATAAGCATAGTCTAGTATCCCAAAAATCTTAAATTACAATATTTATATTCAAACATTTTATTCTATATAAATAAATGTATTTTTAAATTTCCAATATCACACTAAATTGTACACTGATGAGTAAATTTTACAAGAGAAGAACAAAATTTAGAATTATGGGTTATTTACAAAATAATCGCACATTAGCACAAAAATTATCAGTTTTTCTAAAATTGTTGCATTTAAAGAAAAATACTTTTATTTATAATGATATTAACGATTTTGCTTAATAATAGTGTTCCATTTGAAATGCACAGACTTTTCAATAGTAAATACTAACAAGCTTAGGTTCAACGCAGAACGCACCTATGCGTCCTGGACTACTAACATCCAAGTAAATGTGTTATACTATATTATTCTGTATTCAGGGCGACTATTTGTTAAAGAAATGTTTTGATCAGATAATGCTACAGGCACACGACCGATTGCTTTAGCTCTTTTGTACTTCGTACGGCGAGCTAGAAATATTAAAAAAAAATTATTTCTACAAGAAATTCTAAGATATTATGTCTACAAGATTTTAGCATATTAGTAACCAAAAGGCCATAAAAAATAGTAAATATCATGATTTAGAAATTTTAAATATGCAGTTAATATTATTTATATCTAAATAATTTATAAAAATATATGTATAACATTTTTGCAAATTGTTAATCTAAAGGCCATATTAATTAACAAGAACTGGCGCTAGCGCCAGTGCTATCAGCTCGCCGTTTCGGCGAGCGCGGTCACATCAATAAATACAAAACTAAAAGCGATAGCAATTATTAAGTACAAAATTTATTGTTGTTATGATATTTCATCGGCATTTAATATGAAATGAATAAATTTCTAAGTTTACGTATATAATTCTTAATCATCGACATTATACTCACATAGCCCATTGAACTAATCTAACCAATTATGATCCCGACATTTATTTATTCCTATACCATAACAGTTTTAATTTCCAAAAACCCCACATTTAAAATTGCACACATCCACATGGGTTACGTTAATATCGTTCGTTTCGTGATTTGCCAAGGATATTGATAATTATTTGATGAACATTTCCTAATTTTATTCATTAAAACACAGAAGCAAATGGTTTATACATTGGAAAATATAACCAAACAAATTACTGTCACATAAATATAACTTCTTTATTTCACTAACAGATGGCGATCGATGTCTGATATACTTCAAAATATATTTATATATTTTTTTTAAGCCTATGGGCTCACAATTTGAAAAAACTTTAATCACATAAAATATCTTAGAATGTTGAGTAGAAAATTCTAAAAATTTTAAAAGTTGACTAAGGGCAGTATTTAGGAGGGTTCTAAATTTTGGGGGCCTATAACGCCGGTCCTGTACAGACGATTGGATTTAAAATGCGACGGGAACATCATGGGCATGGAAATTATATGTATACCAAATTTCATCAAAATCGGCCCGGTACCTTCAGACGAGTTGCGGTCACAAACTCAGGTCTTACGACGGACCGACCGAGCGAGCGAGCGAGATACATACATCCAAGTATATGAGTTATATATATTTTTGGATTCAGGGCGAAAATACAAGAACTTTTTGATAAGATTTTTTTTCGATCCGAGCATGTTACAGACACACGACCAATCACTATAGCTCTTTTGTACTTACTGTACGACGAGCTAAAAACCGCTGCTCGCATCGCGTATATTCCTTATAAGGCGAGCTGGACGCATAGGTGTGTTGTGCCTAAGCTTCTTTTTCAAAGAATTATTTACTTCAAATATTTGTTAGACTTTTTAGCTCGTCGTACAGTAAGTACAAAAGAGCTATAGTGATTGGTCGTGTGTCTGTAACATGCTCGGATCGAAAAAAAATCTTAACAAAAAGTTCTTGTATTTTCGCCCTGAATCCAAAAATATATATAACTCATATACTTGGATGTATGTATCTCGCTCGCTCGCTCGCTCGCTCGGTCCGTCGTAAGACCTGAGTTTGTGACCGCAACTCGTCTGAAGGTACCGGGCCGATTTTGATGAAATTTGGTATACATATAATTTCCATGCCCGTGATGTTCCCGTCGCATTTTAAATCCAATCGTCTGTACAGGACCGGCGTTATAGGCCCCCAAAATTTGGAACCCTCCTAAATACTGCCCTTAGTCAACTTATAAAAATTTTAGAATTTTCTACTCAACATTCTAAGATATTTTATGTGATTAAAGTTTTTTCAAATTGTGAGCCCATAGGCTTAAAAAAAATAATATAAATATATTTTGAAGTATATCAGACATCGATCGCCATCTGTTAGTAAAATGAAGAAGTTATATTTATGTGACAGTAATTTGTTTGGTTATATTTTCCAATGTATAAACCATTTGCTTCTGTGTTTTAATGAATAAAATTAGGAAATGTTCATCAAATAATTATCAATATCCTTGGCAAATCACGAAACGAACGATATTAACGTAACCCATGTGGATGTGTGCAATTTTAAATGTGGGGTTTTTGGAAATTAAAACTGTTATGGTACAGGAATAAATAAATGTCGGGATCATAATTGGTTAGATTGTAAGTATAATGTGTGAGTATAATGTCGATTCCTTAGAATTATATACGTAAACTTAGAAATTTATTCATTTCATATTAAATGCCGATGAAATATAACAACAATAAATTTTGTACTATAATAATTGCTATCGCTTTTAGTTTTGTATTTATTGATGTGACCGCGCTCGCTGGAACGGCGAGCTGATAGCACTGG
Source organism: Leistus spinibarbis (assembly GCA_933228885.1). Lineage (NCBI taxonomy): Eukaryota > Metazoa > Arthropoda > Insecta > Coleoptera > Carabidae > Leistus > Leistus spinibarbis. The sequence continues at coordinate 8,178,945 of OW121791.1, forward strand.
CGCTAGCGCCAGTTCTTGTTTAAACTATTTTTCGATTATGCACCAATAGATGAAAAAAATTTAGAAAATTATATTTACAATTTAAGACATTGCTGCGATCGCATTAAAAGACTGGCTATTGTTGCAAATAATCTGCAACAATGTAATTATTATCTTTTACATTTTATCTTTTCAATTTCAGTGGTTATAAATAGGTTTTCTACTATAATGATCTTATTGTTAGCGATTAAAATACTGTTTTCTATATGAATAAAAAACAAGATTTGGTACGCGCAAAACGCACCAACGCGTAGAGCTCGCCTTTAGGTAAGATATGCGTTGCGAGAAGTGGTTTTTAATTATTATGACCTTCTGGTTAACAATTTAAAAGAATGTTATAAATATAATAAGTCTAACCATTTTTTGTAGATTATGTTGATAAAGAAAAATTTTGTGCATATTTTAAAATTCAAAATTATAATATTTAATAATAATTTTTTTCGGGCTTTGGGTTAACAATATGAAAAAATCTTGTAGATATAAAATATCTTAGAATTTTTAGTAGAATTTTTGGGTGTTTTAATTATTTTTATTAGAGCAGTATTAAGGGGGGCTTTAAATTTTGGGGCCCTATAACTCGGGAAGTATACGGGCGATTAGATTTAAACTGCATGCGGATTCAAATGGGATGCTAAATAATATGTGTACCAAATTTGGTGTGAATCGCTCCGGTACCTTCAGAGGAGTAGAGGGCACCAATTTGGTCTTACGAGATACCGAGCTAGCGATCGAGCGATCGAGCGACGACGAACATCCAAGTATATAAGTTATATACATTTTTGGATTCAGAGCGACGAGACAATCACTTTTTGTTAATGAAATTTTTGGATCCGAGAATGCTACAGACACACGACCGAATGCTTTAGCTTCTTCGGTCCTTTGTACGGCGAGCTAATTAAATCCTCAGTTGATTAGATAATACGGTGAGCTAATGGCATTGGTGCCTGCCACGGCTTGTTATAAGGATGTCTATATTTCATATTTATTTTGTCTATATTCTATAATACATCAATCCGCGATATTGCATATAAGCGTATCTATAGTGTTCACGAGTAGAAATATAAAAAGGAAGACGGGTTGGCGTAGAAAAAGGGAACAAGTGATATTTTTGACATATAAAAAATACCATGTAATAAGAAGTGGAACAATAAAGTATTTCATTAATAATTAGCATTTCACTAACATAAAATTGGCGCCCAACGTGGGGCTAGAGTCAAGACTAAGAGCGAAGAAATTATAGAAGAAAACGATTTTTTTATGAACAGATCAGCACCGATCTCATAACGAACATAATCATAGTTCACATATCCTAACCCATCATTAGTCATTACAATAAACATTACTTAGCAGGTTAGTGTGTCGCAAAAATAATATTCTTCACTTCACACATTCTGCTCCCTGAAATATGTTTAAAATGACAGATATAAAGCAACTGAAGATGAAATGTGCCCAAACCAAAGGAATGTTTACACGAATTCAAACGTTTTTCGATTCAACGGAGTCGATAAATCAGTAAGACGCTCAAGTTCGGTTAACACGGCTTGAAGATCTATGATGTAAATTTAAATTCAGGACTCAATCGAGATGAGATCCACAGAAAGCGACGTCGAATTATTAGAAATGCAAAATGAAAGCGTTGTTGAAAGAACAGCGTTCGAAAACAGCTACTACAATTTATTGAAGACCAGCAAAGAATTCAAAGAACAATGGAATCTCCAAGAAACCAGTCAAATCAGCAACTATCTTTGAATAACGAAACAAGATACAAACCTAAACTTCCTGAAATATAACTTCCCGAGTTTAGTGGAGAATACACGAAGTGGATTTTCTTTAAAAATAGCTTTGAGACAACAATTCATCGAGATCTAGATCTAACCCCTATGCAGAAACATCAATACTTGATTGGCGTACTTCAGGAAGGAGCTCGTCAAGTAATCCAAGGCTTTAATATACCAGATGATCATATGAGAGTACCTGGCAGCTTCTCAAGGATACATACGATAATCAGACAATGATAATTGAAACTCATCTGGCTAAATTGCTACAGTTTTCGACTATTGGGAAGAGAAAGCCAATACAATCAGACAATTTGTCTGGCATATACATACGCATGTTTAATCACTACAAGCACTACACCAACCAGTGGAACATTGGGAAACCATCATAATTCATTTAGCAAAGAAAAAACTTGATTTCCCTGAACTCGAATGCCAAGAATGGAAGGATTTCTTAAGTTTTTGACAGATCGCTGTCATACTATGAGATTACTCAACCAAATGAAAGAAAATCCAGCGAACTAATAGCTGACCATCCAGAAACGAAATGTGAAAAACGAAAAGAAAGTTCACCTTGTGTCAACGTCAACACATTGTAAGTATTGTGATGGTAACCATTTGATTTATAAATGAGAAGAACTATTAAAGTTATAAGTAACAGATAGAGCAAAGGCCATCAAGGACAAGCAGCTCTGCCGGAATTGTTTAGGATCTGGACATTATGCTAGAAATTGCAGATCCTCATCATGCAAAAAGTGTTCTAATAGACACAATACTATTCTACACCGAGAATTGAATCAACAGACGTATGAAAACCAATCAGTGGTGATTCATACGAGAGACTCATCAGCTGATGACGTACGACAAAAATCGAGTGAAATGAAAGATACATCAAGCGTTTCTTATGTACAAAAACCAACGTCTCGAGTAATTCTATCGACAGCAAGAGTTTACGCCTACGATGCTAATGATCATCCCAGAACTTTGCATTCAAACAATTACTTTCAATGGAGCGACGTTTTTTGAAAAATTCTGCACTAATGACAGAGTACATAAAATTTATAGATGAGTACATTAATCTAGAACACATTGCTCCAGTAACAGGCAACAAATAATTAAGAAATTCAGAATCTTATATAATACCTCATCAAGCAATAGTACAACCAGACAGCCTGACTACTAAGCTCCGAGTGGTATTTGATGCGTCAGCCAAAACGAAGCTTGATACTTCACTCAACGATAAACTTTTGGTAGAACCAAATCTACAGAGAGATTTAATCAATATTATTCTAAGATTTAGAACGCATAAATATGTAGTAACTGCTGACGTTGCTATGATATTTAGACTAATCTTGATTAACGAGGAAGATCGAGCATTACAACAAATATTCTGGAATACTATGACTTACGGTACAACCTGCGCTCCATATTTGGCTATACGTTGTCTCAGGCAATTGGCTATAGAAAATGGTACAGACCTAGCTCGAGCTGCAAAAGCAATCATGGAAGATTGTTATATGGCTGATGTCCTAACAGGAACAAGCACTCTAGATGAAGCAATCAAATTACAAAAAGATTTATTTAAATTACTACGGTGAGGTCAGTTTTATCTGCTTAAATGGTGATCTAATAATACTCAAATCTTGCAGCATCTTGCTGAAATGCAAAACAGATCAGTTACTGATAATTGACAAGGGGGGAGCTCTGAAAACTCTGGGGCTCACGTGGAACTCTAAATCAGACTGCTTACAATAGCAAATCGAAACTGAAAAAGAAAATATTATTATTAAGCGGTTTGTTTTATCAAAAATAGCTCAGGTATTCGATCCTTTAGGACTCATAGCTCCGTTTCTCATAAATGGCAAGATAATTATGCAGCGATTGTGGTTGCATGAAATCGAATGGGATCAACCTATTCCACAAAAGATATTTGAGGCTTAGGACGGTTATTACTCATCTTTATTACAAATAAATGAATTATATATACCACGATATATTCTCCCGGGTAATAAATTGGAAAAATTTAACATATTTGAATTCTGTGATGCTTCAAATGAGGCATACGGCGCCTGCTTATACGCTGTGAGTATTGACAACGAAAATAACGGTCATTCACATCTCATTTGCTCCAAAACAAAGGTAGCTCCTCTAAAAACAATATCCACACCGAGATTGGAGCTAGAAGCAGCACTTCAGTTCTCACGACTATATATGATCGTAAGAAACGCATACGGCGACAGAATTGGTAATGTAAAACTATGGAGAACATATATGTTCTGATGATGGCCTAAGAAGCCGAAATACGTATAAACAATAAACAAATTCTTTAAAACTTAACGAGTGTTTTTATTGCAAATTTTATTAAAAATGTTTCAACAAGTGCCAACAGCAAGATCTATTAATTATAGTTAAAAGAAATATACACATTTTTGGAAAAAGAAAAAAGAATTATTGAGACCAATTTAGCTCAACAACGCATCGTATGGCATTTTATCCCGCCTAGAGCTCCGAATTTTGGAGGTATTTGGGAGGCTACAGTTAAAATTACAAAAAGACACCTGTATACGGTGACACAAGGAAAGATACTTACAGTTGAATTTTTAAAAGAAGTCACTTCAAGGTCAAACATACACCATACGATTCAAGATATTAGCCCCGCCCATTTTGTTAATTGCAGTGGCGTAGGTCATTAGGCACATAATAAACATTTAATTTTTTGAAAGTAATAACACAAAATTGAACGAATAGAACACACGAAATCGATCAAAACGAAGTAAATATTGCACAAACTAAGAACTGACAGAAGCAGAAACAATTGCACAATAATGTGGAAATACGGTAGAAATTTTGTCGAACGCCGCCTATGTGTTCAATAAAAAATATGATATAATACTAAACATATGTTATACATACATTGCGTTGGACACAACAACGATTGACTAGCGAAGGATGTCTGTACTCTATTCTGAAATCACGAAATCCCGCGCGACGTATGGGTACTCTACCCATCCTTCTCTTTTACATACAAACATGAGAGAGAAATAAACACGCTATTAGGTATCCGTGGTTCATACCGATGACCTTGAAGTGACTTCTTTTAAAAATTCAACTATACCTTCGAAGAATATAGCACTCTTCTGGCCGAAATTGAAGCTATTATAAATTCAAGGCCACGCACATCACTACCCAGAGATCCCGCAGATTTAGCGGTATTAAAGCCATCTCATTTCCTGATAGGAGATTCACTTATTCAACCTGTGCAGAATAATTATCTGGAAGTACCAGATAATCATCTTTCAAGATGGAAATATATTCAAAAAGTGCATCAATAGTTTTAGAGCCGCTGGCAAGCTGAATATCTTCAAGAGCTGCAAAAACGGAACAATTGGAATACATCTGACGAGAACATCGAACTTAACACTATCGTATTGCTCAAAGCAGACCATGTACCACCTCTTCAATGGACGCTAGGTAGAGTGATTGCATTGTATCCTGAACAAGACGGAAAAGTATGAGTGGTATCCGTAAAAACTCAAAACGGAGAATTTAAAAGATCTGTGAGAAGATTATGCCCTATACCTATGGACTCTTAGTATTTTAGTATCAAACTAAATATAATTATTTTTGAAAGTCGCTCTTTTCAAGGGTGGCGGTATGTTCACGAGTAGTAATATATAAAGGTAGTCGAGTTGGCGTAGAAAAGGAGAACAAGTGATATTTTTGACATATAGAAAATCCATGTAAAAAAAACAATAAAATATTTCATTAATAATTAGCATTTTACTAACATATTGCAACATAAATAAGATATTAAAATTTTTTCGTAGTAGTTATCTCGTAACTCGTACATTTTTAGCTCGCCGTACAAACTTCGTATGATAAGAAAATTTCATTCGGCCTGCTGACAAAGAAAGCCCCCCCCCCCCTGCTCTAGGGCCAAAACTGTCGAACTGTGCATTTTACTCTTTGCATTATTTTTACATTTCGCCAATAGCACTAGTACGGCTGATGACAAAAATAATGAAAGATATTAATATTTCGCACAAGTTTTGTTTGAAATATTTCTTCAAATAATGTACCAGTTACGAGAAAACCGCTATGGAATATATTAAAATTCTTATTTATGTTGTCATAGAAATCCATGTATGAGATATTTTATTTTATAAATCGTATGAATTGCCTGAAAATATTTTGACAGAAACAATATAGAAATAATTTATGTCTTTTTCCACCGGTTAACACAAATAGATCGACTGAGAACGGGTTTGTAATGGTTATTGCAGATAAATATTGAAATGTATTTTGAAGAACAGTACGTATTAAAAATTATATTTGAATATATCGATAAGGTGTATTAAAGAAACAATCTATTTTATATTGGAGAAACAGTATTTGATAGCGTAAAAATAAGATAAATTATACAATTTCAGGGTATTACTGTGGTGTATTGGAATTTTTGGTACTACTCGTTTGGGATATAGTATATCTCAAACAAATTGTCAACTCGACTTTCTTTTACGAAGTGTTCATTAGGAATATATTATATTCCTAATGAACACTTCCTAAACGAAAGTCGAGTGCAGGCCACTCCTATTTTTTAAATTTGTGGACCCATAAGCCATAATAAATAAATACAATTGGTATTATATTTTAATAGGTATAGGAGTACGACGGGGAAGTCCCGCTGCTCTCATCGCATATATTACTTGTACGTTGTACCTATGCTTGCTCATTGTCAAATGGCACTTACGAAGTTGTACTTTATACAAGTATCCATACAATTAATATATTTTAAACACTTTCAAAATGTGTATTTTGTCTGTATAGATTGTGTCCTGTGATGAAACAACAGAAATAGTTTATAGTGTGAGCAGCAGTAGTAGCACCAGTGTCGGTGACGCACCGTCAATCGGGGATGATACGGACAGTAAAACGTCGCACAACGAAACCAGAGAAGCCCTTTCACATGAAGCAAGTGCACACGATTCGGTAAGTTTATACAGTAATATTAAAGCTTTTCCTAAAAAAAACAATAGTTGTTAAGCCTTTTTGACGCTGTCCCAATATGTTAACATATATTTATTTGAATGTATATGATATGATTTAATGTCGCATAATTTTCAGTACATATGTACGTTGAAATGTTTAGCAAGACATTATGAAAATATACCGTGTCTCATTTCCAAGGTTATATTGGATCTAAGAATACATAAGCAGATGCACATATCGATCAGATATGGTATGCCAGTAGGAGAAAATTAATAGTTATTCTGTTTCACGGTCACTTAGAATGTTTATTTCTTTATTCAGGGGGCATATACCTTTTGCGTTTTCAAAAAATCGTTCTTTTTACTTTCTTTGCCGAAGTAATAAGTAAGTAGGTATAGGGATCACCAAAAAAATCGAACTCGAAATTTCAACGGATATACTCGTTTTGAGCTTCCCTGAATCGAATGTGACTATTTTCGGAGTGACGTCTGTGTTTGTGTGTGTGTGCGTGTGTGTGTGTGTGTATGTGAACGCTCTAGAGCCGAAACTGTCGAACTTAAAATTTTGGAGACTTCAAACTTTAGACTTGTATATGGTCTAATTGTGCACCTCCTATTTTTTTTAAAGAATTCAAGTCATGTTCATAATGAAAGATATTAATATTTCGCACAACTTTTGTTTGAAAAGTTTCTTCAAGAAATGTATCAGTTACGAGAAAATTGCTACTAAAAATCATAAGTATCTTGTTTTTGTTGTCATGGATTCGAATATAGCTTAATAAATCGGATCATCTGCGCCTGTCAATATTTCGACAAGAAAACAAAATAGACTCAATTAGATAAATTACAATTCAGAATATTTCTGTGGAGTATTGGTTAGAGCGATGACACACACAGCGGTTTGTGTCGACTCGACAGACGAGTCGATACCGCCTCGGCGCTAATCTACGTGTATTCAAATGTGCATGTCACACACTGCTGCTATCGATATCAGGCGGTCCGGCGACGTGCCGACTCGGCTCGTAGTTTAAATTAAGAAACGCGTGCTGTTTTATGGCTGCAGCTAGTAAAACCGCCGTATGTGTCCGTCCTCGCGCGGCGGACGACTTATCTGCCGAGTCGACACAAACCGCTGTGTGTGTTATCGGTCTTATGATAGTTAGTACTTCAAAACCATTACAAATTGGTATTGGTATAATTTTCCACCCATTCATTTATATAAAGTAAGCTTGATTTTCATATTGTTGGATTATTATTTCCTAATATTATATTTTTATAATCAATAAATATTGATGAAACGATATTCGATAACATAATAAAATAATAAGATGATTGGTACAATTTCAGTGTATTACTGTGAAATATTGGTATTTTTTTAACAGTTGGTTTGGAATATATATATATATATATATATATATATATATATATATATATATATATATATATATATATACATATATATATATATATATATATATATATATATATATATATATATATATATATATATATATACGAGGGCTGTCCGACAAGTACTTAGCCTCACCGGCCTATGGCGCCACTGTCGCAAGAGACATAACCTATTATGTAGTACATTATCTTACACGGCTACTGTTAAAATTTCAGCCGAATCGGACTCGTAGTTTTGTTTTGACCGCGTATGAAAGCGAGAGTATCCGCAGATTTTAGAAAATTGGAAAAAGAGCAATATCGGTCGGTGATTCGATTCTTGTTTTTGGAAGGGAAATCGCGCAGTGGATCCATGTTTCGTCAACAGTCACGAAACGACGCAGAAACTCTTACGGATTGCGCTTAAACAGCGTCAAACATTGCTCTGAAGTGGCCTTTCGGTTCAAAAATAGGAGGTGCACATCTAGGGCATATACAAGTCTTAAGTTTGAAGTTTCATAATTTTTCGTTGGACAGTTTTGGCTCTAGAGTGTTCACAGACACACAGACATACAGTCAGCAATACATGCTCAACGTAAACAAGATACTTATGATTTTTAGTAGCAATTTTCTCGTAACTGGTACATTTCATGAAGAAACTTTTCAAACAAAAGTTGTGCGAAATATTAATATCTTTCATTATGAATATAACTATTTTTGCCGTAAGTGCAGCCGTTCTAGTGATATTGGAGATAGAATGCATAGAGTAAACATGCACTGCTGGTTTGAATATTCTTTTCAAAAGCAGGAGGTGCACAACTAGACCATATACAAGTCTTAAGTTTGAAGTTTCATTATTTTAGGTTCGACAGTTTCGGCTCTAGAGCGTTCACACACACACACACACACACACACAGAGACGTCACTCCGAAATTAGTCATATTCGATTCAGAGAAGGTCAAAACTTGTATATCCGTTGAAAACTCGAGTTCGATTTTTTTGGTGATCCCTATACTTACTTATTACTTTGTAAAAAGGAAGTAAAAATATTGGTAACACTTAATACTTTGTATCACATAATTTTACCATAGAATTTAGAGCCTCCTAATTTTATTTTATAATTTTCATAATGAAATCTTTGACGGTGTCAAACAAACTTAACTCGATTACCTAACAATCATCGTATATTAATTTTGACAACAATACCGGATGGAAAGCTAACATTCCACTTTTCATTTCATGTTACGTACCACCTTAAACAAACAGAGCATCAACATTTATGATTTAATATATATTTTTCGGATGCAATCATTTATTGAGCAATTGGCAAATGGAATAAACACGCATTCTATAGGAAGCAACATTGGCGTTAGAGCAAAATGGATGTTCAAGTCTGCATTAGATCACAATGAAAATTTGGTAATATTGTAAATATTAATAGTACAATAGGTGGTCCTTCCTCCCTCCCCTGTACAGGGGTACAGCGACATTTAGGTCTATTGTAACCTATGAAATTTTATTCATTCGAAAGAAGTTCCGATTCTTTGATGAAGAATTTTCTTCAGACTCAGTTTTTTTGTTTTCCCGAAATGCAGTTTTTCTTTTCTAGCTTATGTCTACTGGCCACAAAGGCTTCTCAATGATATATCAGCTTAATAAATGCAATCAGGTCCATCTAGTTCGCGGAAAATCCACTATATGGGTGTAGCTTACTGTTTGCAAACTAGAAGTTAGCCCCACGTCACTGATGCCTCTGGTAGCCAATGTATAAACTAAAATCTTATAATCTGCAATTGTGGATAACATTATACAGGTTACTATTTTAGATTTTTACTTTCTTTTACGAAGTAATGATAAATTTCGAACTCGGGATTTCAACGGTTATACATGTTTTGACCTTCCCTGAATCGATTGTGACTATTTTCGGAATGACGTCTGTCTTTCTGTGTGTGTGTGTGTGTGTGTGTCTGTGAACGCTCTAGAGCCAAAACTGTCGAACGTAAAATTATAAAACTTGTTCTACTTTTTACTTAATTTAAGACTTGTATATGCCCTAGATGTGCACCTCCTATTTTGAAAAGAATATTTAAACCGGTAGTGCATGTTTACTCTATTCATTTTTTGTTCTCTCTCAATAATGAAAGATATTAATATTTCGCACAACTTTTGTTTCAAAAATTTCTTCAAAAAATGTGCCAGTTGCCAGAGAAATGCTACGAAACATTATAAATATCTTGTTTGAATTCGCATGTAGCTTAATAAATCGGATCATCTGCACCTTTGATAGGAAAATGAAATAGACTCAATTGGATAAATGACATTTCAGAATATTTCTGTAGAGTAATTGTTAGTTTGACTGCTTGTTTTGGTTATATATATATATATATATATATATATATCTATATATCTATATATCTAGTGAAAACTGCGTAAAAGAAAGTCGAGTGCAGTTTGTTTAAATGGCAGGAGAGATCATAGCGCGCGAATTTTGAAAACTAAAATAATATATTTACTATTTTACAACAAATTTAGATATCCGGGTTAAACTTTTAGCTCGCCGTACGAAATACCGAAGAAGTTAAAGCATTCGGTCGTGTGTCTGTAACATTCTCGAGTCGAATGATTTCATTAACAAATATCTGGAGTGGCCTGCACTCAACTTTCTTTTACGTAGTTTTCAATAGATAGATATTAATATACATATATATAATATAATGAAAATAACTGGATAATTATACCAATTTATAATGGATCTGAATTTGAAGTACTTATCGTATTCACTCTTAAACAGTCAAATTTCACAGTAAAACTCTGAAATTGTTAAATAATTATGTCAGCAAATATATAATATAAATTGATTCTATAATAATTTACCTGATACAATTTATTCTAATAAGAAATCAATATTTTAAATATTCATTCATACAGATAACTGTCAAAGTAATGCTTGTTTGTTCTCAATAAACAAAAAACAAATGATGTAACTCATGGTTGATTCGTTTTAAAAATAATAAAATTTGTCACAATTGTAGGTATCACCATGGCAACGTAAATAAGATATTTGAGTTTTTTCGTAGCAGTTTTCTCATAACTGGTACAATTTATGAAGAAACTTTTCATTATGAACATAACTATTTTTGCCGTAAGTGTAGCCGTTCTAGTGATATTGGAGATAGAACAAAAAATGTATAGAGTAAACATGAACTACCGGTGTGAATATTCCTTTCAAAAATAGGAGGTGCACATCTAGATTATATACAAGTCTTAAGTTTGAAGTTTTATAATTTTTCGTTCGACAGTTTTGGCCCTAGAGCGTTCACAGACAGTATATATATATATATATATATATATATATATATATATATATATATATATATATATACACAATATATATATATATATATATATATATATATATATATATATATATATACAATATATATATATATATATATATATATATATATATATATATATATATATATATATATAATCACGGATGTGCGGTGTATTGGGTAATAGTTATGAGAAATAAAACTCCATAAACTATTTAATGACTCTTTAATTTTTAGAATCGATATATTTCACAAGTAATTCCTTGCTTCTTCAAGATTCATACTATGAAATAATTAGTATTTAGTGTGTTTAAATTCACATTAAAATACTATACTGGTTCATTTTCTAAATAATCTTTTCAAACAAAAGTTTTGCGAAATATTAATATCTTTCATAATGAACATAGCTATTTTTATTTTAGCCGTTCAATTGATATTGGAGATAGAACAAATGAAAATTCTTTTTCGAAAAATAGGAGGTGTACTAGACCACATACAAGTCTTAAATTTGGAGTTTCACAATTTTTCATTCGATAGATTCGCCTCTAGAGACGTCACTCCGAAAATAGTCACATTCGATTCAGAGAAGGTCAAAACGTGCGGAGTTTCTTCCTCTTCTCCAGTACCTCAGCGTAGTGGTTCTTGTCTTATCTCCAGTGTATGCAGATACGTTTCTTTATTCCACAGTACCCGGTTACGAGCCTGTTACTAATTATAGGTTTTGCCTACTCATTTCAAATAATCTTTCCATCATTTTTATTTTCTTTTACGAAGTATAGGGATACCCAAATAAAATCGACCTCGTGATTTTAATGAAAATATTCATTTTGAGGGTCCCTCAATCCATTTTGACTATTTTCTCAATGATGTCTGTGTGTCTGTGTCTGTGAACGCTCTGCAGCCTATACGAGGAGGAAATAGATAAAACAAGACGTTGGGTATATTTTGACCAATTTGTGGTCTTCTTCTGAATATTAGTGATGCTGGATGATGGTGTGCTGAATGTCTATAACGGCCTGCGGGCCGCATGTGGCCCTTGCTTGTTTTACATGCGGCCCTCCATGAATTATTATAATAGTTAAATCTTATCTTTACTGTGGCCAATAAAAAAGCAAGTGACTATATTATATTATCGTTGATTTCGGCGATACAGTTGATATGTTTATGAGTATTAAATTATAGCATAATATGCATGTATGTATAGCTTTTTTTATACCTTAATTTTATGTCGGTCCCAACTTACACTGTGCAACCCTTTCAGTCAAACTATATGCGCAAACTGGCCCGCGTAAAAAAAAGTTTGTCCACCGCTGGTCTATATGATCACATATTATAGACATTCAGCACACTAATATTCAGAAGTAGACCATAAATTGATCGAAATATACCCAACGTCTTATTTTATCTATATCCTCTTCAACAACATTTTTTGACATTATTGATCAAAAAATCACATTAAATAACATATAAAAATAATAATAAATAATAAAACTTAAGATTCTAATTTTAAACAACTTTTATTTCAAAAGTTTTCTCCTAAACTGTACCATTCTCTAAGAAATTGCAATTGAAATATTTAAAATATTGAAATTTTTTATTATAAGTCAAAGTTAACTATTACTGATATTAAATTGTTTTTGACGATTGTATTTGACATTAAAATATAGTTTGTGAATTGTGGATTTATTTTGCTAAAATTCCATGTAAGTAATATAAAAGTAGGTTCATTTTTCATATAACACTATAGCGAATACATATTTATGGATGGCTTTGAAATTTCGTGATGCTAAATTTGAATAATAGAACTTAAACATATTATTCAATATGATTATACACAAAACAAAAAGAAAAGATAACAGAAAACTTGCATGGCAAATAAAAAAAGAAAGAGATGAACCGAAAAAGCATGAAAACAATAAGAATGAATGACGAATATAAAGAGAATGAAAGAATGATTGACGAATATAAAGAGAATGAAAGAGAGATGAGTCAAGATAATAAATCGGTTGTGGGCCACACAGAACCTTCTTTTACGTTTTAGTAGTAGGTTTTTTTTGAATGCGATAGAAAAATAATAATTTTTAAACAACCGCAAGAAAATATAATTATTTATGAAATATACTAGCAATTTTTTGACTAAACATGTTTTCAGTTGCCAAATAATAAATAACATATCAAACAGCATAATAATATATATTTCGAATATAATTAGTTGTGGCCAATACAGAACTTCAATTCAATGTAACTATGTAAAACATATTTAAATTAAAAGTTCTGTGTTAGCCACAACCGATTTATTTGGTTGGTTCAGTTCAGCTAGTAAGACTTTTGCTTGACTCTGTCCAGGTGACTCCTTCCAATAAATCGTCTTATGCCATTACCAGAGCAAACTTTTTTTTCCTTTCCTGCTTGATAAATTCGGTTAAAATTCTACAAGCCGGTTTGGGCCCTAAAAATGGTAAATTTGTGCCTTCTTTTGCTAGAAGGTTTCCTTCGATTTTCGAATGCCTTGGTGCCCATGTTAGTGTTACTGTGCTTATCACTTCAAGTGCATATACCAATGGATGCAGTTTTTATCTCATTGTCAGATGTTAAGACAATTTTTGCAAAAACAAATGCGCAAAATAGTTTTAAAAAATTTCAGTTAGATTTATAAAAATTTTGAACTCAAGATTTTAACGGAAATATATACATATCCTTGAATTGAATTTGATCATTTTCGGAATGATGTCTGTGTGTGTGTCTATGAATCTTAAAACTTAAGACTTGTATATGCCCCGGCAGAATACCAATTTAAGAAATAAAATATCTTAACCAGAAGTATTGGTTTAGCCTTTCTGCTTTTTGTATCAAAATCCATACGAGTTAGAAAAAAAGTTAAAGAAATTAAAATTTCAAGCAACTTTTGTTTAAAAAGTTATATAGAAAAATGTACCATTTCCTGAAATATCGCCCTTGGAATTGATTAATTTATATTAATTTACCATACACATTTGCTATTGTTTCATAGCTATCGTAGGATTAATTTAAAATAAAATAAAGTTTAACTAAGGAAATAAACAGTGTAAGTACAAGAAAGTCTTGTGATGGCCACTCCAGTTTATTTAATAAAGGGGTTAAAAGCGGCTAAAGACGTTCGTTGGTTTTTCACATACGTACTCTTCATTTTAAATAAATCAATCTAAAATTATAGATACTAATCTGACTGGCACTTTTTAACAATAAATTATCAAAAATTAAAGTTCAGAAATATAATATCAGAACAAATGATGATTTTGCTAGTTACTATAACATGATAATATAATTTCCAAAAACTTAATAAACAATGATAAGAGTCATTATTACTGTCGAAATGATTTTCATATGTATAACTATAACCCCCTAGCAAAACCCATATGAACGCCTCTTTAGCTCAGTGGCAGAGCACTGGTCTTGTAAACCAGGGGTCGTGAGTTCAATCCTCACAGGAGGCAAATAAATTTATTACCATTTTAATTTAAAAAAATTGTGTCTGCTATAGGTTGTATTCGTGTCCGATACAAATGGCTATGTTCCTGTGACGTCACTGCGCACGAGGGGCCGCCAACCAGTTGCTGATGATTTAGATTGGAGACTTCCTAACGCCAACGTGGACACGTGGGATCGAGAATATAGACGGTTTCGATTCAACACCACCAGAGTGCAGCGTAAGTTAAATACTCGTAATAAAGCTGCTTTCTCATAAGCCACGGAAGTTACATAGTAAATTCCAAAACCTTACTCTGGAGTAAAATGAACTCGATGTAGAATTTGATCAGCTGATCATAGACTAAACGATTTTTTTGGAACGCTATGTATTTTAAATTTACAAAATAAATATAAAGTTTACAAAATATTGTCACATCTAGTTTTGAAGTTAACAAATTTTTGTTTTACATAAACCATATTTATAAATATGGACAAAGAGGTTATAATCTTAACTGCGAAAGAGTTAACCAAGAACTTATTAATGGTCAACTGCACCACTTCAACTTAAAATCTTAAGCGAAAGTTAACCTATAATATATTTGACAGCAATGCTAATTTTCCATTAGAAATGTCGTTCGTTGGCTTTCTAAGGTGTCCTTAAAATTTGAGTAACAGCGGTACAAACGGCCATTATATATATATATATATATATATATATAATTTCCCAGAAATGTTTGTATGTGAGTTTGTGTGTATGTGAATATGTGTAGAACGCTTTTTTATAATGCAAATTGGCATAGACGGGGATCGAACTTACGACTTCCAGGGTGAAAGGCAAGACTCTTAACCTGTTCGCCATGGCGACTGTTAAAAATGTTATTAGTAATATAATTTCTCAGAAGAAGAGTAGTGATTGTTTTATTTCAGTAAAGATTATTTGATTATTTTATATAAAATTATTAACAGTCGCCTTGGCGCAGAGGTTAGGTTAGGTTAGGTTATAACTAAAATAAAACAATCACTACTCTTCTGAAGTTGCTAGGTTAGCAAAACAAATTGAAAGTGACAATACGGATATAACCTCAAATATAATCAATTGACATTTATTTTCTGTCAATGTCAATAATTGTGAGTCGCTATTAAGCATTTACGTTAATATGACCGACCAAAGAAGAAATATTAATAAAAGTGCTACCACGTGAGCAAGGAATACGTCAAAAACAGTATTTCAATCTGAATTAGTGACGTACAAGTTACGGAAACATTGTTAGAATTGTAAATCTTAAGTTTAAGGGGAGTAACAGTAAAAAAAAAAGTAAAAAAAAAAGTAAGAGTAACATGTTATTATTATTCAATTTTGAAGTATTTAGTACCAAAAAAGTGCATATTTTTGCCTAATGTGCATATATTTTTAGCAAATACGTGTTTCCGTCCATTTATTCTAATTCATAGTTAATATTTTCACTTCAAAATGGCCAAAAAGCAGTGATTTTAGAATATATGAGTTGCGGTAAAATTCTATAGTTGGTCAAATTATAATAACTGCAAGTAAGTAAATTTATAATTCTGATTATTAATGAAAGAGATAATTCAAAGATATTTAGAAACATGATTGTCAATTTTATTTTTTATTTTTGATGGCACAATCCATTGTATTTTAGCATATAACTAATTATCCCTTTTAAAACTGCCGTCACACTGAATCAGTTTAATACTGCAAAATTCAGAATCTAGCTTGAATATTTAATTCAAAAACAATAATGAATCAAATGTCAAAATATTAAAAATTCTGTGTAAAAAGGTTTGTAATACATATTTTTTGAATAATCGATTCAATAATAAACAGCAATCGTAAGTAAATTTATAATCCTGTTTTTTTGTGTAATAATACAATCATGGAAACTGTTAATGATACAACACTTATGGCCAGTTGCACCATACAAGGTTAAAATCAAAGTTTAACTAAACATAGTTTAAATAAATCTTAGTTTAAATTTATCGGATGTTACACAGGGCATGATAAGCGATCGATTAGTTGATCTCTGCATTGTGATCTAAGAACAAAATAGCGCTCAAAAAAAGGAATGGTCAAAACTGGCCCGTGTTCTGTATACCATATGGGCACATGGTGCCCACGGGTGACCCTAGTTTTAATATAATTACCCAGAAATGTTTGTTTGTATGTATGTGAGTGTGTTTGTGTAGAACGCTTTCTTTTCTTTTTCTTTTTTTATGAATGCGAATTGGCATAGACTGAGATAGAACTCTCGACCTCCAGGGTGAAAAGCAAAACTCTTAACCACTGCGCCATGGCGGCTGCTAATAATGTTATAAAATATCTGGAGTGGCCTGCACTCAACTTTCTTTTACGTAGTTTTCAATAGATAGATATTAATATATAATGAAAATAACTGGATAATTATACCAATTTATAATGGATCTGAATTTGAAGTACTGATCGTATTCACTCTTAAACAGTCAAATTTCACAGTAAAACTCTGAAATTGTTAATTAATTATGTCAGCAAATATATAATATAAATTGATTCTATAATAATTTACCTGATACAATTTATTCTAATAAGAAATCAATATTTTAAATATTAATTCATACAGATAACTGTCAAAGTAATGCTTGTTTGTTTTCAATAAACAAGAAACAAATGATGTAACTCATGGTTGATTCGTTTTAAAAATAATAAAATTTGTCACAAGTGTAGGTATCACCATGGCAACGTAAATAAGATATTTAAGTTTTTTCGTAGCAGTTTTCTCATAACTGGTACAATTTATGAAGAAACTTTTCAAACAAAAGTTGTTCGAAATATTATTATCTTTCATTATGAACATAACTATTTTTGCCGTACGTGCAGCCGTTCTAGTGATATTGGAGATAGAACAAAAAATGTATAGAGTAAACATGCACTACCGGTTTGAATATTCTTTTCAAAAATAGGAGGTGCACATCTAGGGTATATACAAGTCTTAAGTTTGAAGTTTCATAATTTTTCGTTCGACAGTTTTGGCCCTAGAGCGTTCACAGACACACACACAGACACACAGACACACAGACGTCATGCCGAAAATAGTCACATTCGATTCAGGGAAGGTCAAAACATATTTATCCGTTGAAATCTCGAGTTCGAAATTTTTCATGATTACAATACTTACTTATTACTCTGTAAAAGAAAGTAAAAAATATCTGGAGTGGCCTGCACTCAACTTTCTTTTACGTAGTTTTCAATAGATAGATATTAATATATAATGAAAATAACTGGATAATTATACCAATTTATAATGGATCTGAATTTGAAGTACTTATCGTATTCAGTCTTAAACAGTCAAATTTCACAGTTAAACTCTGAAATTGTTAATTAATTATGTCAGCAAATATATTATATAAATTGATTCTATAATAATTTACCTGATACAATGTATTCTAATAAGAAATCAATATTTTAAATATTAATTCATTCAGTTAACTGTCAAAGGAATGCTTGTTTGTTCTCAATAAACAAGAAACAAATGATGTAACTCATGGTTGATTCGTTTTAAAAATAATAAAATTTGTCACAAGTGTAGGTATCACCATGGCAACGTAAATAAGATATTTGAGTTTTTTCGTAGCAGTTTTCTCATAACTGGTACAATTTATGAAGAAACTTTTCAAACAAAAGTTGTGCGAAATATTAATATCTTTCATTATGAATATTGCTATTTTTGCCGTAAGTGTAGCCGTTCTAGTGATATTGGAGATAGAACAAAAAATGTATAGAGTAAACATGAACTACCGGTTTGAATATTCTTTTCAAAAATAGGAGGTGCACATCTAGGTTATATACAAGTCTTAAGTTTGAAGTTTCATAATTTTTCGTTCGACAGTTTTGACCCTAGAGCGTTCACAGACACACACACACACACACACAGACGTCATGCCGAAAATAGTCACATTCGATTCAGGGAAGGTCAAAACATGTATATCCGTTAAAATCTCGAGTTCGAAATTTTTCATGATTACAATACTTACTTATTACTCTGTAAAAGAAAGTAATAATCAAATAGTTTATACGGAAATAAAAGACTACACAACAGCAATGAATAAATTTCTAATCAAGTAATCTGCCCTACGTAAAAATAAAAGGTTATACGTCAGAATAATTCAAATGTCAATTTTAAATATATTCCGAATCTTCAAAATGCATATCGAGTTGTGTGCCATTGTATTTTAGCATAGGACCCATTATCACTTTTAAAACTGCTGTGGCACTGCAACATTCAGAATCTAGCCTGATTATTTGATTCAAAAATAATAACGAATCAAATAGTGAAATCATCGAAAGTGTTATATAAAAAGGTTTGTAATACACATATGTTTTGAATAATCGATTCAATTAGAAAACAGAATCCGTACATAAAGTTATAATCTCGATTTTTGTGTAATTATACATTCATGAAGACTGTTTTAATGCACGTGTACAAATGTTCAAAATATTGTTTGTATTATTTAGTACGCAGTAATACCGCAGTTACAATATCTAATAAAAGCAATAGACAAATTATGAAATAATATTAGATTTTTGAAGAGGTAGCAAAGCTAGCACCGCTTTTTTCGCTAACATCTGCTAGCAGCAAAATATTTTATAACAAAGGTACATCTGTCAATTTAGTTGTTGTGTTTCCTATTAATAATTAAAAATAGCAAAACCCATTTACTTATTAAATCAACATAAACATCTTCATTACATTTATGTATTAATACAGAATTTGTTATTTATTTCTGCAAATAAATACAGTCCGCCAGTTGTACAACTATTTTTGAAGTTGCATCGTCATTCAGAAATTCGGATAACAATACCTTTTTATTCATGTTGACAAATATCATAACTTCAAACTATAAACTTCAACCAAGTGTATGAAGTGCAATCAAGTAGTACTTCAAAGTTACCGCGCTTCTTCCGATTTTGTTATCAGAATGAATTGTTTGAATTTCATACATTTGTGCAAATAATGATTATTAACAATTTTAATTAACTGTCCAAATTTCAAAATCTTTAATAATTTTATTATATTCTATAATTTATAGTCATTTAAAAATCTATAAAAACATTCATCAAATTTTTAAATAATATTGTGCATTGTACAATATATTTAACTACAAATAGATACAATAAATAAATTTATAAATTAAATAATAAACAAAATCTTGAAGAGTTAATACAAACATATTTAGACACCTGATTGGCTGGAAAAATATATCAAATTATGAATATTTAATTATTTTTAGGTTTGTTAAACGATACAAACTAAAGGAAAAACCGTGTAAGGGTAATCCTAGATGTGCACCTCCTATTTTGAAAAGATTATTCAAACCGGTAGTGCATGTTTACTCTATGCATTTTTTGTTTTATCTCCAGTAACACTTGAACGGCTGCACAAATGGCAAAAATAGTTATGTTCATAATTAAGGATATTAATATTTCGCACAACTTTTGTTTGAAACATTTCTTCATAATTTGTACCAGTTATGAGAAAACTGCTACGAAAAAACTCAAATATCTTATTTACGTTGCCATAGTTATACCTACACTTGTGACAAATTTTATTATTTTTAAATTGGATCAACCATGAGTTACATCATTTGTTTCTTGTTTATTGAAAACAAACAAGCATTACATTGACAGTTATCTGTATGAATTAATATTTAAAATATTGATTTCTTATTAGAATAAATTGTATCAGGTAAATTATTATAGAATCAATTTATTATATATTTGCTAATATAATTAAATAACAATTTCAGAGTTTTACTGTGGAGTTTGACAGTTTAAGAGTGAATACGATAAGTACTTCAAATACAGATCCATTATAAATTGGTATAATTATCCAGTTATTATTAAGTTATAGTAATTTAATTTGCATTTTCATTTTATATTGGTCAGCAAAAGATTTTGTTATCCCTTAATAATAATTATTATTATCTGCGCCCGTTTTTGCCAGGAAAACAAAATAGACATTTCAGAGTATTCGTGTAGAGTATTGGTTAGTTTGACCCTTTGTTTGAGATTATATATATATATATATACATATATATATATATATATATATATATATATATATATATATATATATATATATATATATATATATGTAGACAGTTTGTTTGGGATATATATGTATATTAATATCTATCTATTGAAAACTATGTAAAAGAAAGTTGAGTGCAGGCCACTCCAGATATTTTATTTTATACAACCAATAGAACCGGAGATATTTCAATTATAGTGTAGCAAAGCTCTCGAGAAGCGCTATTATGCACTTTACTCGGGAAGCTCCAGTCTGGTTAAACCGATTTTTTTGATTTTTGAATATAAAAAAATATAAACACATAAAATCCAACTTCCCGATTACATCACTTTCTTTAACTTTTATTTGCTAATTTCCCTCTACTAACTTGACAGAAACAGTTTCTATAGTTTACCATAGCACTACAATTGTATTATTGTCTTGTGACAATTAATTTTGATACTTTCAGTTTTTTATTATCATTTGTTAATAATTAGTAAAAAAGAAATATTTGGTAATCATGATGATTTTTCGTAAACTTTCGTTTTTATCTGTGGAAGTAGCAAATTCTCGTGTTAAATTTGTACAAATCAGGTACGGTGCGTATATCCGGTGATGTAAAGGAAAAAATACGATGCACGATGTAGACAGCACTCGGCACGCGCCACTGCGACACCAGCGGTGATTGTTGTTGATAGCAGTCAGCCAGAGTGTAGCAGTGTAGTGTAGGGTGCCTCACTAGTGACCCACATATCAACACGTTATCTACAAGCGAACATCTTGAACTCGACCGCTCGCTCGCTCTCCGGTTACTCATCGTCGCCATCGTCACTTTCCTTTTCTTTTGCCCAGTGCCGTCCGCGGCGCCTCGCTCCCCATCATCGTCATTGTTGTATTGTATTCACGTGAGATTTTTTCAACTGATTTTGGACAGTATTATCTAACTGGGATTTTCGTAAATTTATGTTAATACTCTCTATAATACACCTACTATTGGCAACGCAATTGAACGATGGCGGTGCTACCATGTTTCAAAATGGTGATAAAAAACGGTAAAATTATATTTAACAGTTTCTATATATGTATTTATTTGCGTATTTACATTTTTTAACAAAAGACAATACAATAAGATTAGGTACAGGCACTTATGTCGCGAACCAACCAACTGCCTATTTTTGCGTTAAACTCCTACTTTTATATCTAAAATAAGCCAACCACCAGATAAAAATATACCAAAATCACCCCCCGAGTCTTAGTTCTTTAGAGACTCTCATTAAACTTGTGGGTAAACCTGATGATGAATATGGCTCTATAGTTCAGGAGCTGTCGTACAAAAGTGTGACTTACTAACCATCAAGCTAGAATTTTGTGTGTGGTCATTTTAACATGTCTGCCAAGTATAGGTGATCGGGACGGTTCATTCGCGGGACATAGGTTGTCCACAAGCAATGAAAGTGGTAATATTTTATCATGTTTTTGACTAACTTACCATCGCCATATTTTGTTTTAATCCATTCCTTATAACATTAACATATAATCACAATAAACAAACTTTCCGACAAAAATGTTGGGATAAGGTCCGTGTCTGACATTTTGGCTTTGTAAGATTTTACATACAAAATGATTTACTAACACCAACTTAATTTTTGGTCTGACAATATGGACAGGCTTGCTCTCTGACACTCTAAACGTGTATCATTTAAAAAATAATTGACAGACACATATATATATATATATATATATATATATATATATATATATATATATATATATATATATATATATATATATATATATATATATATTCAGGGCGAGGAGAACACCCAAATTTAGCTCCCCGCACGAAGTACAAAAAAAGCCAAGTCTACTAATCGTCGCCCTGAATCCAAAAATATATATAACTCATATACTTGGATGTTAGTCGTCCCTTGCTCGCTCGCTCTGATTTTAAGCGCAGATACCACTTTTTTTTTAAACAATATAAAGTTAATCTAACCAGCAATAGATGGCATTAAATCACCGATATTATGACTAAGGCAAAATAAATTTATATCACTTAAATTGCCAAATCTTCATTTTTCAGGGCAAATGATGTTAAAATTATAATTTTAACCTCCAGTACTGAATTAAAGCTAAATTAAGGGTTTATTTATTTGTATACCATTTTTGCATGGGCCAGATAGTTTGTGGAGGTTTGTGGTTACAGCAGCACGAAATTAGGTAATTTATTGCTTTGCCCAAAGAGTATTAACAGTTAGACAGGAGTTCTCAGTAAAAAGTGACTGTTGTCAGTTGTCAGTTAAAGCTGGAAGTTTGAGCCATTTGCAGTGCAACATGGAGACAAATATAGTAAATTCTAAATTGAGTAAAATTTCTTGATATTACATAACTATAACATACATAACATGCACGTCATTTTCATACATTGTGTACACTATTATTACACATCTCACGCATCATCATCTGCGTGCCGTTTTATTCCGATTGTTGAGAACTTATCTTCATTCAATTCATTCTCAATCATATAAAGCCATTTATTCTGAAAGAACCCCGTATTATTACTTTATTTACGTGACCCCTTCCCATATAAACAATTTACTTATCGCGTATTATCGCACAACAAATTTTGAATATCCTATATAAGCTATCTACTTGCATTATCAGAAGAAGACAGCATAATACAGTGTTGGGTTGGTATGAGAAGGCTTTACAATAACGATGTGTCTTGCATAGCATGCATTCTATGTACACCATTTTTCCATGTTTATTTTCAACATAGTCGCAACTCTCCTTCATTGCTCTTTTTCTAAAACGAACTTTAATGCCCGGCTAGCTCAGTCGGTAGAGCATGAGACTCTTAATCTCAGGGTCGTGGGTTCGAGCCCCACGTTGGGCGCTTTTTTTTTACATCACAAATTTTTTTATTATCAAATTTGTAAATTTTCTTTTTCATTTCTAGACATAGAGGCCGAATGCCAAGACGATTATATGAAAATTCGAGTGGGTTTCAATGGCACATTTGCTGGGCTTGTATATTCTGCAGGTAAATATTACTGACACAAATAACTTGTAATTGTTCAATTTTTTACTTTGTCACAAAGTGTAAAAATATACCAAGTTGAGAATTATGCAAGAAAGAAAAAATGTAATGCTTGAAATATTTACGTGATTTAAACAACTACATACTACTTAATATTAATTAAGTTGCCTAATTTACATGAAATGTACTTCTTATTTTAAGCTCACCGTACGAAGAACAGAAGAACTAAAGCAATCGGCCGTGTGTCTATTCTCGGATCAAATAAGCTTAGATACAAAGCATGTATGCTTCTCTACCTGTTTATAACGCTTGGCAAAATATTAAAATTACAAATAATTGTTTTTTATCATTATTTTAAGCATATGGATTCATTATTTGAAAAAATGTTATAAAAACCATATTTTACAATTTTTTGTATATTTTTTTGATGTACTCAAAAAAAATTAATGCAAATTTTTAAATTCAAAATTATAATTTTTAATAATTTTTTATGGCCTTTGTGTTACCAATATGAAGAAATCTTGTAGATAAAATGTTAGATTTTTTCGTAGAATGTAAGGGGGGGGGGTTCAAATTTTTGGGCCCTATAACTCGGGAAGTGATTGAATTTAAACGGCAAATAATATGTGTAGCAAATTTGGTTCAAGTCGCTTCGGTACCTTCAGAGAAGTAGAGGGCACAAATTTGGTCTAACGAGCGACGACTAACATCCAAGTATATTAGTTATATATATTTTTGAATTCAAGGCAACGAGACACTTTTTGGGAAGGGACTTTTTTTTTTTTGATCCGAGAAAGCTACAGACACACGTACATATTCTTTAGCCCTTCTGTACTTCGTACGGCGAGCTAAAACTACCAAATAGATACAATGACCTATAGACATTGGTACCTGTATCTATGCTTGTTTATTTGCTTTTATAATTGCAAGCTAAATATGAATTTAAAATCTTTCGTCAATTTTCCTTCTTCGTTTCTTGTTTTTCATTTTTGAATAATTATATAGTTGATTACATAAGCAAACAAGAATAAACTATTTCCGTGCATTTATTTATTGGTTTTATTTCTTTGGAAATTAAATGACCTAGAGACAAACTCGCAAAAAATCAAATATTATCAAATTAAGTACATATACTATTTTATAGTTTACAAATAATTTTTTTATTGGTTTTGTTTCCACGGAAATTAAATGACCTAGAAGTCAGGGATCAATTCGAAAAAATCAAATATAAAATGAAGGCTGTATTATAATTTATAGTTTATATTTACCGTTGTAAACCGTAACACTACTACGTATTTCATTAATTCTTACCCATAATTTATGCTTAATGACAAAAAATTCTTATATTTTAAATGTGTCAAAATGTTTATTACACTTTTTACATTTATTTATAAAAAACAGAACATGCTGGCTTTCACCATATAATAGTCATGTGGGCATGTCATCTTTGATGTAACATTCTAATCACTGTTATGATAATTTTAGGTTATGCTTATGATCCGGATTGTATGTATATAAATGGAACAGGACGAGATTATTACGAATTTTATATTCAATTGAACCGTTGTGGTACTTTAGGAAAAAATACTCATAATGAAGACAGTCGCAAATCACCCACAGTTAGTGTTCAATAGCATAAAATCTAAAAGATAACATATTATCATTTTATTTTGATTTCAGAAAAATTTTATGTGGAACACAGTGACTGTGCAATATAATCCTTTGATCGAAGAAGAATTTGATGAACATTTTAAAGTCACTTGCGAATATGGATATGACTTTTGGAAGACTGTAACATTTCCGTTTCTTGATGTTGAGTAAGTTGCTTTTGTGTTTATAGGTGTGTTAAGGTATACCTTGGAAACATATCCTCGATAGTATAGTGGTCAGTATCCCCGCCTGTCACGCGGGAGACCGGGGTTCGATTCCCCGTCGGGGAGGTCTTTTTGAAAATTGTTACAATATTTGGGTGGGGTATTCCCTCCTATGTGCTCATTAATTAATTGATATAAACTTCAATTTATCGTATGTCAAAGTTATAACAGATTATTTTACAGCAAAAATGTAAAGTAATAAAGTAATTCAGAATGAAATTATCTACAGTATGGTGGCAAGTTACTATATTTTGCTTTTTATTGACCTGACATGAAAAATAAAGTTACATTTTATTTGTCAGCTTCATTTTCTGTGATAATTTTATCTAATTCAACTTATTTTGAATTCATTCATCTAAATTTGGTTAAACCTTAAAAAATAAAACAAATTCTGAAAAGATAAACATTTGCTTACTTCTTTTTATACACCAAATTGTAATACAGCCATCTTAATACCCGAAAATTTTGGGTTAAATTAAAAAAATGTGTCCTTTAATATACCCAAATTGTTTTGCCTCCTGTGAGGATTGAACTCACGACCCCTGGTTTACAAGACCAATGCTCTGCCACTGAGCTAAAGAGGCGTACTTGCAAATTATTGCGTAAGGGGCGTACTTATATTAACATTCTATTTCTAAAATGCCTATTATAGGCAATAAATTTACCTGCCTCCTGTGAGGTTTGAACTCACGACCCCTGGTTTACGAGACCAGTGCTCTACCACTGAGCTAAAGAGGCGTATCCTTGGATGTTTTGATAGAAATCCTTAGAAAATGAAGAAGATCCGACACCTGTTGATTACACTGATATTTATGTTACAGAGTTGCAACAGGTAACCCAGTCGTATTTACATTAACACCGCCCGAATGTTACATGGAAATTCGATATGGATACGGCACAAATGGAAATAGAGTAACTGGACCAGTTCGTGTCGGTGATCCATTAACGCTAATTATTTACATGCGTAGTAAATATGGTAAATTTTGAATTTTTTAAAAATGATTTATGTTTTTTTTTTTTAATTTTGGGAATAATTTTTAATAGATGGATTTGATATTGTTGTGAACGATTGCTATGCGCACAATGGAGCTACGAAGAAAATCCAATTAATAGATGAATTTGGGTAAGTTGATTAGTAAATTCACAAATTTTACATTTTTATATAAATTACATACAAAATACATAAATATATCCTATGGTGACAAAATCAGGTAAGGATTAACCCTATTCAATGCTTTCAAAGTAACACAAACACCATAAGATAGAAATATAGTGGGATAGCTACCAATTAATCGTGGATCAAATGATGCAATTAAATTCGTCGAAGCCCTGGTTCGAGACCCTGTATAGATATATAAAACTTCTATTGTAGTCAGCAGTGGCGGATATAGGTCGGTTGAGACCCTGGGCCCAGATTGGGCTACTTAAAATAGAGAGACAGGAAAAAAAAACATTAGAAAAATGTGTAAAGTTGGGGTTTTGCGGGGCCCCATAGGAGTCGGAGCCCCGGGTGCGCCCGGTGCGCCCAGTGCGCTCGCCGTTAAATCCGCCACTGGTGGCCAGTACAATACTTTCTTATATTAAGCTGGCTATTTATTCATTTTGTTATA
Organism: Leistus spinibarbis; assembly: GCA_933228885.1. NCBI lineage: Eukaryota > Metazoa > Arthropoda > Insecta > Coleoptera > Carabidae > Leistus > Leistus spinibarbis. The sequence goes on from OW121791.1 coordinate 8,206,504, forward strand.
AATAAATGCAACGTTGGCCATTTTAAAAAGCCATTTTTCAACAAATGGTATATTTATGAAAACATATGATTAGGTATAGACACCAATGCTTTCAGCTCGCCTTATTGGCGATGCTAGCCTATATTTTTCCCAAATTTAAAAATAATTGTTTTTTATTATTATGGTCGTTGGGTTCATAATTTGAAAAATTGTTATAAATATAAACAAGTAATTGGTGCAAGCACCAGTAGCAACAATCATATGAATTATAATAATAAAAACGATTGCAATTGTTAGAGTAAAAAAATTATTGTTGCAATCATCCAACAATCAATCAATCAACAACATTTTAAATTTCAATATTATTATTATTTATAATTTTTTGACCTTCAGGTTCTCAATTTGTAAAAACGTTATAAATATAAAATGTCTTTGATGTAATAATAAAAGAATAGGATATTTATTTTTATTTTTTATAGTTTATAACGTAGAATTATTACGTGTAACAGATGATTAAAGTAGCAAATGGTAAAGAATTTATATATCATGCATGCGTACGTAATATATCACGTTACTCAATGATATGCGAAATCTAGGTCTTACTGTTCTTATTGTAAACATTGCTAAATGCAATATTAAATCTAAATCCTAGTGCACTGGCAGACCATGCTGCCATCTATTTTCCAGGGCACTTTGTGAACGTTTTTTCGTCTATAAGGTTAGGTCTCTTCTTAAATTTTTACTCAATGGTATTACTAATACCAGAGACTAGGATATTTTACAACGCCATACGATTTTATGCAAGACATTCGTTTGTAGCGGCGTGAGAGAGAAATGTAGTCAGTTACTAGCGCACTGCCTGGCCTAAATATGAACTATACATTTCTATTCGTGCGTTCTCTCTTATGTATATATCTAACTCTCTCGGCAAAACTAGTTGCAAGGAATATCTGTACTAGATTGCGCTTTTGTATTACTTTAACGTGAGAATTATGAATAGTAATAACGATTAAGTTGCAATAAAAATAAATAAATTCCAATTATACGATATAAACTCATTATAATATTTAAATGTTCTTGCAATTTTATAAAAGAATTGGAGTATTATTTTATACTTACAATCTTAAATATGTTCTAATATTTGTAATTTTCGTTTTCTTTTGGCATTTTAAATTGCAGGAACTTTGATGATTAATTAAAAATACTCTATGCACATAACAATTGTTTGATTTTGACAGCCACTCCGGATATACTTTATTGATAGCCGAATGCATATATTCACGTAACTTTTATTAATCTGAACGCTTGGACTAAATATCTTCAAAATATTGATGATATAAGAAAAATTGAAATTTTTCTATATTGTAAAATTGATCACTGCACGTTTTTAAATATGAAGGAGTATTACTTTTCGTATCGAAATCTCTAAATATGGTTAGTATGTGAGTTTGATTGTTTAATATTTCATTTCTTCTTCGCAAATCTTGCAACTCGCTGTCTTTTTGTGATATTTCGTTTGTAACATTTTCTGTATCGCATATTATATCATTCGGCATGGGAAGTATAATACTCTACTTCTTTTGTAGTAAGAAAATTGAACTTCTGGTAATTATTTCCCAGAAATTGTTCACATTCTATATTAAGAACACTAATTCAAGATCAATTCCAATAGAGATCCTGCTTTTATCATTGTTATAACAGTTTCTATAATTAACATAACATAAATGCTGATTTTAAACTTTACCGCGATTAAATATAGTTCTGTTGCTCGACACCAGGGTTCGATGCTAGCGACTCCAAGCGGCCAGTAACATAAAAGTATACTATCAAACCCATATATGTTAGCAGTCTTTATAAAATATCCTAAGGCATCTTTTTTTGGGCCAACCCGGGTAGGATTTGGTTGGAGAAGTGGTTGGCACGGGTTACAATATGGCGGTAACCCGTCAGTAACCCCAGTGAAATGGACAGGTTATTTAAGTAGGCTTATAAAGTAGGCTTATGTTTTTATTTTCTATACTTTTAAATACATTTGATCTTGAATTATTATTACAACATATCATATTATTACAATATATCTGATGATGAGGACTCTTGGCTTTAATTTTTACGGCCAAATTAAGAAAGAACTTGCTTCAACATCATTTTCAACTACAAAATAAATAAATAAATATATAATTTCTTTTTTTGTTTCTGAATAATTACATACCATTACTATTGATTTGAATGTTTACAGCATTCGTTTGATTCTCATCAGCTCCTATAATAAATAACAAACAAAACATAACCTCCAATATCTATATATATAAGCTATAAATATACTTAGCTATATATAAGATTACCCTCAAAGATATGAAATATGCCTCTCAATAAAACCAAGATCTCCTTGCACCCCACATTTTTCACAAATATATTCACTATTTACTGATGCCATTTCAAATAGAACTAAGTCAAATGGCGGCAAATGCAGCAACCCGTAACCCAGACCCAGCATGCGTAACCCTACTACAGAGCAGGGTTAGACTTATCAGTAACCCAGCGCTAACCTCTTTGGAGTAACCCGCCACTCGAAGGCACAAGTTACTGAAAGCACCAACCGAGTTAGCTGTGGTTAGGCCAAAAAAAGATGCCTCTAGTCTCTGCTAATACCATATTACGTCCGGCATTTCTGATAGCGCCATAAGGAGGGGGAGAAATTATCGATTTATCAATTCTTATCGATAATATCGAAGAGTGGTAATTTCTTTTCTTTTTAGCTCGCCGTACGTAGTACCGAAGAAGCTAAAGCATTCGGTCGTGTGTCTGTAGCATTCTCGGATCAAAAAATTTCATTTAGAAAAAGTGTTTGTCTCGTCGCCCTGAATCCAAAAATGTATATAACTTATATACTTGGATGTTAGTCGTCGCTGGCTCGGTATCTCGTAAGACCAAATTTTGTGCCCTCTACTCCTCTGAAGGTACCGGAGCGATTAACACCAAATTTGGTACACATATTTTTTGGCATCCCATTTGAATCCGCTTGCAGTTTAAATCGAATCGTCCGTATACTTCCTGAGTTATAGGGCCCCAAAATTTGGAGCCCTCCTTAATACTGCCCTTATAAAAATAATTAAATTACTCAAAAATTCTACTGAAAATTCTAAGATATTTTATGTCTACAAGATTTTTTTATATTGTTAACCCAAAGCCAGAAAAAAATTATTGAATATTATAATTTTGAATTTTGAAATATGCACAAAAAAAATGTTTTTTCAATATAATCTACAAAAAATTGTAAGACTTTTTATATCTATAACATTTTTTCAAATTGTTAACTAAAAGGCCATGATTATTAAAAACCACTGCTCGCAACGCATATCTTACCTAAAGGCGAGCCTTACGCGTTAGTGCGTTTTACGCGTACCAAATCTTGTTGTTAATGAAAATTTTTGATCCGAGAATGCTACAGACACACGACCGAATACTTTAGCTTCTACGGTACTTCGTACGGCGAGCTAAAAATCGCTATTCGATATTATCGATAAGTATCTATATATCGATAATTTTCCCACCCCTAGGTACTACGCTGTTTAAATTCAATACAGAATTATTTTATTAATTTTGATTATGAAATCATATAACGAGTATCATAAAATTTTGCTGATGCATTCATTATTTTATTTGAAATTAGTTGTAAACCTATGAATATATAAAAATTCGTAATGACGTTGGCGCCGTGGCTTAGTTGGTTAAAGCGCCTGTCTAGTAAACAGGAGATCGGGAGTTCGAATCCCCCCGGGGCCTTAGTAGAAAATATTTTTGATTTATACCCTAAACGTTCCTCTAAATTGTCTAAATAATAAATATTTACGTCTCGATAAAATGTTTAAAATATGTATGTACATGAAGAATACCGTTAGGTAAATAATTTAATATGTTTTAATATAATTTATTTTGTGGTTTTAATAGCTGCCCAGTTGATGACAAACTTATCTCTCGATTCCGAGGATCATGGTCCGAAAGCGGCATATTCGAAACACAAGTTTTTGCATACATGAAAACATTCCGATTCACAGGATCACCAACACTTTACATAGAATGCGATGTCCGTATGTGCCATGGCAGATGCCCAGTAAGTGTACCTACAGCTAGAAATAAACAAATTACGACAGACTGACTATACATATTCACCCGCGAAATATGAAATTATTCCCGCTCAACGGAAGAGGTGAATGACGACGCCTGCTTATTTTGCAGTGTATTGTACAAGTGTTATTTGAAATAGAAAATATAATTCCAATTCTTGAGAAGTAAAACACACCGTGTTCTGAATGGCCTAATCGAGGAAGTCTTACTTTCAGCATTTATTTGTCAATTTTTGTTTTATTTGTTTTGTTCGTAATTATATCGTTTGTATATTCATACTTCGAAGGCTGAAATAAGCGGAAGTACATACATAGTCACTTTTTCAGTATATTGAGAATAAATATTACTAACGGCTGTAAACAGCGAATCGTTTGGGTTTCTTATTCATTTTATTCGCTATGTTTTACTTTTGTAATGTTATAGACACAACCGTGCCATTGGCGTAATGTAAAAGGGGTGAAGAAAAGGTCTATTGAAGGACAAGAAGGCACCGTAGTCGCATCTAGCACGCAGTCGCCATCTTTGAGTGAAAATGTGAACCTTTTCCAATCATTACGCGTTCTACAAGAAGGTGAAAATGATGAAGATAGAGGAAATACGGAGAAATCTTCTGACAAAGGTTTGTAATGCATTTACTATAAAATTAACAACATATTATAGTTATCGTACAAGTAAAAATACCTTGTTAAATGTTGCTTAACATATTTATTTATTTAATTTCAATGTTTCAAAAAATAATTAGGGGTTTCTTCATCAAGGCAGTGAGTGTATACTCACTGGCCATTGATCAAGGTTTAACAATTATGATACCAGGGTTCGAACCGTCATATTTTCGTTTCGGTTTTCGTTCCATTCCAATTAAAAATATTTATATATCAGTTCGGTTCCGGTTTTCGTTCCGCAAAAGAAATGCGATTTTTTTCAGGTTTCGGTTCAGCTTCGAGTGATTAATTTATAAAAAAAATTATTATATATATATTATATTTTTTATTCAAAATGTATTATACCATATTTTTGTTTTATTTGAACATGTTTTTTCGGTTAAGATCCTATTTTCGTTCTGACAAAAATAACAGCTTGATCCGGTTTTCAGTTCAGTTCCGGTTCGAAGCTCTGTATGATACTACTTGTTTTTAATTTGTAACCATGATTCCGGAATTCATAATCAATGTTGACCTTATTAATAAACACAAATTTTTATGTATAATTTTGTAACATTTTTTTTAATTTATTTTTTTTGTTAGTTAAATTTTTAATAATATATTTTTGCTGAATTTAGAATGATTTTTTTATTCAAGTAAAAAGGCTAACAAATAATGAATTGATTGCATTTTGAGTTAAAATGGAATTGTACAATTTGGTAGAGCAGATAAACAAAGTAACGTTAAATAAAATATACTTATATAATATAATTATTTAATCGATTAAGAAATAAAAATCGATGTACATAGTAAATGAAACAACAATAAATATATTTGCCTCCTGTGAGGATTGAACTCACGACCCCTGGTTTACAAGACCAGTGCTCTGCCACTGAGCTAAAGAGGCATGCGTATTCCGAGCTCCTAATAATTAATATATATAAAAGTATGATTGTTTTCTAGATTCTCCACGAACTGTCGATTCCAACAGTGTATGTTTGAAAACTGGCTGGTTTTCGGCATTATTAGCTCTAGGTGGTGGTGCCATGTGTCTACTCGGAGGTGCATTATTAGCTACATGCTCTCGTCTCCGACGTACAGCCTTGGATACAGCCTTAGTTGCTGCTGGTCCTGGTGTGTCTACGTTTGATGGCTACATGACACACAAGGGAAGAATTCATTAAATTAAATTTACAGTACAATTTTTGTTTCATTTGTGCGACATGGGTCGCATGTTCAAGTTGTCCATAATAAGGTCATATTCGTTTGTTTTGCACATGCTCATTGCAGCTTTTTTCTATTTTAGAACTAACTACATTTTTCATATATCCTCCGCGCTAAAGGTGCTATAAAATAACAATAAGAATTTATTATGAGAAATAAAATGAAGACATTTGATAAACATATAAATCGCGATAATTAAAACGTAATCGCGATGGTTTTCATTTCTTGTAGAATAGACGAAAAATGTGAACCGGCACTTCCGCCCGCGAAATACGAAAATGGGCCAGCTCAACGAGTGATTTGAAGAAAATCTAACCGCAAAACTGATTCAATTTAACAAAAATCGCGAAATATGATGCTAAAATTTTCAAAATAGCACTGCATCCACATGAAGTGTCAAAATAGCAATTGCAGGTTGCAACAAGACTATGTCGTCCTATGTTGCTGCATATTATATCAATAACAGTGACGTCATATAGCTCTGTTTCATAATGTACACGTTAGATGTCAGTTGTAAAATATTCGACGACTTGCGTGCACTCTCTTGGTTATAGTTCATAGCTTCTAAAGCATTCCAACAAGCATGCGACACATTGTTCGGCAGAGTTGTGAAAGTCTAACAATGTCTCTCAGTTCAGAGTTCTCTTGCTGGAAAGCACCCAATAAGTGTGAATTAAAATTAAGTGAAATAAATGCAAATTCATTCTCCATAACTTGCATCGGCATGCGCAATTGTTTTACCGAAAGTGGCTCTCTGATTCGTCCATTCAACATTTCTGATTTGCCGGGTTTCGACTGATTTCGGCACGTTTCGGCTGTAAACACGATCTGTCATGGTTGACTCATTACTATAATATTTGTTCGGTCGTTTCGTATTTCGCGGGCTGAAATAAACGGATGTGATATGCCCACTATTTAAAACAGGGATAAAATTGTCATGCTTGTTACGATCATAAATAAAAATATTTGACGGATATGACTTTTTATTTGTAAGAGGTTGAATTATCGATTTATGTATTTAAACTAGGGCGACCATAACTAATTAATTTGCTAATATATAATAACGCAATTATTGGTATATATATATATTATTATTATTAATATAAACACCCAGATGTATATGTTTGTGTGTGTGTGTGTGTGTAGTGTAAGTGTGTACAGTTGAATTTTTAAAAGAAGTCACTTCAAGGCCATCGGTATGAACCACGGATACCTAATAGCGTGTTTATTTCTCTCTCATGTTTGTATGCATAAGAGAAGGATAGATAGAGTACCCATATGTCGCGCGGGTTTTCGTGATTTCCGAATAGAGTACAGACATCCTTCGCTAGTCAATCGTTGTTGTGTCCAACGCAATGTATGTATAACATATGTTCGGTATTATATCATATTTTTTATTGAACACATAGGCGTTCGACGAAATTTCTACCGTATTTTCACATTATTGTGCAATTGTTTCTGCTTCTGTCAGTTCTTAGTTTGTGCAATTTTTACTTCGTTTTGATCGATTTCGTGTGTTCTATTCGTTCAATATTGTGTTATTACTTTCAAAAAAATTAAAAGTTTATTATGTGCCTATTGCCTACACCACTGCTATTAACAAAATGGGCGGGGCTAAAATCTTGAGTCGTATGGTGTATGTTTGACCTTGAAGTGACTTCTTTTAAAAATTCAACTGTATGTATATATGGCTAATACTTGTGTTTTTAAAAGTTTTGAAAATATATGAACTTTCAATTGACATCCAGTACGCGCATTCAATCACAAGTTCAGTGCTATGGTACCACTGATGGACTAGTGCCATCTATCTCGAATATATAAGGACTATTCGGAACCACCACAATGGACTACAAAAGTGATGACGCAAAAATGGCGGCAAATTCAATTCCGGCCGAGCCGAAATTTGTTTCTTATGGGATTTAAAATAGAGGTGAAGTTTGCATGTTTCTACCGTTCTTAATGTAAAGCTGGAGGGTATGAATTTTTTTTTTAAATATGCTCAAGCTTCAACTATAGTTTCATGTATTTAAACTAGGGCGACCATATCTAATTAGTTTGTAATTTAAAAATAGCGCCTTTTTGGGAAAATACCATTTAGTGTTGCATATTTAAAAAAAAATAACTCATACCCACCAGCTTTACATTAAGAACGGTAGAAACATGCAAACTTCACCTCTATGTTAAATATCCCATAAGAAACAAATTTCGGCTCGGCCGCAATTGAATTTTGCCGCCATATCCGCGTCATCACTATGGTAGTTCATAGGGAACAAAAGTAAATTTCTTTATTCGGCAGCGATATTTGAAAATTTGTAAAATAGTTCTGGAAATTTTGCTCTCTTATGTAAATTGTGAACATGTTAATTCTCTAATTGTGATCTATGAAAACTATATAAGTGATTCCTGGTTAATACGAATCACGTTTGTGTTATACTTCTAATGTTTTATCTCTAATAAATGAAGTTTTGATATAAATTTTATGAATTTCATAAAATCATCTATGTACAATAATTATTGTATGTTATATACAAAATTTGAAATTAATAAATGATTGAGGACCGCCCAGCAAAAACACAACATAAAGATATTTAGCTGATACATATCTAGTATATATCTGAGCTGTGTTCTGTAAATGTAATGTATCAGATATGTAATCATGTAATACATGATGGTTTGCTGGGCATATAACATGGAGTATTTTCTCGCAAAATTGTAAAAGCTCTATTTCACATCATTTCGCTAATATGTAATGGCAAATTAAGTAGTTATGGTCGCCCTAATTTTAATACATGAATGTTCACCCTCTTACAAAACAATTAAGATATATCCGTCAGGTTTTTTTTTAAGATCGTGACAAACATACTAGTATAGGTTATTGTTTGTGGTAAAGGTAATTGTCAATGTCAACATGGATAAAAATATCATGTTATCGTTATCTGAAAAACGTATCATATAAAATATGTAGGTGCTTTCACATGAGGTTAGCAAGCTGGCCAATGTAGTTAGCAGATTTTGGTAAGCAGCAAATTTTGAAAATGATAGCTAATTTATGTTTGAAGTATAGTTTAGTTCGTGGATAAGGTTTTGTCAACATAGATGAAAAGATATTATATCCGAAAAACGTTTCATCCATTGTAATGTTCGTTTCGAGTCAAACTGCCTTCCTCATCTATAAAATTTTTAATTATTTTAAGTTTATCACTTAACAAACAGCAACCACTATCTAAAAGAATATAAATGTACAATAACAATAGAATTATAAGTACTGTCAGTCAAATATGTTGCTACTAGCGAGAAAATCGGCTAGCCAGCAAACCAATGAATGGGAAATATATGACGTTACTTCCGTTTTGCTAACCTCATTGAACGCACGCACCTATTTCACTAATGTTTAACATTACTTTTATCTATTGTAATGCTCTTTTCGAGTCAAATTTCCATTCTTATCTATAAAGAAGTTTTCTCCATTTTTAATTACTTTAAGTTTATCAGCAACTACTGTCTAAAACAACTGAATTGACAATAACCTTAGAATTATAATTACCGCCAAATATGTAAGCAACTATAGCTTTGCTAGCTAGCAATACTAACGCGGCGAACCATGAATGGGAAATATATGTCGTTACTTCCGTTTTGCTAACTTTATTGGATTTAACGCACGTTTTATTACAAGGAAGTTTATTACAAGCGATTTTACCATGCGGGTGATTTTAATGATTCCAAGACATTTATTAGTGTAATTGCTACAAAGATATGCATGCGACTATTTCCGCAACAATAATTGTGTACTGTGCTCGTGCTATATGAAATATCTGAATAACTCAACTCACCTCAAGATGATTTAACCAAGTAATTTAATTGAACTTGACAGTGGCATCGGTAAAGGGGGAAAACATTTTACTCACACACAATTGTCAGATGAATTAACCCACCCAGTAAACACAGTAATATAGATTTTAAGTAACATAGATATATACACATAGATTACACAGATGTATACAGTTATATAAAATGTCCACCACAAAACTTTTCTATGTTACGTAACATAGGAATTCTTTGTTATATTAATGTAATCTTAACGTTTTATTACATACGCATAAAATATGTGTTCATATTTTCTTTTTATGTGAGGGTATTGTTATATCTGTCGTACTCATTATATTTTTTCCAATCATTTTTCTCATTACAAAACAAAAAATGACAATACTTTACAATAAATATTTAACATATACGTATAACATAAATATAACATTTGAATTTGATAACCTGTGTATTTGAGAATGCTCATGAGTGTTCGATGTTCGTACGTCTTTTTCTAATGAATCAGCAAGTACAGGTCCATTTAAAATATATAATAAATCATTTATGACTGAATGTGTAACATTATGATTTAGAACCCACTTTATAGATAAAATATATTCAGGAATAGCAGTAGAAGTATCATTTATAATATAGCTTTGTATATTATTATCTATGTTTTATAGAAATTAATTCTTCGGTTGTATTTTCTTCAACACCTTCTAAAAACATAACCTATTTTTTTACATTTTTATTATAGTTTGAACAATGGATTACTAATATAAACAAATGCTTATATATATATATATATATATATATATATATATATATATATATATATATAATCGTTATATGCGTTATAATCGTTCCAACATTATCGTTTTATGAGCTATTATTCGTAGCTATTCTTATAATAGCTGAATCAATTTTTTTTTCGAAATATTTTTTTATGTTTTGTTATACTTTAAAACACGTTTTTTTTTTTTTTTTTTTTATTACATTCATGTTATTTTGTAATGTAAATGTAATCAAACATACATAAAAATAACGTATATGTTATAGGTAAATTTTATAACTCGTATACATAACCATTGGAAGTACCATAATATAATATAGTGGTTACATAGTTATTTAACTGTGTGCTCTATATGTAATATGTATATTATGTAAAATAAACAAGTGTGTTTACTGGGCAAGGAACAATTTGACTAAAATATCCGACTGTAGGCATAATTTTTGAGTAATTTATTCTACATTTGAAAACGAGTATAGTCGTAATAGACTATTCGTCTATCTTAGCGACGTTAAATTAGTTATTAATAATACAAATAATTTACAATCATATTTGAACGTTTATTAATTTAAATATATAAACTATCTATGTATATATAATTTATTTTAAATTTTGATTTGTTCGTTTTTCATGTAAATTTAAAATTACTCTCATGTTACTTTTGGGTTTTAGCCTGAGATAGTTATTTGCTCCAAATATCTGTTATCTAACATATAGACGAGTTTTAACTATTTTCCATGCCTAACCAATGTCACATAAAGAGGTACTTTTAACGTCAAGTAACGACTATAAAGTCGCCTTAGATTTTCGACTACTTATGACTATAGTATCACAAATTGACGTCACACAATGTTACTTGGGAAGTTACATCAAATAAAAAAATGCGGAGTTTGAACTGAAGTAAGATGAGTCACTGAGATATTTAATTTTAAACGAAAACAATTAACAGATAAATATTTCTTGTTCGTAGGAAATTAATTTCTTGTAAGAAACACAATACCAAATTTTATTGAAAATACACTGGCTGGTAGCGAAAATTCGGTAGTATTAGCTAATTCTATCAAAATTTAACACTGTTACTACGGAAACATATGTATTTGTCTAGTAACAATGTAAAATGTTGTCGATTTAATATTATGGACTCGTTAGTAGTAAAGACTTACTATAAGTAGCTATATTAGTTTTAACGATATTTTATTGTAATCCGAACAGCGCCAGCGTCTTGCTTTTGTGCAACACGAACGAACAAACATAAATTTTCAAAAAATGTATGTAATTCAATTGTAAAATGTGTATTGTTTTGGTACTATTTTGTAACTCGCAGGCGAGTTAACAATTGTCGTGGCAATCGTCTAAAGTTAAAGAATTATCCACAATGCAATTCAAATATCATAGATATCTATTTTAATGTCATGATTATTAAATTGTTGATATTATGGATTTGACATATTTGGAGGATTCGTCTTATAAATGATCCAGTACAGCGGCGGGTTTTAGACTGGATGCCCTATGAGCCAAGAAATAAAAAACTCTGAAAGAGATCTTAACTATTTTTTTTGACATTCCTTAAGCTGTGGAGGCTCTATTAGTTTTTTAAATTGTAAATTTTTGTTAAATTGATCTTGGAAGCGTCTAAGCTCTTTTAAAATGTCAACCTGCCACTGATTCTGTGATATTTCTAAAGAATTGCTAAAAGTTGTATAAGATTTTTTTTTATTATTATTCAATATTTTATTTATAAGCATCTTCTCCTGTATGTCTACATTTATTTAACATAATACAACAATATTTTTTTTATGTCGTAATTGTAATTGTAAATAGTATCGTAGTTCTAGGTTCATTTTAGTAACTTAAATATATTTGATTATCGAAGTAAGTTATCCTTAATAATCAATATATTGGTAGATGTATTGAACTTTAATTTATAATAAATCATTTTCATTCATTATTTAACAATTATTTTTTGTGAAATAAAATTCCTATTTCCTTATGTTAAAATTTACATATGCCCATATAATATTAATATTAGGTAATAAGTTAACAGAAATATATTTTCATTTTTTAACTCGCCGTACGAAGTTCTGAAGAAGCTAAAGCATTCGGTCGTGTATCTGTAGCATTTTCGGATCAAAAAAATTCTTTAACAAAAAGTATTTGTCTCATCGCCCTGATTTCAAAAATATACCATATATAACTCATATACTTGGATGTTAGTCCCCTCGCTCGCTCGTAAGACCAAATTTGTGCCCTCTACTGCTCTGAAGGTACCGGAGCGATTCACACCAAATTTGGTACACATATTATTTGGCATCCCATTTGAATCCACTCGCAGTTTAAATCCAATCGCCCGTATACTTCCCGACTTATATGGCCCCAAAATTTGGAGCCCCTCTTAATACTGCCCTTATAAAAATAATTATACATTATATAGATATTTTATTTTCACAAGATTTATTTCATATTGTTAACCCTAAGCCCGAAATAAATGATTAAATATTATAATTTTGAATTTTAAAATATGAACTAAATTCTTTTTTATCAATATAATCTACAAAAAAATTGTAAGATTTTTTATATCTATAACATTTTTTCCAAAAGCCATAATAATTAAAAATCACTGATCGCAACGCATATCTTACCTAAAGGTGAGCCCTACGCATTGGTGCGTTATACGCGTACCAAATCTTGTCAAAGTCAAAGGTGCATTCCTATGTGTGCTTCTAAAGAGCTGAACAGTTCATTGTTTATAAATCCTGTATTAATCCTTATATATTTACAACTGCTTGTATTTATGTAATATATTTATCTCTTGTTCTGTATATTATTTTAAAATATCTGTTGGTATTTATAACTTTCTTTTCTTAAGGAGCAGTAAAAACTACTTAGTTCTTCTAACACTCAACCTACGCTCTCCCGTGCCGCCACTAGTACTTTCCGTGATGTGAGTTTCTGCACAAATTTAGTATCAAAATTTACTTCTCAACTGAAGTAGCTACATACATACATACGTTTCGTTCTGTCGGTAGGTTGTAAAGGCGCGGGGAAACCAATCAAATAACAATGTTGTATTTAAAAAATATTTTTTATTTATCTTGTTCCGGTTCAAAACATTTGAGCCCGCGTGGAATTCTTCTTCTAACTATTTCTTGCAGAATACATTCTTTATAGAAATGTATTAATTTATCCTGCATTTTATTTTGCCAGAAATCACTCTCTCTCTCAATTTTTTCAATATGCAGGTCAACTTCATCATTTCTGTAAATTATAAAATAACAATATTCCCTATCTGATATTTGAAACTGACCTTGTATCTAAAAGTAAATGCGACAAAATAAATGTGTGTGTGTCTGTATATATATATATATATATATATATATATATATATATATATATATATATATATATATAATAATTATAAATTTGTGTGTGTCTGTATATCATAGGGCTATTTGCTAACCATCCGGAAAAGCACCCAAAAATCCATATTTAGTATCTATAAATATTCCACTTGGTGCACTCACTTTTTCAATACATAATTTGTGTTTTTGTATACTATAATTATGAATTTATATATATATATATAAATATATATATAGCTATATGTATATGTATATATATATATATATATATATATATATATATATATATATATATATATATATATATATATATATATATATTTATATTTATATATATATTTATATATATATATATATATATATATATATATATATATATATATATATAAATATATATATATATATATATATATATATATATATATATATATATATATATTTATATATTTATATATTTATATATTTATATATTTATATATTTATATATTTATATATTTATATATTTATATATTTATATATTTATATATTTATATATTCGTACATTCGAAATTCTTCCTCCGTTCCCCACGCATTACTCAAATCATCAATTGAATCAAGTGTCATAAGTTTTGGACTAGCTTCAAATTGCGTCTCCTTTCTTTTTGGACAAATTATAAGATAAACAATAATTCGAACAATGTTATTGTACAAATTAACTTTAGTTTAGTTAATTTTAAGGTATAGTAGGAATACCTGTTCGAAATATCCATCGCTTCTAAAACATCAGATTCTAAATCTATAAGTGGCCGTGGTGGTGAATAAGTATTATTATTATTGTCACTGTTAGTACGAAATTTTTTCCATCTTAATTTCGCAGCTTTCGAGGCTTTAGAACGTTTAATTTTACGACTCAAACGTCTTCGAGTCGACGCCATAATTATTAAACTGCGCTACACTGGTCTATGCGTTGATATTAGCAAGCGGAAGAAAGTTTGATATCTAATACGTACAGCAGAGCCTCTCACGGACAAACGCTGAAACTTTTAACATTGAGTCTTATGGACGATTCTTTTATCATTGTTTTTGCCGATTATATATAATTAAGAATACAATAATTAGACTCATTTTAAAGATTTTGACTACCTAAGAGCTCTGAGACATGATTCCGCTCAATTCGGTTCTATTAAACCAAATAAAATGAGGTTCAAAGTAGCAGCTAAAACATGCCATGGTTAATAAACACTTATATTATTTATAATAATGATTTAGCAGTTCATTTTCTATTCAGAGCAATCAAGATACATCATAGAATCAGTGTACTAAAGGAATTATCATTTGATTACTTGTGTGTTGAGATAATTACGGAAATATTTCACTCATTTGTATGACTTAAATTGACATTTTTACGCGACCTTAAGTAATAAGTAAGTATTGTAATCATGAAAAATTTAGAACTCGAGATTTCAAAGAATATACACGTTTTGACCTTCCCTGAATCGAATGTGATTATTTTCGGAATGACGTCTCTCTGTGTGTGTGAGCGTGTGTGTCTGTGAACGCTCAAGAGTCAAAACTGTCGAACGTAAAATTATGAAACTTCAAACTTAAGACTTGTATATACCTTAGATGTGCACCTCCTATTTTTGAAAAGAATATTCAAACCGAAAGTGCATGTTTACTCTATACATTTTTTGTTCTATCTCCAATATCACTAGAACGGCTACACTTACGGCAAATATAGTTATGACCATAATAAAAGATATTCATATTTTGCACATCTTTTGTTTGAAACATTTCTTCAAAAAATGTACCAGTTGCGAGAAAAATGCTACGTAACATTACGTTGCCATGGATTCGCAAGTAGCTTATAAAATCGGTTCATCTGCTATTTTGACATAAAAACAAAATAGACACAATTAGATAAATGATATTTCGGAATATTTCTGTAGAGTATTGGTTAGTTTGATAGCTGGTTTTGGTTTTATATATATATATATATATGTCTAGTCTAGTGAAAACTGCGTAAAAGAAAGTCGAGTGCAGACCACTCCAGATATTTAAAAAATATTAATATAAATACTTGTTCTGTATTATGTTTTAAGGACGCCATCGAATTTGGTATACAGTCAATTTCTGGTGCTAACAACATATTCACATCATAGTAACATATCTATTCACCGCTTGGCGTCTCTGGTCTTTGGCATGACTGTCTATTGAATGCATCCGTCACGCTTCAACGTTCAACGGGATAAGAGAATACTTTTTAAGCATATGCGGTGATAGTGCGGTATGGCCAGAAATATAATTTTATCACTATACTTGCGAAATTATGTATGCATTTATAATTGTGAAATATGTAAAATTACATATCGAAAATCGTATTTTTGCACATTTCTTCTAAGTTTTATGTGTTGTGTCTATCAACTCAACTTATTATCTATAAATAATAATACGATGTGTCTAATTTTTTACAAAATTTTATCTGTTGTATCTAAATGACGACAGTGACTTTACTTTATAAATTTGAAATACAATTTATTAGCAATATAGAAAAATTAAAGCACGATTCAAGATATATTTACCATGTTCACATGGAGGATTCATTACTGGAATGAGATTGAACTGAGTACGTTCCTCATGTGTTCAAATCTCCGGGATTTAATTTGAGTTTTAATACGATTGAAAGTTCTTAAAAATCCCGATAGATGCGCTGTCGTCAGCTGATGACAGCTGTCATTCAGGGGCGTCGTTAGGATTTCAATTCGTGGGGGGCGCAAACATTTACCGATTCACTTACGTCATACAAAATATTTAAAGAATAAAATTTGGGAAAAACAGGCGGGGCGCAGTTTAAAAGTGAGGGTACGTGCGCCCCCTCTGAAATGGCTTATCGACGCCTCTGCTGTCACGATACTGCGCATGTCTAATTTCAATCCAGTCCCACTAAAAATGAGACTGGAATGAGTCAATCCAATCTTTGTTTTTTGTGTTCACATGCGGGATTCAATACCGATATCGAATTCAATACCGTATTCAATCCGCCATGTGCATAATTTCAACATCGTTTGAAATTTAATTATAAATGAAAAGATTAATACATAGTATATTTTAATTATTAATTATATTCTCTGTTGGTGAAATATACTTGTAAGACTAGAAAATGTTGTTAAAAACAAGTAAGAAAATGTATTTAAAAATATTTACCATGTTCACATGACGGATTGAATACGGTATTGAATTCGATATCGGTATTGAATCCCGCATGTGAACACAAAAAACAAGGATTGGATTGACTCATTCCAGTCCCATTTTTAGTGGGACTGGATTGAATACTTGTTTTCAATTTTGCCATGTGAACGCATCGGATTAATATGAGACATGCGCAGTATAGTGACAGCAGAGGCGTAGATAGGCTATTTCAAAGGGGGCGCATGTTCTTCTCTTTTAAACTGCGCCCCGCCTGTTATTTCCAAAATTTATACTTTAAATATAAACACCTACGGAATATCATCACAATTTCACATTTTGTATGACGTAAGTGAATCGGGAAATTTCTGCGCCCCCTACGAATTGAAATCCTAACGACGTCCCTGAATGACAACTGTCATCAGGGGACGACAGCGCATTTATCGGAATTTTTAAGAACTATTGGATATCAAATTCAATCCCGGACATGTGAACACATGAGGAACGTACTCAGTTCAATCTCATTCCAGTATTGAATCCTCCATGTGAACATGGTAATTATTACTTACAACCCACATAGCACAAAACTAACTGAAAGACGTCTTTAAGATGTCAAAGTCTTTAATGGTATGAAGCCCGAAGTCATACAAAGCGACGTCCTCTACACGTCTAACTTCGCTTGTTTAAGACCAATTTAAGACGTTTTGAAAAGACGTAATTTAAAGACTTTAAAAAGATAACTATAAGTCAACAATTAGACGTCCATAGGTCGTTCAAAATGACTACTATTAGACTCTTATAGGTCTAAATAATGACTTCCAAAATTGGTCATTTTGTGGTTTTGTGGGAATAGGTAGTGGAGATTTTTATAAGACTAGAAAATTCTGGTATTACATTTGTTTTACTATCTACACAAAATACATATTTGTTTGATACTTAATAGTACATTTAAATGTGTTATTTTAGATAGAAAAACAAATGTAATACCAGAATTTTCTATAAATAACCAACAAATTCGAATAATAAAAAAAATAGTATAATACATTATTAAACATATAAATATTCCAAATAAAGAGCAGTTGATTTATGAACTGGAATGAATTATAATTTGCATGTATACAGTCACATAATATACTTAATTTAAGATAGATTTTTAGTTTACATACGTCGGAACTCGCAACCGTAGCACTCAAACCAAGAAGAAGAAGTCTGGGCATATGGCATATGTATACAACGTATTATTTGGGTTGTCCGCTACGGTTGTGAAGCACGGAACATATTGAAACTGAAGAGAACATATTCAAAATCACAGTGTTTACGGTAAAACAAGAACTGGCGCTAGCGCCAGTGCTATCAGCTCGCCGTTCCGGCGAGCCCGGTCACAACAATAAATACAAAACTAAAAGCGATAGCAAATATTATAGTACAAAATTTATTGTTGTTTGACATTTCATCGGCATTTAATATGAAATTAATAAATTTCTAAGTTTACGTATATAATTCTAAATCATCGACATTATACTCACTCACATTGCCCATTGAACCAATCTAACCAATTATGATCCCGACATTAATTTATTCCTGTACCATAACAGTTTTAATTTCCAAAAACCCCACATTTAAAATTGCACACATCCACATGGGTAACGTTTATATCGTTCGTTTCGTGATTTGCCAAGGATATTGATAATTATTTGATGAACATTTCCTAATTTTATTAATTAAAACACAGAAGCAAATGGTTTATACATTGGAAAATATAACCAAACAAATTACTGTCACATAAATATAACTTCTTCATTTTACTAACAGATGGCGATCGATGTCTGATATACTTCAAAATATATTTATATTATTTTTTTTAAGCCTATGGGTCAACAATTTGAAAAAACTTTAATCACATAAAATATCTTAGAATGTTGAGTAGAAAATTCTAAAAATTTTAAAAGTTGACTGAGGGCAGTATTTAGGAGGGTTCCAAATTTTGGGGGCCTATAACGCCGGTCCTGTACAGACGATTGGATTTAAAATGCGACGGGAACATCACGGGCATGGAAATTATATGTATACCAAATTTCATCAAAATCGGCCCGGTACCTTCAGACGAGTTGCGGTCACAAACTCAGGTCTTACGATGGACCGACCGAGCGAGCGAGATACATACATCCAAGTATATGAGTTATATATATTTTTGGATTCAGGGCGAAAATACAAGAACTTTTTGTTAAGATTTTTTTCCGATCCGAGCATGTTACAGACACACGACCAATCACTATAGCTCTTTTGTACTTACTGTACGACGAGCTAAATAGTATTTTTATTCGCCAGGTTTAGCCGATCGCTAAACGCTAACATGCCTCAACCTCAACCTCAACCACAACCATTCTCGTTCTCGTTCAGTTATTGTTGTTGCATCATTGGCAGTTACAGTTATCTGTACGCAGCGCTTCTGAAATATACTATAATATGAATGAGAATTGAATGATTCAATTGTTACCGGTTATAATTTTCATTAAGGGCGTTTATATTGCATCTGTCCACGTTCTTTGATCCTTCCTCCAATACTAAGTATTTTTATATATCATATATATATATTTATATACATAAATATGTATATATATATATATACATAAATATGTATATATATATATATATATATATATATACATAAATATGTATATATATATATATATACATAAATATGTATATATATATATATACATAAATATGTATATATATATATATATATATATTTATATTTCGATGGCATCCTTAATATAACCAATCGTATACCTATTATGAATTTACTTTGTATATGAAACCTGCAAATTGCTTACTCACTTAAATATCCCGCGCAAATTTTTTAGTTACCGGGAACATTTTGCAGATAGCGCTGAATATCATCGCAAAATTTAGTATGTAACTGTCACATCTCGTTATTATCTCTCGTTACAGGCCATTACAGGCACAGGGTAAATCATGACGTCCTGAATTATGTCAGTTGTTCAATTTATTTTTATTTAAATACTAGTGAAAACGTCCTATGCACTTTAATATTGAATGGTAAGTTTAGGTAGATTGAAACAATAATGTTATATAAGGTTTCAGCAATATACTATGTTTATAATTGATTTTCGTAACCCTATTTCTATTGTTAAATCAATAATCTTGTCCTAGTTCACAACATAAGAAAATAATAAACATAATAGTTCGAAGTTTCATTTGTCTTATTAAATATATAAACGATCTATTTTGTAAAGGTTATATTGAAGTTGAAGTTACGTAGGTATTGTCTTATTTTCAGACGAATGTTCGGACAGACATTAGGATAATATAATGTCCTATACGGAATTAGAACATGGTTATCAAGGACTACGTAAGGCAGCACGTCCCACTCAATTTTATGTAGGGAGTAGTGTGAGTATTCGATACAGTATTCATTGTTTAGTAGCTATGATATTCGATATTAGTAGTTTCATTCACGATTCATTTGGTTAGTTATGATCAAATGATGGCCTGTTCGGGTGGCTCGGATTCTACTAATATTCCACTCGTCGTCATTATTGATGTTGACGATCAACTATCTCTGGTATCAACGAAATTAAAATCATTCACCTTTAAAGATCCACTAAATTTAATTCATATTTACAATCGCTATTATTGATATTTGGTTCTAAAGCTTCCTTCTGGATGTGTCATCATATATAGGTTGAAATAGTAACCACGTCATTTACACTCACTCTTTCCAGCCCGTTAAAGAAAGATAAAAACCAGTTCTATAAAACAAATTGACATTGACAAATAACAGATGAAAGTAAGCATGGATATCCTCGATTAGGCCAATTCCAATTCCGTATTCCTTCACAAAAATAGGAAACATATTTTCGATATGTAATTGCACGTATATTAAGTTTATACAATTTGCCACTATTATCTTTATAATTTTTCAAATGAAACATACAAAAATTACGTGCAAAATAAGCAGGCGTCGTCATTTGCCTCCATAAGAATAACATAAGCTGCGTTCGGTTTTGTTCTGGCGTTGGAGTGGTGTAAGTGCAGTGTTAAGTCACGTGGTTACGGTGCATGTAGTGCTGTCAACGAGTCCCCGAACGAACAGGACCCCTATTCTGAGTGTCTCAACTAAATATATTGAAGTGAGATTTGAGATAACGATGACGTACCACTAGTGAGATGCGCATGTGAGATCTTTAGGGATTTTTCTGACTTCAAGTTTACAACACTTGTTACAATTATTATTTTAAAAAGATTTAAAACTACAGTAAATACAAATATTATATATATAATAGCCCGGAAATGTTTGTAAGTGAGTTTTAAACAACACAAAACTAGGAAATCACAAAATACAAAAAACACAAAGAGACCAGCAAAAGATTTCACAAGTAACAAAGGGGTAACAGTCAGTTCAAGCGATTTCATTAATCTCTGCGCTTGTACAAAGATGTCATGGCACACAACTAATAATCTGTCAATTTTCTCACTAGTAACTTTTCTGGTCTCACTACCTACCGAGGTAGTGAGATAAATTTACGAATTGCTTGAGATCCGTGACGTCATATCATGTTTACGCAATGAATCCAATAGATGGCAACAGCGTTTTTAAGTGAGATCTCACCTCAATATATCGAGTTGAGATACTCAGAATAGGGGTCCAGATGCAAGTACTTCGTTTGACAGATATTTAAACATAACCTAATATATATATATATATATATATATATATATATATATATATATATATATATATATATATATATAATTTATTTAAGCACCAAACATTTACATGGTATAAGAAAACTAATTTATTGAACAATTAATAATAAAATATAATACAAATATTAACAACAAAATAAACATAGATAATAAAATATAAATAGAACAACAATACATTATTAACTAAAATACATTTTTCTTAACATTTAATTTTAATTTATTTTTAAAGAGAAGAGTCATTTTTTATATTTTTATTTCCTTCGGTAAATCATTGAATAATTTTGAAACATGACAAAAAATGTCTACCTTTATTAGAATTAATATTATGTAGTGTTATTACTATGTAAGCAATTGTTTTCATGAAAATCCAAATTACTTTTGTCTATATTATTTAAAATTTTGTACATCATCTTCGTATTTTCAATATGTAAAATTTGCTTTGGCGCCAAAAGTACGGTGCATCACAAAAATGTTCTGTGCGAGGTTGGGTAAGTAGTGTAAGCACCAGATGCACTAGACGGCATTTATCGAACGGTTGGTAGTGCGCACAATTTGCACGATATTGAATAACCGAACGCTAATAGTGCATATCGTTAAAAAAAGTGTGTACCATATTGAATTTCCGAACGCACCTATAGATTCATGCGTTGAGCGGAAACAATTTCATATTTTGCGATGTATCTGGCAGAACTGCGTACATTAAAAGAAAATGCAATTTTTTTGTACATTCATATTATATTTTTCCGTTTATTATTCCACATGTCGGTCAAGTTAGTGGAGCGGAGCTACTTGCTCGAAATTGGTTTGGACCTATTTCATAATTTATTACTTTTTTGTCGTAAATTTATCGTGAAAAGCAACATTTTGACGCACTTGCTTTAAAATAAAAAATGAGGAGTGGCCTTCACTCGACTTTCTATTACGTAGTGTTCATTAAAAATATATATAACCCAAACAAACTGTAAAAAATACCAATACTCCACAGTAATTCCCTGAAATTGTATCATTTAGTTTATTATTACAATATATCCTTATCAATATATTAAAATATAATTTTTAATACGTACTGTTTTTCAAAATATATTTCAATATTTATCTGCAATAACCATTACAAACACATTTTTAGTCGATTTATTCGTGTTAACCGGTGTAAAATGACATATCAAATATAAAATTATTAATATTTTTCTTCTGTCAAAAATATTTTTTGGCATAGGTTATAGGATTTGTTAATCATATATGCGTATCTATAGCAGGAACTTGAATCGAACCGCAACCGATAACCGGTACAGAACTCATAAACGGATGGAACAGGAACTGAAATTTTATTCAAGGTCAAAAACCGAAACCGAACCGGACCGTTATTTATGTTTGAAAGAGTACCGTAACCAGAACTGAAACCGTTTGTTTTATATCGGTTCTTCACAGTTTTTTTCGGTTCTGTAGTTTACCATTTTGAATATTTCTGTATTTGTCAGATATAGTTCCTCAAGGTTATTGTCTTCGACGACATTAAAATTACTCTATACTACGCATTTGAAATAAAATTCTATTGTTTTGTCGCATAATTTCGAAGAAGTATGAGTTTCCGCAGTGCAAATATTGAAAATACGCATAGATACAGGTCTCCAACTCGAGATTATAATGAAAATACACGTTTTGAGTGTAATTAATTCTAACATTAATCAATGACTGTTTATGTGTGTGTGTGTGTGTGTGTGTGTGTGTGTGAACGCTCTAGCGCCAAACCCAATCAATATATTAATTTGGAAAGAAAACCTATTTATAAACTGTTTCGAAAATTCTACTTTTGAGGTTGCCGTACGAAGTAAAGAAATGAGCTAAAGTATTCGGTCGTGTGTCTAAATTTTTTTCGGACAAAAGCAAGCTTATGTACCACGCACCTATGAGTTGAGCTCGCCTTATAAATAATATATGCGATGCAAGTGGCGGATTTCACGGGATACAAATTTGGTATACGAGAGACGACTATCATCCAAGTATATGAGTTATATATTTTTTGGATTCAGGGAGACGATACGTTAGTTAATTTTTTTGATCCGAGTATGCTACAGCCACTCTGCCTAATGCTTTAGCTTCTTCGGTACTTCGTACGGCGAGTTAAAAATTGATGGATTGGCGTCGATTTGAAGATGAATGTATTTTATCCGAAAAATCTTAAAAAGGAGGTTATTATTCAGTATTTCTTGCTTGGTCGATTATAATTCAAATATGCTGACCTGGAGCCTCTAAATAACCATTATTCTCGAAATATTACAAGAGTTCATTGTTCTAACTTAACTTCCTTTTGGTGCTATATTCGTTATTTTCAAAAATAAAAAAGAATTTTTGTTTGACTCAACCAGAGTGGACTCAATCTATTAAAATACCAGAAAAATGACTGAAATAAAGGTTCAACAGTCGTTAACATAATATGTTCTTATTATTATTAAATATATATATATATATATATATATATATATATATATATATATATATATATAAATGAGTTATGATTTACCTAAGAAAAAATTTTATAATGCAATTTTTATATTATAATTAATTATTTTTACTTTCTTTTACGAAATAATAAGTAAGTCTTGTAATCATGAAAAATTTCGAACTCGAGATTTCAACGGATATACACGTTTTGAGCTTCCCTGAATCGAATGTGACTATTTTCGGAGTGACGTTTGTATGTGAGGGGGTGAACGCTCTGGAGCCGAAACTGTCTGACGTAAAATTATGAAACTTCAAACTTAAGACTTGTGTATGATCTAGTTGTGCACCTCCTATTTTTGAAAAGAATATTCAATCTGGCAGTGCATGTTCACTCTATGCATTTTTGTTCTATCTCCCATATCACTAGAACGGCTGCACTTACGGCAAAAGTAGTTATGTTCATAATGAAAGATATTAATGTTAACATTTAAATTAAATCATATAAATAAGAAACAAATATGAATTTGTATCAAAACTAGTTCAAAACTAACGCTAGTATAGAAAAATGCATGTACGATGCTAGCGCAACAAAGTTTCTGGCGTGACACTCGCTCTATCTCTTTTTAGTAAGTAGTTTCCGCGCGCTTTTGAAATTGATTTTTTCGTATATAATAATAGATACACTTTATTATTTATATATTATTTTAATAATAAGCCTTATGGAGATTCTATTTCAATTATTTTTTAAATTGTGTCCACACGGCTACACTTATGGCAAATAGTTTCCACTGTTCATAATGAAAGGTATTAATATTTCGCACAACTTTTGTTTGAAAAGTTTCTTCAAAAAATGTGCCAGTTGCGAGAAATATGCTACGAAACATTATAAATATCTTGTTTACGTTGAAATGGATTCGTATGTAGCTTAATAAATCGGATCATTTGCGCCTTTGACAGGAAAACAAAATAGACTCAATTAGATAAATGACATTTCAGAATATTTCTGTAGAGTATTGGTTAATTTGACAACTTATTTTGGATATATATATATATATATATATATATATATATATATATATATATATATCCAGAGTTTGTCCAATAAGTATCGGGACTGAATTCATAAAAACAATTCTATTAAAATATATTTACAGTTAGTTAAAAATCTTCAAAATATGACCCTCTTTCATCAATACACCGCTGCCAGCGCTTTTTCCAGTGTTCATACCCCGCCTGGAATTCGTCAACCGCAAGGTTTTTCAGACTTCTCGTCGAAGCCGCTTCGACCGCCTCAAAACGATGTCCCGAAACGATGTCCTTTCACATGTATATCCGTTGAAATCTGAAAAGTTCGAAATTTTTCATGATTACAATACTTACTTATTACTTCGTAAATGAAAGTCAAATGATGGCTCCGCTAACTTGATATAAAGTTAGACACCCGTGCTGCAGTGCATTATTAAACTGAGACAAAAACACCTTACTTATTACTTTTACGAAGTAATAAGTAAATATTATTATCATGAAAATTGTCTTACTCGAAATTTCATCGGATATACACGTATTAGCCTTCCTTGAATAAAATGTGATTATTTTCGGAATGACGTGTGCCTGTCTGTATGTCTGCGAAAGCTCTAGAGCTAAAACTATTGAACGTAAGATTGTGAAACTTCAAGGACTTGTACATGGTTCTATATTTGACAAGAATATTCAAACCGGAACTGCATGTTTCTTCTATGCATTTTTTTTTCTATCTCCAGTATCACTAGAACGGGAACTTATGGCAAAAATAGTAAAGTTCATAATGAAACAAACATAATCAAACAAAAGTTATGCGAAATATTAATATATTTCGCATAACTTTTGTTTGAAAAGTTTCTCCAAATAATGTACCAGTTACGCGGAAACTGCCATAGAAAATCTTAAATATTTTATTTATGTTGCCATATTTATGCATTTGTGATATATTTTTTAGAAATCGTATGAAACCAGGCTTGGAAATAGAAATAATTATTAGAATAATTAGAAAATAAAAATAGTTATTTTCCCCCGGTTAACACAAATTGATCGACTGAGAACGTGTTTGTAATCGTTAACTGTTCGTTCAAAAAATTATATTTGAATATATTTATAAGGGGAATTTTAAGGAATCCACATCTATGTTTCATATTGATGAAACAGTATTTGATAACATAATAAAATAATAAGCTAAATTGTACAATTATATGGTATATCTGTAGAGTATTGGTATTTGTTGACAGTTTGTTTGGAATATTAATTTCTAATGAACACTACGTAAAAGGCCACTTCTCATTTCGTAAAAGAAAGTAATTAGCGGCATAATTATTCTTAGAAAGCTATATTATATAATAAAGCTTTATTGTGTTTTACATTTATGCTGCCATTGCCATGAAACCAAAATAATATGTGTGACAACCAGGGGGAAACGTAAATGTAACATGCCTATTTTCAAAGACGATTTTTCAGTAAATAGAACATTTCGAAAAATCTTTTCCCAACATAAGTTGCTAGCAAATTTATAATTAATATCGTTAAATTATGTATGGTTACTTTCTCTCGAGATATGCCAAAAATGTCAGGAGGAAACAGCAGTTCCGTTTGAAATAACATTTTCAAAAATATGAGATTTTTTCCATGGGTATCTATGGAAATTGGAAATTTAAAACATCATATTTTTATGTTGGCTGTAGAGCTTTCACAGACTGACACACAGGCGTCATCCAGAAAATAGCCATAAAGGATTCAGGAATATTTTCATTAAAATTTCGAGTTATTTGTGATTTGTGATCATAATACTTTCTTTTATTCATATAGTATAATAAAGTGAAAAGGATAAACCCCAAAATAATTTATATAAAATGTAATTTAAATTTAGTGGGTCTTTAATGAGTTTGATTAACAAACACGCATGTGAATGAGAGCATCATATTAACTTTCGATTATTTCTTATTTGTAACTCATTTTCTGTAATTGGCAAGAATAATTTCGTAACATTATTTAAGCGTAGTATGCCACATGATCTTAATTCAGTGAGATTCAGATTATTACTAACATTTAATCAGTTTTCGTTTATTTACTATTTAACTAAACAATACTAGATAAACAAGCCGTAACAATTATAAAGATAACATATCTCATCATTCTGAGACATGCATAAATAAAAATCTAATAAACTGAATTAGTACAGAATTTGGTATAGTAAAGTTTGATTTATGAAGAAGTAGTGTTTTACTTGATAAAGTGATTGTAAAAACCGTATATCTACAGGGTGTATCATAATGGAATGGTCATGGTTAAAAGACTGGTGGAGACTTAAAAAATGGCGTAAAAATAAAACAACATACGAAAATGATGAAGATAACGATGATATTTGTTATTGCGATGAATGCTTACATGTACGTTTATTTAACTAATCACATTTCTATACAAAATGCGCACTAATTCGTAAGGTAAAATGTATGAACCATATTGGTAAAATTAAATTCATCTATTTCACTTACTTGAGAAATAAGATCATTTATATCAGCTTTGACCGTTGTACCTACAAAAATCAGTATGGTTTTGATGAAATTTCAACACACTATTTTGACATTTGAATATTATACTTTTGCTATGGAACTTCATGTAAGTAAAATCAAGAACCCTGGATTTTAGTCAAACATTGCAAACTATTCTTTTGTTTTAATATGTACTTTGTTTGGAATTTTTATGGATAATAATAGAAATAACTTGAATAATATTAAAAATGTGTGTGTTTGTGCAGAAGTTTATACAGATCAATCACATTTCTTGTGCTGTATACGCGCTCTTTGGGTGATTTTCGATTGTTTGCCAATTTTTTATAAAGTCTTTTTGTGTGGTTCGATATTAATTCGAATTTATTGACATCAAGACGTCATATAAATATATTATTGTGTAATATTTGTTAAAACTGTTTTACAATTGAATTTAATAACTACTAAGAGCGGCTATGTTCGAAGTTCTCTGTGGCAAGTTATTAAACTATTTTCCTCCGCTATTACAATTTAAATTTTATAATAGAATGATCAAAAAGAAATTCTTTAACTAATATGTACCATTTATTAATTACATATTATTCAGTATTTTGCAGAAACCATTATTTATGCAAAATAAACTATCTGATTCTATTAAAATTAGTTGGATACATATAGTGGATGTCACAACATATAATATCGTTTTATTTTTATTTAGAAGGGTGTGTTTATAAGTGAAAGACAAACATTACTAAATTTTAAATATAGTTTCAAACATATTCTCAAATAGCCATAAAAGACTGCGTTGTGTAATTTATAAAGCGGCCTTTATAATATCAACTAAAACGATAAAACTTGGTACAAATTTGGCGCGATAAGTATAAGTTTTAGAATTTAATATCACGCTACATAAGGTCTTCGAGCAGAGTCTTGGGGTAGAGAATATAAAATTTATATTTAAACATGTACACAGGGTGATTTAGAGCTATGTAACAACACAGACGGCTCGCGAAGCACTGATTCTGATCCCGAAGATGAGGGCGGCGGAAAACAGGTGGTGGTTGGCGTGTGTGCCATGGCCAAGAAGTCGCAGAGCAAACCGATGAAGGAGATTCTGACGCGGTTGCAGGAGTTCGAGTACATCAAGATGGTGGTGTTCCCCGAGGAGGTTATCTTGAAGGTCTCATTTGCTCAAAACATTGGGTGGAACAAGATATTTTTTGCATTTTCTACTAGTTGTCTGTTAGATGTTTGAAACTGCAGAGGCTATTTGTTTAATATCTATTTTTGATTTGATTTATTTCTTTCGGTTGCGTGCACTGGCTTCCTCTAAATTTTTATACTTTCAGTAGGCAGACAAGAAATTGAAATTCGCGCGCATTTTTTATCGCTGTTATTGGAAAACGCTTTTTGTTGTTGTTTTTCTATTTTTTCATTGACCCTTTATGAGATTCATTTGTAGATGACTATATCATATAAATTGTGTACACATTTACTCCTAATTATAATTAATAATCTATACATACTAATTCTTTATAAAATTAAGTATTGCTCCGCAAAGATTTCCAAATTATTTAGAATCACTATTATTTCTTATTTTGTTAAAATATTGTTTTCAAGAATTTGGAGGTGCGCACCCGTACCATATATAAGTCTTTAGTTTAGAGTTTCATAATGTTACCTTCGACAGTTCAAAATATTTATAATTACAATTTTTTTATATACATTATTAAAAGAAAGTAAAGAGTTCGGATAATTTAATAAAATTCTGATATTATTGTATCATTTTTGTTTTAAATTTTGACATTCGTTGATACTGCGATTATAACTATTTCAAAAATGATGTTCCAGTAAATGGTACGTTTTTGGGGAGATTTTTCAATCAAAACTTGTAATAAATTTTAAATCTTTAACTTCTATATGTATCCCTTTATCTCTAAATTGTGCCGCTTTCGAGATAGTAAAAAATAATAGGAATAAAATTTTTCCAACAGTTTGAATTTTGTTTTCAAAACAGAACATTTTTTACGGAGTACATACAAATTTTAAATTTAAAGTCTCATAATTTTATCCTCAATAGTTTTTGCTGTAGAGCGCGCGCAGTCACATAGACAAACACGCATACAAGAGTTATCTCGAAAATAGTCAATATCAATTCAAGGAAGCTCAAAAGTTAAGATGCCGAGTTCAAAAAATGTTTATGATTACAATACTATCTTTTAGATTTCGACCAAGAAAGGAAAAATCATATATATTAAAAAAAAAAAATAGATCCATAAATAAATTCTTTTTCATCAACATGATTTTGGTATCTTTTTATTTCATATAAAAATAAATAAACAGCGACCTTTTTCCTAAAGTATCTGTCGAATGTCGCTTTGTCGTAGTCCGGGTAGGTGAGGTTAAACGGACTTTTTTAAGTTAATGAATAATAATCTAAATTATAACGAGAATGTTTTTTTTTTTAGTTAGCACTGTAGCAAGTACATAATAGTATTTGTTTGTGATCTACTGTTAAAACGTTGTTCATTATTAACTAACTGAAAATTATTTTAAAATTTGTTTTGTCTAGCAAGTGTCTCATAAAGGGTTATGTTGTCGCGACCGCCGTGATCAAAATTCACTAAAATTTGAACGCATTCTTTGCAAAATCACAGTTTTGTTAGAAAAATAAAACCTATCATTGTGTCTCGTGGCATGATTAAAATTAAAATGGAATTGTTTGTATTGTTGGTCAGGTTTTGTTGCACCCAATTGTGTGATATGAGGGTCCTCCTTGTAAGTATGTTCCTTTAGAAATAAATGGATCCTCAACACACATCAAACAAATTCAAAAATTTGAACACTGAAATTCTCTGATTTTAATTGACAATTTTTCAATATTGTTTGATGTGTCCATGTAATCAATTCTACCCTTTTTAAATAGTTTTGATGTAACATTTTCATATTTATGAAAAAAAAATTCAAATCGACTAGCTTTTAATATGAAGTTCCTTTGTACTGCATTTTATCAGAAATATAATTATTATCCTTCTTCAGTACAGCACTTATGATGTACCACGTTTCGCTGATTTCGTTATAAAATATAAATTACATTACACAATGAAAGGTTTTATACCACATCATGATTTAGTTTTAAAGTACTTTATTTAAACTTTAATAGTTGGTATCTCTAACCGATTTTCAAGCATATTTCATCTTACTTAATTTTTTGTTTCACAAATATTGTAGTTAGTTTTCTTATTATTTTTACAAAAGAAAACATATATTAATTATTATCGTTTTTAAATATTCAGAGTAAAAATAAAATGCAGAATAAACTAACAAACATATGCCCAGTTACGCCGTTAGCACTTAACTTAAAGCCGAGTTTATAGTTTTTTATACAGGCTACTCTTGGTTTACGAAGGAATTCCGTATTAAGATGTTGTCGTTTTGTTTTTGTTCGTTATGTGTATCTCCTGAGCTTGTACATACGTTAGTAGTTTTTTTTATAGGATTATCCATGTACAAAATAGTATTGACAGTTCACTTTAATTATCATAAACTTAAGAATTTTATGATAATTATTGTAATGAATAGCTATTTTCTAAAGTCTATTTATTTGAATCTTACAATTATTTTGACTATACGTTTGGCATTTCGTTTGATAAGATCTATTGGCGACTTTCAGAAATATATAATGAATTGTGACGTTAGTTATAGCGAGTATTCGCAAATGGAACGTTTCAAAACCGAGAGTAAACACTTAACCTCGCTTACATATCGTAACCAGACAATCTTTATAAAACATTTCGATGCGTATTTGCATAAAAAATATCTAGTAATTTTTTTATCTTTCAAAAATAAAAACTAAAAATACCTATTTTGGGGCATTTGTTTTTTATCACCGAACAAGAACGATAGAAACGATTTCTATTTTTACTAGACATTGTTTACGCAAATACGCATCGATATATATGTTTAAGATTAACCGGTTGCAATAGCCATGTGGCAAGCCTATATATATTATTTTTCTAAAGGAAAATTTTTTAAACTATATATATATATATATATATATATTTTATTGATTTTCTGAAATCATCTTATTACAGAAGATACGAATGATTTAAATTTCGCGCCTTATAGGCTTTTAACGGTACTACACCTATACACTCATTTGGAGTGGGGGATAGGGATTACCATTAAGTTGGTAATAAATTTTAGTTGATTTCATAAGTATATTCGGCAACGCTGTTGGCAGCCAGAAAAATGCTATCTAACCTTTTTTTTAGTCTTATGTTCTTTATAATACACATGTGGCAAGCCTTTATATTTATTTTTCGAAAGGTTAGTGTTTCAAGTGAACATCATTATTAAACATGAGTGATATTGGTTATGTGCAAGCACAATCAGACAATTTGCCAATGTGGACATAACCTCACTTACGTATTTCAAAATTATGTTTGCATTACATGCAACACTGTTACTATAAAGTGGAGGGGCTACAAAAATCTGGTTCTAAAATTTGAAATATTAGTTACAAATTTCAATATTGAAGTTGAGCGTTATTTAGTAAATTGATTCCGGTTATAGTAAGTAAATGGGTTCTTAATTAAGATGTATATGTCATTTTCTCCACAGCAAAAGTTTGTCACATGTCTATTGGATATACATATATCGAATTAGATTGTTTAGAGTAGATTTACGGTATTAAAAAAATATAATTATGACCAAAACTGGTAACTATGTATTCGAAATACCGTTTTTATTTATTAAACAGATATAATTCGACGATATATCTTTGATTGTAGCGAAAAAGTCTCTCATTTCTAATAATTTATATTAATATATCAGGTGAATGGTGACACCGTTTATAGAAATACACCAAAGTGGAAAGGAATTTCTTTGATCTTAAGTGTTAGTCAAGAAAATATGTAAAATATTTTTAATTGATTCAATTTTAAAACAAGCATTATGAAATAATAAATAAAAATTATTTTAGTCTCGTGTAGCGTTAAGTGTAGTCAGTACAACTGGGCATAAAACAAAAAGCTAGTCTTTTTTTTTTTTTTTTCTCAAATTTCAATTATCATTGGTGTTAAAAGTAAATATAGTTTGGTTTGGAAGATCCATATATCTAATGTTTATTTATTTCAGTTACCCGTAGAAGAATGGCCGGTTTGTGATTGTTTAATATCATTCCATTCGAAGGGATTTCCCTTGGACAAAGCGATACAATATGCGCACCTCCATAACCCGTACGTTATAAATAATTTACACATGCAATACGATATACAAGATAGACGGCGGGTTTATGCGATATTAGAATCAGAGGGTATTGAAATACCACGTTATGCTGTACTGGATCGAGATTCAGCTGACCCAAAACGTAAGTCAAATTTCTTTCTTTATAAATCTAGATTCTGAATCTGTAACAAGGAATTTCCTGATTATCAGTGTATTGAAAATATACTAGGATTATGTCATACGATATTGTCGATTGAACTTACCAATCGCGGCGTTGCGAGCAATAGAAACATGTCAGATATATGAAGGCAGGTAGTTGTCATTTTATATGTGTTGTATTGCAGTTTAAGTACAATTAAAATGTTGTGTTTTTCTTTTACACATGATTCATGTACCTGTGCGTCATGCAAACATTTAGTTACGTATACATTTAAAATAAAAAATAGGTTTTGTATTCGTATATTCTACAACATAAACTGCGTTCATGAAGCATCCATAAATGTAATACGTTATACAGTGCTCCCTCTATAATTGGTGCCTCTAACTGTTGTATTCCCCAGTTTTTGATTAAAAAAAAAGTGCTGGCCGGCAAGCTGACTGGTTATCTATGATGTTCAATCTATTGCGTCCTGCGGGCGCCGCTTTTCTTCTCTCTGCTGTCATGGAAATGAGCGAAGTATATTTTCTCTCTTGCTAATTCCCGCCTACTATGGGAGAGTGACGGTCCTCCGTAACTCGAGCTAGAATCCCGAGCCGGAGAATTATAAAGGGAATATTTTATTAAATTTTCCAATTTTTACTTTTTAGATCGTCGTACAATAATTTCAATATTTCTAGTTTCGTAATTTTGAGACGAGATGAGCAATTGCCATTTCTCGACGAGACAATAAAATCAGCGTCACTACACAGTATATTTCTTGATCTCATCACTACCTAAAATCGAATCAGCTCTTTGTAAATATATCTTGCGAAATATTGTTGTTCTGTATTAGTATTAAGTAGTTTTAAAATATAGCGAGAGACAAACATGAACCCACAAGGTTGGCATTATTGAGAAAATAATTAAATTGTACTCAGGGAACCTCGATCTGGCTATATCTAATTAAAATCTAGCAATAGATATTTCTTTATAATCAAACATTCGTCAATCATCCAACAATCAATTAAATTTCGATATTATAATTATGAATTTTGTTTTTTTTATCATTAGGTTCACAATCTGTAAACAGGTTATAAATATAAAATTTCTAATAATTTTTTGTGGATTTTTACTTTCTTTTACAGAGTAATAAGTAAGTATTGTAATCATGAAATATTTCGAACTCGAGATTTCAACGGATATACACGTTTTGATCTTTTCTGAATCGAATGTGACTATTTTCGGAATGACGTCTGTCTGTGTGTCTGTATGTCTGTGTCTGTGTGTCTGTGAACGCTCTAGAGCCAAAACTGTCGAACCTAAAATTATGAAACTTCAAACTTAAGACTTGTATATGCCCTAGATGTGCACCTCCTATTTTGAAAAGATTATTCAAACCGGTAGTGCATGTTTACTCTATGCATTTTTTGTTCTATCTCCAGTAACACTTGAACGGCTGCACTTATGGCAAAAATAGTAATGTTCATAATGAAAGATATTAATATTTCGCACAACTTTTGTTTGAAAAGTTTCTTCATATTTTGTACCAGTTATGAGATAACTGCTACGAAAAAACTCAAATATCTTATTTACGTTGCCATAGTTATACCTACACTTGTGACAAATTTCATTATTTTTAAATTGGATCAACCATGAGTTACATCATTTGTTTCTTGTTTATTGAAAACAAACAGTAAAAAGCATTACATTGACAGTTATCTGTATGAATTAATATTTAAAATATTGATTTCTTATTAGAATAAATTGTATCAGGTAAATTATTATAGAATCAATTTATATTATATATTTGCTAATATAATTAAATAACAATTTCAGAGTTTTACAGTGGAGTTTCACAGTTTAAGAGTGAATACGATAAGTACTTCAAATACAGATCCATTATAAATTGGTATAATTATCCAGTTATTATTAAGTTATAGTAATTTAATTTGCATTTTCATTTTATATTGGTCAGCAAAAGATTTTGTTATCACTTAATAATAATAATTATCGGCGCCCGTTTTTGCCAGGAAAACAAAATAGACATTTCAGAGTATTCCTGTAGAGTATTGGTTAGTTTGACCCTTTGTTTGAGATTATATATATATGTAGACAGTTTGTTTGGGATATATATGTATATTAATATCTATCTATTGAAAACTACGTAAAAGAAAGTTGAGTGCAGGCCACTGCAGATATTTTTTTTATATAATTATTTTTATGGCACCTGGGCTCACAATTTGAAAAAACTTTGTCGACAGAAAATATCTTAGAAATTTTAGTAGAAAATCCAAAAAAAAAAATAAAAATTGACTAAAGGCAGTATTTAGGAGGGTTCCATATTTTGGGGCCCTATAATTCCGGACCTGTACAGACGATTGGATTTAAAATGCGACGAGAACTTTACGGGCGTGGGAATTATATGTACCATATATTACATTTCATTAAAATCGGCCTAGTATACCCTCAGAGGAATTGTGGTTACAAACTCAGGTCTTACGACCAAGCGAGATAAGCGTATAAACATTACAATTAGTGGCAATCCTATTTCAAAAATTATAAGCTTGGCGACATGTTATAACATTTACCTATTCACATTGAAATCGTGCCGTGCGTGCTGAATTAGTTCGAATTAGTTTCTCGCGAGGACCAAGCATTTGTTACGTTAAGTTAAGCTTTGTGTTATATTTGCAATTTGTTTTTGTTAGGTGTCAAATTATTTTATAACCTCTTATTCTTATACCTTATAACTTTTTATCACTTAATTATTTAAAATGGACAATAGCAATTTGGAGATATTCATTCAAATAATAATTTCCTATCCGGTCTTATGGGATATACGAGAACATAAGTTTCGTGATAAAATCATAAAAGAAAATGTTAGAATAATCAATAATATGTTACGCTGCTTAACAATAGAAGGAAGGCACTGGGATCAGCAATTTCTTCTAATTGCAATGTGAATATAAGGTAATTGAAAAGTTATAAATTAATTTAATTGTATTGGCACCAATTGCAATGTGAATAAGTCTTAACATACATCCAAGTATTTGACTTATATATATTTTTGAATTCAGGGCGAAAATACAAGAACGTTTTGTTAAGAAAAATTTTGAACCGAGCATTGTACAGACACAAGACCAAACACTAATTTTGCAGGTGGCCTTAACTCTACACGTTCAGTATCTCCAAAATGGTTGCATTTACAGCATAGTTAGATTTAAATATACTTACTTATTACTTCGTAAAAAGAAAGTAAAACACGTGATCTTTTTTTACAAATTTTGTTTGAAGAGTATTCTCAAAAAGTGTACCATTTGTAAGCAAAACGCATTGAAATTCATAAATACTTCCATATGTATATTATCTGTTTTTACTTTCTTTTACGAAGTAATAAGTAAGTATAGGGATCACCAAAAAAATCGAACTCGAGACTTCAACGGATATACACGCTTTGAGCTTCCCTGAATCGAATGTGACTATTTTCGGAGTGACGTTTCTGTGTGTTTGTGTGACTGTGTGTGTGTTTGTCTGTGGGTGAACGCACTAGAGCCGAAACTGTCGAACGTAAAATTATGAAACTTCAAACTTAAGACTTGTATATGGTCTAGTTATGCACCTTTTATTTTTGAAAAGAATATTCAAACCGGCAGTGTATGTTTACTCTATGCAGTTTCTGTCCTTCCTCCAATAACACTATAACGGCTGCACTTACGGCAATAATAGTTATGTTCATAATAAGATATTAATATTTCGCACAACTTTTATTTGAAAAGTTTCTTCTCGAAATATACCAGTTATGAGAAAATTACTACGAGAAATCATAAGTATCTTGTTTACGTTGTCATGGATTCGCATGTATAGCTTAATAAATCGGATCATCTGAGCCTGTAAATATATCGACAAGAAAACAAAATAGACTCAATTAGATTAATGACATTTCAGAATATTTCTGTAGAGTATTGGTCAGTTTTGATAGCTAGTACTTCAAAACCATGACAAATTGGTATTGGTATCATTTTCCACCCATTCATTTATATAAGGTAAGCTTGGGTTTCATATTGGTTCTGTTGGAATATTATTTCCTAATATTATCATTATATATATATATATAATTACCCAGAAATGTGTAGAACGCTTTTTTTTATTTTTTTTATTGCAAATTGGCATAGACGGGGATCGAACTCACGACCTCCAGGGTGAAAAGCAAGACTCTTAACCTCTGCGCCATGGCGACTGTTAATAATTTTATATAAAATAATCAAATAGTCTATACTGAAATAAATCAATCACTACTCTTCGGCAAAACAAAGTGACAATACGGATAAAAATAAAATATTATCAATTGACATTTATTTTCTGTCAATGTCGATAATTGTGAGTCGCTATTAAGCATTTATGTTAAAGTGACCAACCAAAGAACAAATATAAATAAATATGCTACCACGTGAGCGTCGAAAACAGTATTTCCATGTGAATTATTGACGTACGAGTTACGGAAACATTGTTTGAATTGTAAATCTTAAGTTTAAGGGGAGTATTATTCAATTTTGAAGTATTTAATATGAAAAAAGTGCATATTTTTGCCTAATTTGCATATATTTCTAGCAAATACGTGTTTTCGTCTATTTATTTTAATTCATAATTAATATTTTCACCAAATAGCTGTGATTATTAAAAATATGAGTTGCGGTAAGATTCTATAGTTAGTCAAATTATAATAACTGCAAGTAAGTAAATTTATAATTCTGATTATTAAAGAAATAAAATATTGAAGAAATAATTCAAACATATTTAGAAACATGATTTGTTGGCAATTTTATTTTTGATGGCACAATCTATTGTATTTTAGCATATAACTAATTATTACTTTTAAAACTGCAACATTGTGACACTGCAATTTAATACTGCAAAATTCAGAATCTAGCCTGATTATCATTACTCTTCTGAAGTTGCTAGGTTGGGAAAACAAATCGAAAGTGACAATATAATAACATATTATTTTCCTTAAACTTAAGATTGAAAGATCCCTAAGTAACCTAGAACAGTGGAAACTAAAGATGCCCATCGAAACGTTCAAACAATGTTTCCATAACTCGTACCTCACTAATTCACATTGAAATACTGTTCTTGACGTATTTTTTGTTCACGTCGTAGCACTTTTATTTATATTTGTTTTTTGATCGGTTATTTTAACTTAAATGCTTAATAGCGAATTATTGAAAAATAAAATGATAATTGACAATATTTCAGGTTATATCCGTATTGCTACTTTCGATTTGTTTTGCCAACAACTTCAGAAGAGTAGTTTAGTGTTTTATTTCAATATAGACTATTTGGTTATTATATATATACTAGGGTACACAGAATATAGGTCAGTTTTGACGGGTGGAGAATTTTCTTGCAATTTTCTTGTAAATCATAGTTACAATATAAAAAATATCTGGACTGGTCTGCAATCAACTTTCTTTTACGCAGTTTTCGCTAGATATAGATATATGTATATATATATATATATATATATATATATATATATATATATATACATATATCTAAAACCTGCTGTCAAACTAACCAATACTCTACAGAAATATTCTGAAATGTCTTGTTTTCCTGACAAAAATATCTGGAGTGGCCTGCACTCAACTTTCTTTTCGTAGTTTTCAATAGATAGATATTAATATACATATATCGTATATCCCAAACAAACTGTCTATATATATATATATATATATATATATATATATATATATATATATATATATATATATATATATATATATATATACATAATCTCAAACAAACGGTCAAACTAACCAATACTCTACAGGAATACTCTGAAATGTCTATTATGTTTTCCTGGCAAAAACAGGCGCAGATAATAATAATTATTATTAAGTGATAACAAACTCTTTTGCTGACCAATATAAAATGAAAATTCAAATTAAATTACTATAACTTAATAATAAGTGGATAATTATACCAATTTATAATGGATCTGTATTTGAAGTACTTATCATATTCACTCTTAAACTGTCAAACTCCACAGTAAAACTCTGAAATTGTTATTTAATTATGTTAGCAAATATATAATATAAATTGATTCTATAATAATTTACCTGTTACAATTTATTCTAATAAGAAATCAATATTTTAAATATTAATTCATACAGTTAACTGTCAATGTAATGCTTGTTTGTTTTTAATAAACAAGAAACAAATGATGTAACTCATGGTTGATTCGTTTTATAAATAATAAAATTTGTCACAAGTGTAGGTATCGCTATGGCAACGTAAATAAGATATTTGAGTTTTTTCGTAGCAGTTATCTAATAACTGGTCCAATTTATGAAGAAACTTTTCAAACAAAAGTTGTGCGAAATATTATTATCTTTCATTATGAATATTACTATTTTTGCCGTAAGTGTAGCCGTTCTAGTCATATTGGAGATAGAACAAAAAATGTATAGAGTAAACATGAACTATCGGTTTGAATATTCTTTTCAAAAATAGGAGGTGCACATCTAGGGTATATACAAGTCTTCAGTTTGAAGTTTCATAATTTTTCGTTCGACAGTTTTGGCCCTAGAGCGTTCACAGACACACACACACACAGACAGACAGACGTTATTCCGAAAATAGTCATTCGATTCAGGGAAGGTCAAAACATGTATATCCGCTGAAATCTCGAGTTCGAAAATTTTCATGATTACAATACTTACTTATTACTCTGTAAAAGAAAGTAAAAAGCAGATGATCCGATTTTATAAGCTACATGCGAATCCATGGCAACGTAAACAAGATATTTATAATGTTTCGTAGCATTTTTCTTGCAACTGGTACATTTTTTGAAGAAATGTTTCAAACAAAAGTTGTGCGAAATATTAATTTCATTATGAACAGTGGAAACTATTTGCCATAAGTGTAGCCGTTCTAGTGATATTGGAGATAGAACAAGAAATGTATAGCGTAAACATGCACTTCCGGTTTGAATATTCTTTTCAAAAATAGGAGGTGCACATCTAGGGCATATACAAGTCTTAAGTTTGAAGTTTCATAATTTTTCGGTCGACAGTTTTGGCCCTAGAGCGTTCACAGACAGACACACAGACGTCATTCCGAAAATAGTCACATTCGATTCAGATATATATATATATATATATATATATATATATATATATATATATATATATATATATATATATATAAATTTTTCATGATTACAATACTTACGTATTACTTTGTAAAAGAAAATAATAAGGGATTATCCTTACACAGTTTTTCCTATAGTTTGTATCGTTTGACAGATAACAAACATAAAAAAAATATCTGGAGTGGTCTGCAATCAACTTTCTTTTACGGGGTTTTCACTAGATATAGATATATATATATATATATATATATATATATATATATATATATATATATATATATATATATATATATTGCCACGGCAAATCCACACCGGCTAGCTCGTAGGTGGATTTGGCACACACCCTTTATAATTATGACGTCGTTGGTAAGAAAAGTAAACGAATTCGAGATTAAACAAATTTATTACAGAATAGAAAACGGAACTTAACTAGGCTTAACGCCAATACAAAACTAAATTAATAAATTATAAAATCAATAAAATAATTAAACAAGGAAAAGGATACGGATACTCTACCCGGTTTCTTTAAGACGTTGGACTTTAGACTAGTTGGTGTGTCTGCGCCAGTTCTCTTAGGAGAACGCCCTTCCGTCTTCTTCTGTAGAGTATCCGCTCCAAACGAAAACCAAAGGAACAAATAAACGGTAGAACAGTAAAATAACGGTAGAATAAGGAATAAATAACGGTAGAATAACGAATGAGAAAGTGGAACGATAATCGAGTTTAGCGGCAAAGAGTAAGACAGATAATGATTTTCTAATCAACAACTTCTAAAACAATACCAATTGCAACGCATGCCAATAAATTCTAAAAACGTGACAATATATATATATATATATATATATATATATATATATATATATATATATATAAATATCCAAAACCTGCTGTCAAACTAACCAATACTCTACAGAAATATTCTGAAATGTCATTTATCTAATAGAGTCTTTTGTATTCCTGACAAAAAAGCAGATGATCCGATTTTATAAGCTACATGCGAATCCATGGTAACGTAAACAAGATATTTATAATGTTTCGTAGCATATTTCTGGTACATTTTTTGAAGAAATGTTTCAAACAAAAGTTGTGCGAAATATTAATATCTTTCATTATGAAAAAACTACTTTTGCCGTAAGTGTAGCCGTTCTAGTGATATTGGAGATAGAACAAAAAATACATAGAGTAAACATGCACTTCCGGGTTGAATATTCTTTTCAAAAATAAGAGGTGCACATCTAGGGCATATACAAGTCTTAAGTTTGAAGTTTTATAATTTTTTGTTTGACAGTTTTGGCTCTAGAGCGTTCACAGACACACTTCAAACTTAAGACTGGTATATGCCCTAGATGTGCACCTCCTATTTTTGAAAAGAATATTCAAATCGGAAGTGCATGTTTACTCTATACATTTTTTGTTCTATCTCCAGTAACACTAGAACGGCTGCACTTATGGCAAAAATAGTTATGTTCATAATAAAAGATATTAATATTTCGCACAACTTTTGTTTGAAAAGTTTCTTCATAAATTGTACCAGTTATGAGATAACTGCTACGAAAAAACTCAAATATCTTATTTACGTTGCCATAGTTATACCTACACTTGTGACAAATTTTATTTTTAAATGAGTATGAATTAATATTTAAAATATTGATTTCTTATTAGAATAAATTGTATCAGGTAAATTATTATAGAATCAATTTTTATTATATATTTGCTAACATGATTAAATAACAATTTCAGAGTTTTCTGTGAAGTTTGACAGTTTTAGTGTGAATATGATAAGTACTTCAAATTCAGATCAATTATAAATTGGTTTGGTTGAGATTATATATATATATATATATATATATATATATATATATATATATATATATATATATATATATATATCTGAATCGAATGTGACTATTTTCGGAGTGACGTCTGTGTGTGTGTGGGTGTGTATGTGAACGCTCTAGAGCCGAAACTGTCGGACGTAAAATTATGAAACTTCAAGCTTAAGACTTGGATATGGTCTAGTTGTGCACCTCTTATTTTTGAAAAGAATATTCAAACCGGCAGTGCATGTTTACTCTATGCATTTTTTGTTCTCTCTCCAATATCACAAGAACGGCTGCACTTACGGCAAAAATAGTTATGTTCATAATAAAAGATATTAATATTTCGCACAACTTTTGTTCGAAAAGTTTCTTCAATAAATGTACCAGTTACGAGAAAATCACTACTAAGAATCATAAGTATCTGTACAGATATGTTGATGACAGTATTTGTCTCTGGACCGGCACAGACAGACAATTAACGTTATTTCTAAATCTTCTCAATTCCCTCAACCATAACATCCAATTCACCATTGAAAGAGAAAAAGCTTGCCAAATAAATTTTCTCGATTTTACAATCACTAGAAATTTAAACAATCTAACCTTTAATATATTCAGAAAACCAACTTATACAGACACCATCATTCCTAACTCTTCAGCACATCCAGTTAATATAAAACTA
Source organism: Leistus spinibarbis (assembly GCA_933228885.1). NCBI lineage: Eukaryota > Metazoa > Arthropoda > Insecta > Coleoptera > Carabidae > Leistus > Leistus spinibarbis. The sequence goes on from OW121791.1 coordinate 8,249,299, forward strand.
TCAGCTTTCCACAGTTTCATTCATAGACTAATGAACATTCCAATGTCAGAATCTAATTTCAATAAAGAATTAAACACCATTCGTACGATCGCTAGTAATAATGGCTATGACCCCAATTTAGTAAATCAGATCCTATGTAAGAAACAAAAGAAACTTTTACTGAAACAAATGTATTGTGATGTACCAGAGACAAACGATAAAATATACAGGAAAATCGAGTTTATAGGGAAAACTAGCCAAAAAATAGCAAACAAATTGAAATCCGAAAACATCACAGCAGCTTTCTATAATAAATACAACTTAAAAAGTTCCTTAGTCAATAATAAACTCCATAGTATTAATAAATTAGATCATAGTGGGATTTACCAAATTAATTGTAATGCTATTTACATTGGGCAAACTGGTAGAACTTTCAACATCAGATTCTCCGAACACTTGAGATCATGGATATTGCATAAAACCGAGTCACATGTTGCTAAACACATGTTAGAAAATAATCATACTTTTTCCATCACATTGTAAACAAGGGATTAAAAATGAATCTTTTAGAAGCACTTGAAATCAATAAAGCCATTTCTGAGAAAAAACTTCTAATGAACGAACAACTAGATTTAAATTCATCACCACTCTTGAAGCCATTTTAATCTCTTGTCGGGGTTTTTCATACCGTTAACCGCCCTTCCAATTGGCAAATTATTATATATAAGTCCACTTGTAACCTTCTTGTTACATACCTGATGATGGCACTTTAGCCGAAATACGTATAGTATATTAAAAATTATTTTGAATCTAACCGAGTGTGTTTTATTTTATACTTTATTGCACTTCATACAGTAGGTGCTCAATTTGTGTACCAACGGATTATTTACAATTTCGCTGTTTGTTGTTACGTTGTGGTTGTCTAATTTTTAAGTGATGGGAAGTAATTTTGTTTTAATAGTAGCGCCAAAATCAATCAAGGGTATTTTGTTATTTTTAGGTTGGTAACAGAAATCGTGGTCGGAGAAAACTGTGGATAACTTTACTGACATTATTCCTCTATAGTTGCCTTCGTATATTCATTGTAGCTCTTATCTGACTTCTGTCTTAAGTATTTTTTCCATGCTGTCTTCTCTTTTTTTTAATCTAATCGCTTATTTCTTCTGTCTACCATCCTGTTTGTCTTCTTTTGTTTGATTTTTTATAGCTTCCGCACGCCTCTTTGGCTGCTTTTACTATTTTTGTTTTAAACACTGTCCACATTGATTCTGTTGTTTTCTCCTTTCTTGTTATTTGTGCATATACTCGTATCTTTTTCAACTAACTCTGAACTTTATGCGTATCTTTTCCTCTTGTAATTTGAATGTTTTAATTTTCTCGAATTCTATTTTGGTACTTTTTAGCTCGCCGTACAGAATGTACAAAATAGTTATATTGATCGGTCGTGCGTCTGTAACATGCTCGGATCGAAAAAAAATCTTAACAAAAAGTTCTTGTATTTTCGCCCTGAATCCAATATATATATATAACTCATATACTTGGATGTATGTATCTCGCTCGCTCGCTCGGTCGGCCGGTCGTAAGACCTGAGTTTGTGACCGCAACTCGTCTGAAGGTACCGGGCCGATTTTAATGAAATTTGGTATACATATAATTTCCATGCCCGTGAAGTTCCCGTCGTCAGTACAGGGCCAGCGTTATAGGCCCCCAAAATTTGGAACCCTCTTAAATACTGCCCTTAGTCAACTTTTAAAATTTTTAGAATTTTCTACTAAAAATTCTAAGATATTTTATGTGATTAAAGTTTTTTCAAATTGTGAGCCCATAGGCTTAAAAATAATAATATAAATATATTTTGAAGTATATCAGACATTGATCGCCATCTGTTAATGAAATGAAGAAGTTATGTCTATGTGACAGTAATTTGTTTGGTTATATTTTCCAATGTATAAACCATTTTCTTCTGTGTTTTAATTAATAAAATTAGGAAATGTTCACCAAATAATTTTCAATATCCTTGGCTAATCACGAAACGAACGATATTAACATTACCCATCTGGATGTGTGTAATTTTAAATGTGGGGTATTTGGAAATTAAAACTGTTACGGTACAGGAATAAATAAATCTCGGGATCATAATTGGTTAGATTGGTTTAATGGGCAATGTGAGTATAATCATATACGTAAACTTAGAAATTTATTAATTTCATATTTAATGCCGGTGAAATGTTATAACAACAATAAATTTTGTACTATAATAATTGCTATCGCTTTTAGTTTTGTATTTATTGTTGTGACCGGGCTTGCCGGAACAGCGAGCTGGTAACACTGGCGCTAGCGCCAGTGATTGTTTTTATGTTCTCTTTGTATGTTCTTTTCTCTGATTTTTGTTACTACCATGTAATGATCACTTCCGATTTCTGGTCCTCTTCTTACTTTTGTATCCATTATTTCTTATCTTTGATCATGTTTTACCAGGACAGTCAATTATTGACATTTCGTTTCTACTTCTTTCTTCTCTTGTGTATTGATGAATATTTTTGTGTTTGAAAAATGTATTTGTCACTATTAATACGTTCATCTGGCAGTATTCTAGCATCCTTTTCCCATTTCCATTTCTTGTATTTTCTCCGTTATTACCTATTATTGTTTTATATGTATCGTCTCTCTTTCCTATTTTGCTATTGAAGTCTCCTCCAATATATGTGTTGCCTTTTGCTTCCTCCGTTACATCAGCTAGTTTTTCCCAGAATTCATCTTGGTTTTCTATTTTGGCATCTTCATTTGGTCCATATACTATTATTATTGTTTTCGTTTCTTCCATCGTTTTTCTTTTTATTGTTATTGTTAATATTCGTTCGTTTATCGCTTCCCATGATATATATATTTTTTTTCTATTTTCTCATGTACCATGCATGCTACTCCTGCTGACGCGCTTCTGCTTCCTTCCACTCCACTAAATACCAATTATTCCTTTATTCGTTTTTTATAAGCCTACTATTAATAAGTAAAGGAAAATTTTGTGTTGGTCACAACATTTTTTTTTATAATATTGGATAATACGTTTATACTTAATAATACAAAGACACTACCTGCCATCATTAAATAATTATTTTTTTAACATTATACTGCGTATATGATGGCTTGAGTTGTCAATGCTACTGATGTGTACTGTATTTTAATTGGGTAAAAAGTACGATATTATATAATTTAATTTATTTATGAATCGATATATAGGTTATGTTTTGGCAGATCACGAGCTGGTCGAATCAGAGGATCATGTCGAAGTTAACGGTGTAGTGTTCAACAAACCATTTGTTGAAAAGCCTGTATCGGCAGAAGATCACAATATCTACATCTATTACCCGACGTCTGCCGGTGGAGGTAGCCAACGATTATTCCGCAAAATCGGCAGCAGAAGCAGTGTATATTCTCCGGAATCTCGAGTGCGAAAAACAGGTAGTTTCATTTACGAAGACTTTATGCCGACAGACGGAACAGACGTGAAAGTGTACACTGTAGGGCCTGATTACGCGCATGCCGAGGCCCGCAAATCCCCCGCCTTAGACGGCAAAGTTGAACGAGACAGCGAAGGTAAAGAAATCCGGTACCCAGTGATTTTAAGCAACGCTGAGAAGTTGATATCGCGAAAAGTGTGTTTAGCGTTTAAACAGGCGGTGTGTGGTTTTGATTTGTTGCGCGCGAACGGTAAATCATTTGTGTGTGATGTAAATGGGTTTAGTTTTGTAAAAAATTCAAATAAGTACTACGATGACTGTGCTAAAATACTCGGAAATATGATACTAAGAGAATTGGCGCCTACGTTGCACATACCGTGGTCAGTTCCTTTTCAGCTAGATGATCCGCCGATCGTCCCGACAACTTTCGGTAAAATGATGGAACTACGATGCGTTGTTGCGGTTATTAGACACGGTGATCGGACACCTAAACAAAAGATGAAAGTGGAAGTCCGACATCCAAAGTATAATATTGTAATGCCTGCTTGACACTGTCTAATATTACATTGGATGTTTATTTGAAGATATCATTAAATAAATTGTTGAAATTTGCAACAAATAAAATGAACACACTAAATTCCATTGTGAAATAATGTGAATTTTCATTCACAGCGATGTATTTAGGCGAACTTATACTTATATTTATACTTCACAGCGAGCGTCTTAAATCAGTAAAAATTTGACTGAACTTAACATCGAAATTTAAATTAAGCATAATTTAGTATGCAGCGATATCTATGCAAACAATGATCTACTGATATTAACATTGACTACGTATTCGGCTTCTTCGAATAATTTGATTAGTATTCATTTCGAAAAAATATAACCAATTACTGACAGCCCTGGTATAAAATAAAGAAGTGCATAGTCTATCTTTATTTACATGCTTTGATTGATCCGTCACTAATTTCAAGTGGAAACATTGGAGTTTGAAAGCTTTTGTTAATTTACGTATTAAGTTCATCACTGATTTTGTGCTGTGAACACATGCACGTCCGTTCATATGATAAACCAAGTATGAGTACCTACATTTAATTTCATCGCTTTTTATAAGTATTAAGTGTTACCAACTTGATTGTTTTTGAAAACCGAAATTGGTGAACTATAACCTGTATAAAACTAATATTATTCAATAATTAGATACGAAGAAGATTTGCGCATTTTATAAATAAATTATTTGCACAAAATTACTTTAATAAAGGAACAAACATTCTAACTCACTAACTGTCAAGCAGAAGTATTTTTGGGTTTCTCTTATTGGTATACCTGATCGATATCTGGGCCCTGATTCTAATTCAACTCAACAGCTCTGAGGTATCGATAACGTATACGCTATTGAGGTGTTTAACGTCGCGCAATTTAAAAAAAAATCAACATAAGTAATTGCGTTTTGCCCCAATTCTTCATTTTCCAATTCTTGAACAATCAAGAATCTAGCATAATTACCAGCCATGATCTAAAAATATAACATGAAAGTGTAATTGCAAAATAAATTACAGATTGGATAAATAACGAGATATACATAATTATTACTTACTGTAACGGCATGCCCAAGTTTACCTAGTTACAAACGGTTAAATGTCTGCCGGAGACTACCGCGGATAGTGAAATGAACAACAACAACAATAAAATAACGAGCTTCGGGTGGTATTAAACCGAACACCTAACTCCCAGTTATGTGCCCCAATTCGTTACATCTTTGCACTGACTGCAGGGCCGCTGGCTCAGAACTGAGGAGGGGTGGGTAACGGCAACAAAATAACAGGTTCGGGAATGGGCGCCACATTATCCTACCTACAGCAGTACGACAGGTCGAAAGCAGAACAATCTGACCCTTTTGGGTTCCAGGAAAGTGAGAAGGAACTCAAAGGGGGTTTTGCGAAAAGGTAATTGACGAAAGACTCAATTAAAAATTAAATGATTGTTATACTCGAGTGCGGTAAGCCACTCAAATACATACACGATCTCGCTTGAGTTTGATTATGTACAAAATATATATATATATATATATATATATATATATATATATATATATATATATATATATATATATATATATATATATTGTACATAATCAAACTCAAGCGAGATATAGTAACACACTCATAGAATACATAAAATGTATATGGTTATGTCGACCAGGAATTGTAACCAGTGGCGTTCGTTTGGTTACGCACCCAGATGTGTATGGTACAATAAACACACAGATCTGGGTACGAATACCACAATATATACTTATATGCTACACAGGTGGTATTGTGTCCTACAGAACTCTCACGGTGATGCGCAAACTAAATACTTAATATTACGCAGCAACTGCACAAACTCTATATTCGCAATGCTTAGCACAATTAAAACCCGCAAATGAAGTGAATATACCACTATTGGATATTCTCAAACAAATCTCAAAACGCAAAAACTAACGTATCAAACCCAAAAATACGCAACGATAGTGATCTACAGGGCTTCCACGCATTCACTATTTCCACTTTAATTCACTTTTTCCGAAATAGATCACTTATAGTTACTATTTTAAAATTTTATTCATTATATTCATATCATGGAATTATTAATGACGCTAAAAATTCGTCAATGTTCTAACTTCGTTGACTCAAAACCGATTTGGAACTTTTTTTTTGTGGCAAAAGTTTATAGAAAATGTGTATTTTATTTTTTCAATTGTCAATTAGCAAATATGTGTTTCTACTTTCTTTTACAGAGTAATAAGTAAGACTTGTAATCATGAAAAATTTCGAACTCGAGATTTCAACGGATATACACGTTTTGACCTTCCCTGAATCGAATATGACTATTTTCGGAATGACGCCTGTGAACGCTCTAGAGCAAATTCTGTCAAACGTTAAATTGTGAAATTTCAAACTTAAGGAACCGGAAGTGCATGTTCACTCTATGTATAATTGTTCTATTTCCAATATCACTATAACGGCTGCACTTATACAAAATTAGTTATATTCATAATGATAGATATTAATATTTCACACAGTTTTTGTTTTAAAAGTTTCTTCATAAAATGTACCAGGACCCCTATTCTGAGTGTCTCAACTCAATATTTTGAAGTGAGATTTGAGAAAACGATGATGTACCACTAGTGAGACGCGCATGTGAGATCTTTAGGGATTTTTCTGACTTCAAGTTTACAACACTTGTTACAATTATTATTTTAAAAAGATTTAAAACTACAGTAAATACAAATATTATATATATAATAGCCCGGATATGTTTGTAAGTGAGTTTTAAACAACACAAAACAAGGAAATCACAAAATACAAAAAACACAAAGAGACCAGCAAAAGATTTCACAAGTAACAAATGGGTAACAGTCAGTTCAAGCGATTTCATTAACCTCTGCGCTTGTACAAAGATGTCATGGCACACAACTAATAATCTGTCAATTTTCTCACTAGTAACATTTCTGGTCTCACTACCTCGGTAGTGAATTTACGAATTGAGATCCATGACGTCATATCATGTTTACGCAATGAATCCAATAGATGGCAACAGCGTTTTTGAGTGAGATCTCACTTCAATATATTGAGTTGAGACACTCAGAATAGGTGCCCAATTACGAGAAAACTGCTACGGAAAATCTTAAATATCTTATTTATGTTGTCATGTATTTACATATAGTTTAATCAATCGTATTATGATTTGTGTAAAAACTACGTAAAAGAAAGTCGAGTACAGAGCACTCTAGTTTTTTTTTAATACACTCTTGATTAAAATATGTATAACTGTTTCATTTATTTAATCAATTGCCTGAAATTTGATAACACAAGGTTTTTGGGGTCGCAGATTACGAATTTGGTCTCAAAATCGGTCTAAAAACAAATTATTCACTATTATTCACTTCTTTATCTTTTTTCAGTCACTTATTTCACTTTTATCCTTAAAAAACTACACTATTTCACTTTTTTGTATACAAAATTGCTGTGGAAGTCCTGGATCTAAATAAATTCACGAAAACAAATCTGACGCAAGAATCAATAACACAACATGATCGTTCGTAGAACACAAAAACATAAATCTTAAATAATTAACATAACATAATAACACAAGGGTCAAATACAACTTGACCGCGCAAACTATAAGGTACTTAAACCGCAAAAATACCTCAAAAATATCTCCAATGAGACCATATAACGCGACAAAAATCTCAAAATCGCTTACTCGTCAAAATAATACACAAAACTCAAGAACGCGACAATTATAATATACGTCCACGATATCTCTAATGAGATGTGGCCAGGCCAAAACAATGGTACTTTAATCGCGACAAATAAATACTTAACCAATAGTTCGCGTCAACAGAATAACTAAATTGCCCGTACCGGTCCGTACTTTAGCGGTGGAAATCGTAATCACTGATGCGGATACGCGCACAAGGTTTGGGCACACGGCACTGTGTTAATTCAAGGATCGAAATACAAAGGGTCAAGCTCACCAATGTTGTTAATCTGGGATACTGACTTACGGAACGGAATGATGCCGGAAAATATGAGATGATCTCATAACTAGACGGTCTCCTGTGACTGAGTCGATTCTGGAACGAATATACGATACTGGATGATGTTGGGTATATTCCGATGAGACGGGATGCGATATGGCCGGAACAAGATGGACGATACTTGAAGACGTTTACAACACAACGTGAAACGTAAAGAACACAACAGCAAAGTACATATTACTCACGTGAGTCCAATAATCACACGACCGGATACGGTGTCCTGAGCATTACGATGGCCCGACACTTGAAAATTAGAATTTGTTTACGTGCGTTAGTAACAACTTAATAAAACTACATAAAATACACTAATATTAGAATATTGTGAAAATAACCTTGACATTACATAAAGAAAGAAACGTGTACTTATAAAAATTTCAAAACAAAATATAACCTTAATACGTTTAAAACAAAACAAATTTCAAGACGAAACAACCAACTCAATATCAGCTTTTGTATTGAGTTGAGAACTCATGGCGTGAGTTTTAATGATGTCAGTAGAACTCAACTCAAGTTGAGTTGATGAATTAGAATCAGGGCCCTGCATGCGTCTCAGTATTATTGGATCTAATATAAGCTTGAAAATGGAATAGGTTGTATTGTCATCATATATACCGCTCAACACTAACATACATATATCATGTGAATAATCATATTCTTTGCTATGCAACTTTACAACATTGTTCGTATCATAAAAATAAAAATATGATAAAATATTTTACAGTGTCAAACAGGCTGAAGAATTTTATACTTTGTGTTTAGTTATTAACGGTTTGGTTTTTTAGATTTTTTGAGATATTCGAAAAATATGACGGTTATAAAGCGGGTCATGTGAAGTTAAAGCGACCCAAACAACTGCAAGAAATTTTAGATATAGCACGATCCCTGTTAGCTGAGATTCAACAAAGAGAAGCCGATCCGGAAATTGAAGAGAAACAAGGGAAACTTGAACAACTAAAAAGCGTTCTTGAAATGTAAGTTTAGAAATTAATTTCACAGCACTCTAACCATACTCAGTGTGTCCTTTTAGGCAGTAGCAGTCCTTTTTACAAATAAGGTTGTTTGTATGTTTTTAGGTATGGTCATTTTTCTGGTATAAATAGGAAGGTGCAGATGAAGTATCAACCTCGTGGTCGACCCAGAGGCTCCAGCTCCGATGATGGTAAAATGAGCATTAGTACGAAACATTTTTTTTATATATTTTTCTTCTGTCAAATTACAGTTCTACTTTTCATTATTTCAAATCATATCGTATTTTATTATTTTAATTCTATTCCTTAAAATAAATAAATAAATAAAATATTGAAGCTTAGAACAGCTAATTATAGCACTAGTAGTTTAGTGCATGTGTTGTTTTTTAGTGTTTAATGTATAATTTACTAATTTAAAACCGATAAGTTATTCAAGTTTTAAAATATAAAAGTATATATCCGTGTGTGTGTGTGTGTGGGTCACATTACCTAAGAACAGGAACAACGATATCTCGTATTTGAGCCTAAGATATTTTTGCGAAGAACAGATTAGATTTTGAGGATAATCGCACAGTTGTAAGAGGGACTTGGCGTTTATAACAAATTAAATTAAATGTTTGGTAGATGTGTATATAGTTTAATTGTAAATATATGTGGTTAGCTGGGGGATATATATATATATATATATATATATATATATATATATATATATATATATATATATATATATATATATATATATATCCCCTATATAGCGGCACAACTACATATTGTTATAAGTGTAGGTAGTGCAATTATGTGGCCAGCATTGAAAACCTCCTCTCCTTCATAAACACATCGTGAATTTTCATTGTCATTAATATAACTCACGTATCAATGAAAACAGAATATTCTCATAATCTTATATACCTAACTTATAGGTTGTAAACAAAACAGAGTGAATAGTTCATGCAAATTCCCAGATGGCGCTGCGATCTTATCTTTATTTACCTATACTTTTAAAATTTAAGAATATAAATTTTAAATATAATGATATTCTAAAACTTCATGAATTTTGAAATTCGGTACGATATTAAAAAAGATATAGCGATTTGTATTTTGCGTTTCAATAAAGTGTTATTGTAGAATTATTTTAAGTTTCAAGTTCACTGATGATTGTTTTCATGTATTTCCGTAAAGTAAAAATAAAACTAAAAAGTTGGCTTTCTATATTCTAAAGAATCCACTATAAGATAGGATAAAAATATATCAAGAAAAAATATTTGAAAAAATCAATTTTGGCCACTTTATTTAGAAATAATCAGTAAATTGCTTGTATTCTTGCTGCAATTCCATTCGCATAAAAATGCATAATCCAAAACGGGTTTCAGAAAGTTTTGTACTGGTTACAAGATATTTAAAGAGTATTGGTAACTTGTCGGTTTGGAATTAATGTGACTGGCTATATTGATAATGATTATTAATTTAATAATGTCCGTTTTGCTAAAACATGTTTGACAGCGGACGCTCCGGCAGACCCATCTCTAGTGTTGATTTTGAAGTGGGGCGGTGAATTGACGCCAGCAGGACGTATACAAGCGGAAGAGTTGGGTAGGATATTCCGATGCATGTATCCCGGCGGACAAGGTAGACATCTGGCTGGTTCGTACTCACACTTTACTACTTTTAATTAACCTTACTTTTTAACAAACAACCAACCCAGACCGCAAGATGCTTAGTGCTTTACTACCGTCTACTTTTTGACATATTTGTCAATGGGATATTTTATTATTGCTTCGAAAGATATTTTGTGCTTTTATATTTAAAGAACTTTTTAGTATAAACAATGATCATTACTTTAATATTTACAAGAAGTGCATTTTTTGGTGGTCACGAAATTAGTTAAAATTTGGTGGCGATAACAAAACCTTACTAACATTAAAAATAGTACCTGGTTTTTCTAATTGGAAGTGTTGTAACTAATAATTGTTGTAATTAATTATACCTAGTCATCTAAAAATTCACATTACAATACAATCTGAAAGTTTGGGTACGATTGGTTTATTTACAATTACCAAGTTCGTAATTAACTCATTCGGGTAATGTACAAGACTAAGTTCGTCATTATTATATAAGATTTCAGCTGTTACTTGATGATACGCAATAACGTATTTTATTTATTATGCACTTATTAAAATTTATATCGTTTTCCAACATTCCGATGATAGTATAGGTAAATTGAAGATTCAAATTGTAAAATACAACTTTTTGATTTTTTGCAAACATTTCGCTTAATTGAATTTTACATTATTTTTATTGAAAATCTTCTACTTTTCGTAAAATATGTGTTACTATTAATTTCAGTCCCCTACGGCATTGGTAACAACTGTTATGGATCACTAGCCATAACAAAAGTTGAAAGCTATCTGTTACAAGATTGACACGTGATCAAAGTGATTAATGTTTATACTTGTCCAGCCATAGAATTATAATTTAAATACAGTCAACTCTTAGTATTTGAACAAGTTCTGCTTCAAGATTTTGTTCGTTATGCGTATCTCGCATTCCTGAGCTTGTACAATACGTATCGTATTGTAGCCATTTTAAAATATAAAAACCGTACACAAAATTATACTGGCTAGAATAGTTTTATTTATCAGGAACAGTTAGATTAAATTAACATATAATAATATTCTGATAATAATTGTAATACATGTTTGTAACGATTGAATGATCAACTCAGTTGTGATGGGTTTTAGGTAAAAGAATCCTTTAATCTTAAACATTTTAAAGTTTATTTATTTGCATCTTATAATTATGTTGGCTATATGTTTACTATTTCGTTGTATATGCAACTCTATCTATTCAATGAATTATGTCATTAGCTTTAGTGAATGTTCGTAAACCGAGAGTTGCCTACAAAACTCACCAAACTTTCGCTACAGCATTGACCACCTTAAGGTGTACGTTCCTTTAATTAGATTGGCCTTTTTTTTTTCATAAAAATAGTGTTTATACACTTTTCAAAAATAATTTTATTTATAGTAGATTATTTCAGTAGCATCATTACACATTTTAATTTTTATAGTGGCGGAAAATACTGAATTTTTAATGCACATTATTGATAATTAGGACACTTAGATTTTTAAATGTATGGAAGATAATCTTGATGTAAAAATGGTAAGGTAATGAGTACGTAATTTTAAATATTATCATATATAAATTCGTACTTGTTTTCAGCAATTATTGTTTTTGTTTATTTGAAGTTATGTTTTTAAGAGGTATTTCATTTGTATATGTCGCTTGGTAACTAATTCTACTTTTTTTAAACATTTGTTAAGTTACGCTTTTTGTAAATTACATAAATTACACAACTAATAATGCTGCACATTTTTGTTTGACATACTTTTGATATACAGTGGAATTAAATAGCTCGATATAATACCGTTACATATTGATATATTAAAACATCAGATGCTTAGTTTTATCAGTAGAAGCTTAGACTTGTTTAGAGTTAAACAAATCGTATTTGTAAAGGCCACTTGTATGAGAATTTTAACATGTTATATCTGCATAGCTATCACCATATTACGCATGCTCAGTTATTACGTGAAATGCAGAATTCAAAATACAATTGTGTTCTGTACAGAAAAAGAATTAAGGAAAACGAACTTCAAATTCAATTCAACAACAGCACTCTGTATTATCTATCGCAGTGATTCTTAACTTTTTACAGCTAGTTAGCCATTGTTCAAAATAATTAATCTATAATTTTCTAAAAGGAAAAATATACCAAAATTTGATTATATAATAATATTATAAATATAATTATTTTTGTGAACTCATTTGAGGTTTTGTTGGTGAAGACGCGTATCGATTCTTATATCATTATCGAGTGACAAATATACTAATTAAATTAACATACAATTTATGATTACCCACGGTAAATTTTAAATGGAGGTGTGGACAGTACGTTATATTTTAATCATTTATCAATCAACGTTAAAATACGCTTTCGTTTTTAATTCAATTAGTAATTAATGAATAAAATTCAAATATTTGTCGCGTTTCCGACCACAGAACGAGCGTTGCCGACAGTACACGATGCAATCGGAACGTCAGGAACTTCGTTTACGCTTCTAACATGTATTGATGGAATAGACATTTGAATGCATTTCGTAGTGTTTTTAATATCAGGACATGCTTTCATTAGGGCACAAAGCGATAATTTCCCAAATATTGATACGTATATGTTTAAACGCAGTAGAAATAGAAATACGTTTTGTCAAAGCCGATTTATTAGTTTCAGTTAAACTCTTATTTTAGAATTTGATAAATAAAAAAGATAATATCAACAACAAAGCATTTGTTTGATTTTTTTGATTGTGGATTTATACAGGTAGTTTTATTAAAAGAAGGTAGTCAAATATGTACTTTTTTTTAATTAATAAATAACAATTCAACTTTTTGACGCCACGCGCGTCTATATCAGCAGCATATTATAGTCTTAATAAATTATATTATGTAATACATATTACTAGTTTAGGGTATATTTTCATTTTTATTTTTCATATATATATATATATATATATATATATATATATATATATATATATATATATATATAATTATTTGTTGTTGTGGAAGTACAATGTGGTACAAGACAATATGTATAATAATGTGTAGTACTATAGAGCATTCCACTTAGAATATTCAGTTAGGCCAGTATAGGCAATGTTATTCTTACGGAGATTTTTTTGCGATGTTGTCAAGTTTGACTTACATGTTATGCGGATATTTATATTATATTTAGATGGCTGTACCATATTATGATTGCAGTATAGAACCATGTTTCTAACCATGAAACTTTTTCTTTTATACCTGAGTGACCGATAATTATTTAAAAAACATTATAGTACTACTTGGATGTCTTCATCCATAATGTACAAAGTACAAAATGTATATTCACTGAACAAGAAATTCCTAAACTACATGTTAACATTTAAATTAAATCATATAAATAAGAAACAAATATGAATTTGTATCAAAACTAGTTCAAAACTAACGCTAGTATAGAAAAATGCATGTACGATGCTAGCGCAACAAAGTTTCTGGCGTCACACTCGTTTTATCTCTTTTTAGTAAGTAGTTTGCGCGCGCTTTTGAAATTGATTTTTTCGTATATAATAATAGATACACTTTATTATTTATATATTATTTTAATAATAAGCCATTCTATTCCAATTATTTTTTTTATTTTATCCACACCCCCATTATCCATTTTGGAGGTAAGTACTCCCAGATAAAAAACAACTGGCCTATGGAAAATAATCAAAATTTTGGTTTGATGTATAAATATATTTAATTAGAAATATATTTTATAATGAAATATATATATATATATATATATATATATATATATATATATATATATATATATATATATAAAGTTATTAGTTTTTAACATAGATACATAGATTATAAGTATTGATAAAAATAATAATTTCAAAATGCACGTGGTAATTTGTATAGCATAATATGGATACCAGTGTTAAATAGCAGCAATTTATTTAAGCCTGAATTAAAGTTTAAACTTGATACTGTAATAATACTGAGCAGTAAGCTTGTAATTATAGTTGGATTATTGTGATGTTAATATTAACGAAATGTATTTAGCATTTGAACAAATCTCCTATAAATCAGGTGAATACGCTGGTACTCAAGGCCTAGGTCTGTTGAGACTCCACTCGACATTTCGTCATGATTTGAAGATTTACGCTTCGGATGAAGGACGTGTGCAAATGACCGCTGCCGCTTTCGCTAAAGGACTCCTAGCATTAGAAGGAGAGCTCACCCCGATTCTAGTACAAATGGTGAAAAGTGCCAATACAAATGGGTTGCTGGATAACGATTGCGATTCTAGCAAATATCAAAATATGTAAGTTCATTCTTATCGTTTTACTTTCTTGGACGAAGTATGTAAACATGACAATTTTCGAATACGAAATTTTAACAGATATACACATTTTAACCACTCTTGAATTGAAAGTGAAATATTGACCAAATATTTTTTAATCGGCGATCGTTTCATATTGGCCAATATGACTAGCTACACATTCTATTTCATTTCTGCTTAAATATTTAAGCATATATATATATATATATATATATATATATATATATATATATATATATATATATATATATATATATATATAAAGAAAAAAATAGAAATCATACAAAAACAAAAAATATTATACAAGAATGCAAAAATAAAGATATTCCGAATTTAGATTCGATTTCAGCAGCTCAAAGTACATGGGAATATCTTTCTATAATACGAGGTGTGGCTATTAACTAACAAGACTGATTCTGTAAAACTTTTTATTTTAAATTTATTTATATTTAATTATTATCCTCTTCAATATACATTCCTCATCTTTCTCTACACCGCTCCATACGAATTTTTTTTCGTTCAAAACAGTGCTGGAAGTCTTCTTCTGTGAGCCCGTTCCTGATGCGTGCCGCTTTTTTTCACAGCTTCAACGGTATGAAATTTTGTTCCTTTTATAATTGTGCCAAAACTACCTGATGTTTGGTAATTTTTTTTGAGGAACTGAAATGACTTAGACATTTGCGGTTTTTGTCAAAATGTTTATTTGTCTTTTGTCTACAAACCGTGATTTTTTCAACATGTAATATTACAAAATGAGGTCCAAAATGGCGGCTCCAGGAAGTCATGTTTTTAAAATAAATGTTATCTGCGGGAAGTATAGAAGCTGCAATTCGTCACCTAGAGGCAAGAAACAAAAAAAAAACTTGAAGTTTACATTCCGAGGAGGCATCTATACCTAACAAACATGAAAAACTTCCTTATAGAAACAAAATGGCCGCCACTTGAAAATAAGGTACAGTTTCGTCGCATGATTTTTCCACTTTGGCCTGCTGTGAAAAATCGTTAATCATCCAAATGTTGCAATTTGATAGGTATAGATGCCCGAGAATTCAATTTCCTTTTAGGCAGACAAAACGCGAAGTCGATTGGTTGAACGGTTCAAAAGTTACAATTCCCGCAGATTCGAAAAATCTTGTTTCGTGAAAAACGCGTTTCAAGTTTGGACAACGCGGCGAACTTGCTATCTGAACGCCCGTCAGCGCTCAGGACAATGGTCCATTGAAAGCCGTGTAGCGACGGAACTAATTGACGGACCGCCAAATAATTTTAACCAAATATTCTACACACTTGTAGCATTCGATTTATGTAATAAAAAAAATAATCGATTTTTTGAAAAAATTACCCCCCTTAAATACAGATTTGACCTTGGGGAACAGATAATAGTCACATGGTGTCAGGTCAGGTGAATAACACTGGGATGTCTCATCGGCCCTGAATCCAAAAATATATATAACTTATATACTTGGATGATAGTCGTCGCTCGCTCGTAAGATCAAATTTGTGCCCTCTACTCCTCTGAAAAGAACGGAGCAATTGGCTACACATATTACTTGGCATTTGAATCCGTTCTCAGTTTAAATCCAATCGCCCGTATACTTCTCGAGTTATAAGGTCGCAAAATTTGGAGCCCCCGTAATGCTGCCCTAAATAATTAAAACACCCAAAAAATCTACACAATATTCTAAGATATGTTATGTCTGCAAGGTTTCTTCATATTGGTAACACAAAGGCCTTCAATATTAAAAATTATAATTTTTGTATTTTCAATCTACAAAAAATAGTATATATATCTATAACATTTTTTCAGATTTTGAGCGAGAAATGGGTTGTAGCCAACGCAGAACATTCTTTTACGTAGTTTTCATTATTTATATATATATATATATATATATATATATATATATATATATATACTAATTAGACACGCTTACTTACATTTATTATTTTTCAAGTATTTGGCCACTCCAAAACTGTGACTTGATTGTCAACAAACCATTTTTTTACACTTTTGGCCGTGTGTTTTGGATCATTATTCTGCTGAAACAACCACGTCACCGGAAGATTGTTATCGGAGAATGGTAACATGACATTTTGCAGTATATCCATGTACTGATTTTTATCCATGTTTCCGTCAATCTTGTGTATTGGACCAACACCGAGCCAAGAAAAGCAGCCCCATATCATTATATTCCCACCTCCATGTTTGACGGTTCGAGTCGTGTATTTCGGATCAAATTCTTTATTTTTTGGGCGACGGACATAAACTACACCATCCGATCCTATTAAATTTATTTTGGTTTCGTCTGACCATAGAACTCTTTTCCACTGGTTTATTGTCCAGTCCTTGTGGTCAATTGCGAACCTGATTCGGGATTGTATATTTTTTTTGCTTAATAGAGGTTTCTTCCTTGAAACTCTCCCGTACAACTCAGCCTCGTTTAGACGTCTTCGAATGGTTCTGTTACTTACTTCCGAAGTTCCATCACCAAACAATTCTTCGTGGATAGCATTTGCAGTGAGATATGGGTTTGATTTTGAAAGACGTACGATCCGTGCGTCAGTTTGCCGTGAAGTTTTTCGTGGTCTATTCTTTCTTGGTATATAGTCGTTATATGCTTTTTAAAATGTTTTACTGCCCTAAAAACCATTTTCTTTGAGCATTTCAAGTGGTCAGCATTTTTTTTTATAAGACCAATTTTTCTCTCGCAAGTTAATTATGGTTCTTAGTATTCCTGGATCGCAACTTTTTTTTTTTTTTTCATCTTACTTCGATTACGAATATTACCACCACATATACACGTACACTTTACTTTATAATGTGCAATTCTATACTAAACTAGGGTCATCCGTGGGCACCGTGTGCCCATATGGTACACTGAATATAGGTCAGTTTGGACGGGTGGAGAATTTTCTTGTAAATCATAGTTACAATATAAAAATAAGGGATTACCCTTACACGCTTTTTCCTTCAGTTTGTATCGCTTAACAAACCTAAAAGAAATAAAATATTCATAATTTGATATATTTTATTGACAGATGTACCTTAGTTAAAAAACCGGCGCTAGATTTGCTACCTCTTCAAAAATCTAATATTATTTCATAATTTGTCTATTGCTTTTATTAGATGTTGTAACTGCGGTATTTATTACTGCGAACTGAATAATACAAACAATATTTTGAACATTATTTGTACACGTGCATTAAAACAGTCTCCATGCATGTATTATTACACAAAAATCGGGATTATAAATTTACTTACGGTTTCTGTTTTCTAATTGAATCGATTATTCCAAAAATATGTGTATTACAAACAATTTTACACAACACTTTCAATGATTTGACATTTGATTCGTTATTATTTTTGAATCAAATAATCAGGCTAGATTCTGAATTTTGCAGTGCCACGGCAGTTTTAAAAGTAATAATGGGCACAATGTACACCACTCGATATGCATTTTTCAGATTCGGAATATATTTAAAATTGACATTTGAATTATTCTGACGTAGTCTTTTATTTCAGTATAAACTATTTGATATTATATACAAAATTCTTATCTGTCGCCATGGCATGGTGGGTAAGACACTCTCTGGAGGTCGTGAGTTCGATCCCCGTCTATGCGAATCTGCATTTAAAAAAAAAGCGTTCTACACATACACACTCACATACAAACATTTCTGGGTTATTATATTAATGATTCGTTTTTAGCATGCGTTTCTAATTACGTGTCCGAACATATTTTTACACGACATATTAAAACCAGTGTTATCAGGAAATATGCAAGTAAGTTATACAAAGTATTCCTTGTTTTCATATGGCTAGACGTCAATACTATTAAATAATAAAATAACTGTAAACACTTTACCGAAATATCTTAGTTATCAATAGTAATCTATGTTTGAGAAGTGCGTTTCTAATTAGTTGGCCACAACTGTATATATAACTTTCATAAAATACCAATATTTCACAGTAATACATTGAAATTGTACCAATTATCTAATTATTTTATTATGTTATCAAATAATGTTTCTTCAATATGAAACATAGATGTTGATTATAAAGATATAATATTAGGAAATAATAATCCAACAGAAACAATATGAAACCCAAGCTTACCTTATATAAATGAATGGGTGGAAAATTATACCAATACCACTTTGTAAAGGTTTTGAATTACTAGCTATCACAACTACCCAATACTCTGCAGAAAAATTTTGAAATGTCATTTATCTAATTCAGTCTATTTTGTTTTCTTGTCGAAATATTGACAGGCGCAGATGATCCGATTTATTAAACTACATCCGAATCCATGGCAACGTAAACAAAATACTTATGATTTTTCGTAGCAATTTTCTCATAACTGGTACATAACAAAAGTTGTGCGAAATATTAATTTCGGCTCTCACACACACACACAGACGTCACTCCGAAAATAGTCACATTCGATTCAGAAAAGCTCAAGACGTGTATATCCGTTGAAATCTCGTGTTTGATTTTTTTGGTGATACTTACTTATTACTTTGTAAAAGAAAGTAAAAAGAAATCTAATAGTGGCAAATTGAATATATTTCATGATATGCTCGAACAATTCCAACATCTTGAATAGACATATATTTTCAAATTGAAAATGCATATTATTAGATAAGATTATCATTGTACATGCGTAATAAAATAAATGAAACCACGTGATTATTTATTATTATTATATGACACGTTTTATGTAAAATAACTTTTCCTAATCTCCTTCAATATTTGTTTAAGCATTTATAGGTTGTAGTAGTGTTTTATTAAATTTATTAATTGATTGACGCCATATGTTAATGTTTATTATGTTATTTTTATCAACTTTAGGTGTAAATCTCGGCTGCACGAACTAATGCAAATCGATAGAGAGTTCACTGCAGAAGAACGAGAAAAAATCAACCCAGGCAATGCGTTGAGTATTGATACCGCTTTGGATTTCGTTAAAAATCCTGTAAAATGTTGTCAACATGTTCATGAATTAATAAAATCATTGATGGAAATTGTGAAATTGAAAAAAGATGACGTAAAAACTAAAGGTTATATTTTTATTAAATTAATCAGTAGTGATCTGCGATCTAATTGACTAACATTTATTATTTTGAAATTGTGAGTCAATTTAAATAATAAAGCAAAAATTAAATATGCGAGTAACAATATTTGATTCTTAATAAATGTAATATTATTTGAAATACTAGTTTGGTCAACTGCCGTGATCACTAGAGTCGCCACGTAGGCTATGTGCAAATAATTTAATTTTAAATCGTTTTAGATGCAATTTTATACCATGGCGAAACTTGGGAATTAATGGGTCGTCGTTGGGGAAAAATCGAAAAAGATTTTTATACAAAAAATAAAAAATTTGACATTAGCAAAATACCAGATATCTACGATTGTATTAAATATGACTTGCAACACAACCAACACACCTTACAATTTGAGCTTGCAGAAGAGCTGTATATCTACGCGAAGTATCTTGCAGATATCGTCATTCCACAAGTAATATTTATTTTTGTTTTATCTTTTGTGTATATAAATTTAATATTGATTTGGGCAATAGGAGTATGGATTAACGGCTCAAGAAAAACTAACAATTGGTCAAGGTATTTGTACACCATTGTTGAAGAAAATCCGGGCAGATTTACAACGAAATATTGAAGAATCGGGTGAAGAGACTGTTAACCGATTGAATCCACGGTATAGCCATGGAGTTTCAAGTCCCGGCCGACATGTACGAACACGATTGTATTTTACTAGTGAAAGTCATGTGCATTCTTTGTTGACTGTTTTGCGACACGGCGGCTTATTAGATGTAAGTTTAAATTTTTAATATACATATATAGTTTTTCATGAAAATAAGGTAATCATCATTTTTACTTAGCATATTTTCTTGTGGTTTAAATACATATCTACAAGATTAGTTCAAATGAAAACAATTAAAATATAAGTTTTCTTTATTTTGTAGATTGGAACAGATGAACAATGGCGCAGAGCCATGGAATATGTTTCAATGGTTTCCGAGTTAAATTACATGTCGCAAGTTGTTGTGATGTTATACGAAGACCCAACCAAAGATCCTAGCAGTGAAGAACGATTCCATGTTGAGTTACACTTTAGTCCGGGTGTTAATTGTTGTGTACAAAAAAATTTACCACCCGGACCTGGTTTTCGACCGCATAGCAGAAATGAATCTGCCGCCAGCAAAAGCGCGGTAAATTGCATTTGTTTCCAGAAATTATAAGTTAAATAAATTAGTTATTCTGGGTTCTAAAGTGTGTGTGACCGCTCTACAACCAATACAATTGAACATAAAATATGTTCCCTATAAAAGTTGAAAAATATACAAATTTGAAAAGACGAAAAAAAAGTGAACCTTGTAAAAGCACTAAAATTTGTAGTAACTTTTGTTTGATTTTTTTTTCTAAAAATGTACATTCTCTAGTTAGCACACATATGGATATTGTTTAATGGTAATGGTTATATGAATTTAAAACAAAATAAAGCAACATTATATAGTTAGTGTAAATATAAGATAGACGAGTTAAGGCCACTCTAGATTTATTTATTTTATTTTCAGAGTGGAGAAACTAGTGCAACAGCTACACCGGATGAGAGCCAATGTTCTGGAGGCCGTATAGATGAAGAAAGTGAACTCATGCCTGTAGATGAAGTAGAACACGCCTCAGTTGATCATTTTGAAAGCCCTGCCACATCACCAATAAACGATCATCCCCGATTTAGACAGTATCTCAAAACATCTGATCCAATCCCAATCGGGTGAGTTTACAATTTTATTTAGAGCGCAATATAATATAAGTTTTGTTTGAAAATTATACTTTTCAGTATAGTATTTACAGTTGTCGTATTTGTGTATTTAATTTCATTAATTTTCACTTATGGACCATTATTTTGCAAGTTTTATCACCATAATACGATATATATCATGAGTTGGGTTACTACCACCTATTGATACTTAATAGAAGCTACATATGACTTTATGATATTTGATACCCGTAATATCCTTTTCACACCGAGATTTTAAGAAAGGGTCACTTTAAGTTAGTTGATCTTGAAGTTCGTTTGACTCTCACACCAGAGGGTGATTCTAACACAACTTATCACCCTGTTTTCACCCGTGAGATGTGAGAAGTGACTCAGTGTCCATCTTGTGGATTTTTTCGGTTGCTTCATTTGACGTCTATTTCGGTGAAAAACTTCTCCTCGGTTTTCACTTTTAGCCGAGGTGGTGAAAACGGGTGATAACTTTTTGATGTCAACATGCTTCAATCTGCGATGTTCCCATTTTTTAAGAATGTGGATGCAGGATTGATTGTCTTCATACATGTTAATTGGTAATTTGACATCGATTCCAAAATCTTCAAGTAAATTCCGCAACCAAATTACTTCGGTGGCCGCGTACTCGGCCTACGGGAATGAATGTACTACCGTGTTTTGCTTCCTCGTAACGGATCCATATACTTCCAATAGATAACCAGTTGTTGATTTTCTGTCCGTATCTCCAGTACAATCAGCCGCAGCAAATCTAACTAATGACACATCATCTTCTTGATGTATCGTAGAATGCACTTTTGGCATTTCCAATGCTTTTCTGTTGCACCGCTCTGGAATCTACTGTAATAATTTACAGAAGCGCTTAAATCAGGCCTTGTGCATACATGTTGTTACATACATCAAGCTTCCTACCAATTCGCGATAAGGATTAGTTTCAACAATGCACTCTGTGTCTTCTTCAGTGCAATGTTGTGCTTCCATCTTGAACCGTATTAGGACTTATCTGAGATACACCTGTTGACTAAGAAACATTCCATAATCTCCTTTCGATTTTAATTCCAAGATAACAATCAAGGTCTCCCAAATCCTTCATGGAGAATTTCTTTATCATGGACGTCTTCACCTTTTCAAGTTCATTCATGTCATTTGAGACTGCAATGATGTCTTCAACGTAGAGTAAAATGTACATCTTTATGTTACCGATAAATTTCACATATAGGCATTTATCATTTTACGATTGTTTGAATTCTAGATTCTTCATGAGGTGGTCAAATTCTTCATTCCATACACGTGGAGCTTGTTTCAAACCGTATAGAGACTTGTGTAATTTACATACTAGATTTGAATCACCAACAAATTCCTCTGGTTGTTTCATGTATATATATTATCGATAACAGAGTTCTCAGTGTAGTCATACGACCGACAGGAGCAAATGTTTCCTCGTAATACAACCCTCATTGTTGTGAACATCCCTTGATCACAAATCTAGCTTTGTAGCGTGTAACATTTCCATTTCCGTCGCGTTTTATTTTGAAGAGCCATTTGTTGGCCATGGCGTGTTTTCCGGATGGCAGCTTTGTCAACGACCAGGTTCCGTTATTGATTAGCGAGCTCATTTCTTTGTTTATTGCATTATCCCAATCCATTTTATCGTCTCGACCTTTTATATCATTAATACTTGTCGGCACGTCGTTAAGTGATTCTGCTGCCATGGCTAATATACCGCAACTGTAATCATCTAAATATTTGGGTCTATTCGTAATTCGCGAACTTCTACGTACTTCTTCGGCCTTGGTTCCGGATCCATTATCTTTATCATTAGGATCTACTACGCCTGAATTCGTAGTTTCCAACGATAATTTTGTTTCGTTAAAGACTACATCTCGTCCAGACAGTATCCGTCGTTCTTCTGGACACCACAATCGATATCCATTTGAACAATAGAAAAACTTCCGACATTTCTTTGATTTGGATTCGAACTTACCACACAACCAAAAACTCGCAGTTTTTGAAGCTGCCTTTGGAGAACGCAAAGAAAGGCATCAAGCTATTATTATTTTTCAATAAAGAAAATCCTGAAAGAACTTTGTTATATACCTTATTTACTGCAGCAAACTCCATCAATCTACTATTTCTAAGATCAGAGAAAAAATTTCGAGAAAATGAGCAATTTTTTCGGTTGTCACCGTGTTTTTCCCCCTTAATAAATATATATATTGTGAGGAGGTTGGTTTGGCTGACCTCTCACGCTTATGCCGCACGTCGCGTTTCTTTTTGTTCGGGCGCCAATCAGTGGGGAAATAAGAACTTTAGTATAGGAAAGGTGGGAAAGACGGTGATTCTTTCGACGTGCGGGCCCTGATAGCTTCTTGGGAAGCAGTTCCAGGTCGTTGAGAAATTAACAAGAGCGTAGATACTTTTCAAAACACTTTTTATTTGCTGGTTAGGCGATAAAACATAACATAACAATAATAGACTAATAACAGAATAATAACGGAATAAACAACGGATTATTTACTGACTCGTAACGGTAACAGTACTAATTGTTTAACAGAATAAACAACGGTTTATTTACAGACTCGTAACGGAAACAGTACTAATTGTTTAACAGAATAACAGAATAAACAACGGATTATTTACAGACTCGTAATGGAAACAGTACTAATTGTTTAACAGAATAACAGAATAAACAACGGATTATTTACAGACTCGTAATGGAAACAGTACTAATTGTTTAACAGAATAAACAACGGATTATTTACAGACTCGTAACGGAAACAGTACTAATTATTTAACAGAATAATGACAGAATAAACAACGGTTTATTTACAGACTCGTAACGGAAACAGTACTAATTGTTTAACAGAATAAACAAGGATTATTTACAGACTCGTAACGGAAACGGTACTAATTATTTAACAGAATAATAACAGAATAAACAACGGATTATTTACAGACTCGTAACGGAAACAGTACTAAATATTTAACAGAATAAACAACGGATTATTTACAGACTCGTAACGGAAACAGTACTAATTATTTAACAGAATAAACAACGGATTATTTACAGACTCGTAACGGAAACAGTACTAATTATTTAACAGAATAATAACAGAATAAACAACGGATTATTTACAGACTCGTAACGGAAACAGTACTAAATATTTAACAGAATAAACAACGGATTATTTACAGACTCGTAACGGAAACAGTACTAATTATTTAACAGAATAAACAACGGATTATTTACAGACTCGTAACGGAAACAGTACTAATTATTTAACAGAATAATAACAGAATAAACAACGGATTATTTACAGACTCGTAACGGAAACAGTACTAAATATTTAACAGAATAAACAACGGTTTATTTACAGACTTGTAACGGAAACAGTTACGTGTGTATTTTGCGTGTGTGTCCCGGTTAGGGTATGAGTCACACTAACAAATTATGAGAAGCTCATCGGTTACAGGGAACTGAGGCTCGAACAAGACTGACCTTTTGCTCAAATTGGGGCTGCTTTTATATGGTTTTTAGGGAGACAATTGCCGATCGTCCCCAATAGGAATCGTCCACGTACTAGAGACGATGTCACTATTGTCCAATAGCAGACCGGTAAAAACATGGATATTTCATTGTTTCCAACGCCGACGTGGTTAATGTTTAAACACACAAATATTTAATATATAGTTATTCTATTGTTTATTGTTAGTTTAAATATTTCCCGCACAACCACTATTTTTAGTTCCATGACTTTTCATTCCCCTAGTTGGTGAACACGCGAACTTCACTCGTAAGTTGTTTAACCTCAAATTGTGACAGTTTGAATTTGAACTGTCTGGGTTTTTTAGGTAAATAAAACGTGACTTCGTCACAATATATATATATATATATATATATATATATATATATATATATATATATATATATATATATATATATATATATATATATTAAAACATCCACTGCATAGATAACACGGCGAGCTGAAGGCATAGGTGCGTTGTACCTATTCTTGTTTGATAAACAATTACCGTCTACATGTGCCTTGCCGATTTTATCAAAAATTGTGAACTGATAATCTTGAGCACGTCATTCCGAAAATAGTCACATTCGATTCAG
This sequence comes from Leistus spinibarbis, assembly GCA_933228885.1. Classification (NCBI taxonomy): domain Eukaryota; kingdom Metazoa; phylum Arthropoda; class Insecta; order Coleoptera; family Carabidae; genus Leistus; species Leistus spinibarbis. The sequence continues at coordinate 8,275,158 of OW121791.1, forward strand.
GGAAGGTCAAAACGGGTATTATCCGTTGATATATCTATTATTTAATACCCAACAAATGACAGTACGTGTTAACTGTCAAATGTAAAAATATTACTTGTGCAGCCATTTTGTAAGATTACTTGTGACGCGATTGTTTTTGTAAAATAAAATTAGATCGTACAAAATAATTCACGGAGATCTTATATGTAGTAGTGCTCATACGGTAAGCGGTCATGAAGCCGCTAATCTCGCAAAGAAACTTAGCGCTGAGTTAGCTGCTCAACAGGAGAAACAACAACAAATTAAAGAAGGTCGTCCAACGAGTCAATGCAGTAGTCATCCAGATCGAGGTACAAGTCCAGATCCAGAACCGCGATCACGAAGCTATGAACAGCGGGCTGCCAAAAGTAAGTCTTTTCATTTCAATAATCTTTCCCTAAAATTTTTAACATAATCTTTAAATAAGTTTATCGAACACACATATTGCATTATTTTTGTTAATAATTATTCGCGAACGAGATTGCTGGTTATCTAGCGAAGAAAAATTCAAACAAAATCTACCCCGAATAAAAGCCATGATTGTAATCACTATTAACTAGGGCTGTAAATACCCTTCAATTCAAAATTCGGGTAACCGTATTCAAAAACCTGTATCCGAGTACTTGGAACCGGTTATCTGTTTTCTACGTTTCTTCTCCAGTACCTGGATTATTCTTAGCTCGCCGTACGAAGTACCGATGAAGTGTGTCTGTAGCATTCTCAGATCAAATTTCATTAACAAAAACTGTTTGTCTCTACACCCTGAATCCAATAATATGTATAATTCATATACTTGAATGTTAATCATGGCTCGCTCGTAAGACGAAATTTATGCTCTCTACTTCTCTGCAGGTACCGATGCAATTTGAACCAAATTTGCTTCACATTTAATTTGGCATCCCATTTGAATCCGTTCGTAGTTTAATTCCAATCGCTCGTATACTTCCCGAGTTATAGGTCCCCATAATTTGAAGCTCCCCTTAATACTGCCCTTATATAAAAAAAAAAAAATTGTAACGTTGCTTATTCTTTATTGTATGTAATATATAAAAGAAAGTATTGAGATCACAAAAAGATCGACATCGAGATTTATATTTAAATATCTGTTTTGAGGGTCTGTTAATGACGTCTGTGTGTCTGTCTCGATGTTCGTGAACGCTCTATAACCAATACCACTGAACATAAAAATTTGATGCTTTTAATTATAAGTGGTATTTTCATAGAAAGAAAACCACCTTATTTTTTAAGAGAATAAAAAAAAATCACTGAATTCGAATGTGACTATTTTCGGAATGATGTCTGTCTGGCTGTGTATGTCTGTGAACGCTCTAGGGCCAAAACTGTCGAACGAAAAATTATAAAACTTCAAACTTAAGACTTGTATATGCCCTAAATGTGCACCTCCTATTTTTGGAAAAAAAATCAAACCGGAACTACTCTATACATTTTTTGTTCTATCTCCAATATCACTAGAACCGGTACATTTACGGCAAATATAGTTATGTTCATAATGAAAGATATTAATATTTAGCACAACTTTTGTTTGAAACATTTCTTCAAAAAATTTACCAGTTGCGAGAAAAATGCTACGAAACATTATAAATATCTTGTTTACGTTTCCATGGATTCGCATGTAGCTTATAAAATCGGATCATCTGCTATTTTGACAGGAAAACAAAATAGAATTAATTAGATAAATAACATTTCAGAATATTATGTAGAGTATTGGTTAGTTTGATAGCTGGTTTTGGTTATATATATATATATATATATATATATATATATATATATATATATATATATATATATATATATAACCAAAACCAGCTATCTTGCCTCTTACCCTGGAGGTCGTGAGTTCGATCCCCGTCTATGCAAATTTGAATTTTTACAAAAAAAAAAGCGTTCTACACACACACACTCACATACAAACATTTCTACGTAATTATATTAATGACAAGGGTCACCCGTAGGCACCATGTGCCCATATGGTATACAGAACATGGGTCAGTTATGACTGATGGCAAATTTTCATGTAATTTAATAATAATAACACGGTTTTTCTTCAGTTTGTATCGTTTGACTATAATAGTAATACAAATTTCCACATCGCAAAAAATAATAAAGAAACAAGCACTGGCGCTTGTGCCAGTGCTACCAGCTCGCCCGGTCACAACATTAAATACAAAACTAAAAGCGATAGCAATTATTATAGTACAAAATTTATTGTTGTTATGACTTTTCATCGGCATTTAATATGAAATTAATAAATTTCTAAGTTTACGTATATGATTCTAAATCATCGACATTATACTCACATTGCCCATTGAACCAATCTAACCAATTATGATCCCGAGATTTATTTATTCCTGTACCATAAAAGTTTTAATTTCCAAAAACCCCACATTTAAAATTGCACACATCCACATGGGTAACGTTAATATCGTTCGTTTCGTGATTTGCCAAGGATATTGATAATTATTTGATGAACATTTCCTAATTTTATTCATTAAAACACAGAAGCAAATGGAAAATATAACCAAACAAATTACTGTCACATATACATAACTTCTTCATTTCACTAACAGATGGCGATCAATGTCTGATATACTTCTAAATATATTTATATTTTTTTTAAGCCTATGGGCTCACAATTTGAAAAAACATTAATGACATAAAATATCTTAAAATTTTAAAAGTTGACTAAGGGCAGTATTTAAGAGGGTTTCAAATTTTGGGGGCCTATAAGGTCGGCCCTGTACAGACGATTGGATTTAAAATGCGACGGGAACATCACGGGCATGTAAATTATATGAATACTAAATTTCATTAAAATCGGCCCGGTACCTTCAGACGAGTTGTGATCACAAACTCAGGTCTTACGACCGACCGAGCGAGATACATACATCTAATCATATATGAGTTATATATATTTTTGGATTCAGGGCGAAAATACAAGAACTTTTTGTTAAGTTTTTTTTTTTTCGATACGAGCATGTTACAGACACAACCAATCACTATAGCTCTTTTGTACTTACTGTACGGCGAGCTAAAAATCGACTCCTTTTTTTAACGCTATTTTGTTCTTAGATCACTACAACATCCGATAAATTTAAACTAAGGCCTACTATCTGCTATTCTGCATACAATATCCGTATCCGTGTCCTCGGTTTCAAAAACCCGTATCCGGGTACCCAGTTTAAAAATACCCGTATCCGGGTACCCAGTTCCGGGTTTTTAAAATGTGCAAAGGACCGGGTAATCTATATATCCGGATCCGGTTCTTTTTCTCAGTACTAGTAATAACAGTTTTTGACAATATACGTAATAAATGTTTAATATGTCCTTTTTTTCCACATTTCAAAAAAATTCATACGAAATTTTGAGTGCCGAAATGTGAACGAATTTGCACATCTATAATAACACAATCCACACTCACTTGAATAATAAGCAATAAATCTCAGCTGTTGCACCCCATGCAGTGTTACGACGTGCATTAGCGTCGCCAACGTTATTCTCGATTGTGAATTGGTTTTTTTTTTTTTTTTTAGATGAAACTTTTCAATACCAAAGTTTGGACGCAGTCAACAACCATCAAGGTATGTTTTGTGTTTGTTATAATTTTCTCTAATATTGTGGCACATACACTACAATTTTTACTCACATTTCTAAAGCGTGTGCTTGTTTGTTGCCGGCTCTCTACTATTTCATTCTCACCTGTACAGCTGTGCATATGTCTGTCATATATTTTTATCACTCGTTTTGTGTATTCAGTTAGCCTTGTGCCTCTTTTTTATTATTTATAAGAAAACGCTCTTCGATAATTTATGCTCATTGGTGTGAAGCATTTTTATGTGATACTTCTGGATTTTTGTTGATTTATATATGCATATATATATATATATATATATATATATATATATATATATATATATATATATATATATATATATATATGCATATATATATATATATATATATATATATATATATATATATATATATATATATATATATATATATATATATATATACATATACACCCATAGATTTAACCCATTCGGATAGAGTCGGTCTAATTCAATTAATTATAGTATATGCTTATTGTATTACGAATGATATATTTTTAGCTTGCCGTACGAAATACAGAAGAGCAAAAGCATTCGGTAGTGCAATATTCTCGGATCTAAATGTATTCCTTAACAAAAACTTTGTCTCATATACTTGGATGTTAGTCGTCATTCGTAAGACAAAATATTAAGACTTTTATATCTATAACGTTTTTACTTTCTTGGACGAAGTCTAAAAGAAGGTATTGTAATTATGAGAATTATCGAATTCGAAATTTTAACAGGAATACACGTTTTAACCATCCTTGAATCGAATCTGACTATTTTCGAAATGATATCTGTGTGTGTGAGTGAACACTCTAGAGTACCCTGGAAAAAAAAAGAACAGAAGTGTAATAGCAAATAACTATGTTAACTTGATTCTCTTTGAATGTAAAACGTAATTTCCTTCGAATCTCTTTTTGGCCGATTATGCCATTGTTAATTCCGTTCCATTTCTGTGCCTGTGTTATTAATTAGCAATGTCAATTTCTAATAAATGTTCGCGTTATTATCAATCTGTCGATTCCATTTGAATTGAATATTAGTGTCGATGCCATTCGAATTGAATATTAGTGTCGCTATTATGCCAATCCTGAAGTTCTAGTTTAGGGTCAATAATATATTTCGGTATAAAAATATCTGTTTTATTATACATATACATATCAATGATCAAGCTGGCAACATATAAATAAACAATTTTGTGGTGCACCAAGCAGAAACATAAATTTTAGTTATATGAACTATACCATTTACAGCTCACTGTATAGTAATATTATTATAACTAATATATGATTATAATAATTTTAATAAATAAGAATATAAAAATTATTATAACTATTATGTGTATGAATATATAAAATTTTAATTTAAGGGAGGGGGCTCCCCCCAGCACCAAATCCTGGGTACCCCACTGTTAGCATGCGCACGCGCAGATTAATATTTTGCTGTAGAAATAGTTTGTGAACATTTTAAAATTTAAAATGTTCACAAACTTCTATGTTTATATATTTAATATATAAACATAGAAGTCATTTAAAAAATACACTTGAATAACACTAAAATCATATTGCCAAAGATAGTCATTACCGAGAAATTGGAAGCACATTGACATTAACAAAGTATATACATGTAATTGACATTGCATGAACATAAAATAAATATTAAAAGGCACTTGCATGACATTATATTGATATTCCCATTACAAAAAATTTCAGTGAACATAGACATAGAAATAGCTAAAAACGGAATGTTATGACCATTGCTATTACATTAATATCTCATATAAGAGACATGCATTAGAAATTCAAGTTACATTACCATTTAAATTGAATTATAGTGTAATTAACATTGAAGTCTATCGTGGAATTGAAAGGAATAGAATTCTATGGTTCTGCTATTGTTTTTCTTTTTTTTTTCAGGGTAGAGTGTTCATTTCTAGACATTTACATCATACTAGGGTCACCCGTGGGCCCCATGTTCCCATATGGTATACAAAACATAGGTCAGTTTTGACTGATGGCGAATTTTCATGTAATTTAATAATAATTACACGGTTTTTCTTCAGTTTGTATCGTTTGACTATAATAGTAATACAAATTTCCACATCGCAAATAATAAAGAAAAAATCGACTCCTTTCACGCTTTCTTTGAACGCTATTTTGTTTTTAGATCACTATGCTGTGATTAACTAATCGATCGCTTATATCATGCACTGTGTAACATCCGATAAATTTAAACTTAGTTTTGTTAAAATTTGATTTTAACCTTGTATGGTGCAACTGGCCGTAAGTGTTGTATCATTAAGACAGTTTCCTTAATTATACACAAAAAATGATTTGATATTTGATTCATTATTGTTTTTGAATTAAATAATCAGGCTAGATTCTGAATTTTGCAGTATTAAACTGCAGTGTGACGGCAGTTTTAAAAGTGATAATTAGTTATATGCTAAAATACAATGGATTGTGCCAGCAAAAATAAAAAATAAAATTGCCAACCAATCATGTTTCTAAATATGTTTGAATTATCTCTTCAAGATTTTATTGCTCTAATAATCAGAATTATAAATTTACTTATTTGCAGTTATTATAATTTGACCAACTATAGAATTTTACCGCAACTCATATTTTCAAAAATCACTGCTTCTTGGCCATTTTGAAGTGAAAATATTAACTATGAATTGAAATATATGCAAATTTAAAAAAAAAAAAGAATAATAACATGTTACTCCCCTTAAACTTAACTCGTACGTCACTAATTCACATTGAAATACTGTTTTTGACGCTCACGTGTTAGCACTTTTATTTATCGGTCATTTTAACATAAATGCTTAATAGCGACTCACAAACTTCAAATTAGAATAAATAAAACTTAATTTTATTAACTAACAATTATTTATGTTTCTCATTGACATACAATATTAATATAATATAGCAGATGCCACTCGGTGTAAAGTACAGAACACACTAAATAAACTTCAAATAATCAAATTAATTGAAGATTTATCACAAAAACTTTTTTGACATTTCATTCTGACGTTTGATTCATTTTTGTCTATTTCAAAGCAGACTAAACTTCAGTAGAGTAGTGATTGTTTTATTTCAGTATAAAGTATTGGATTATTTTTTATAACATTATTAGCAGTCGCCATGGTGCAGTAGCTAAGTATCTTGCCTTTCACCCTCGAGTTATTGGGCCCCAAAATTTGGAGCCCCTGTTAATACTGCCCCTATAAAAAAATTAAAACAGCCAAAATTTTTACTAAAAATTCTAATATATTTTATCTCTATATGATTTTTTCATAATGTTACCCCAAGCCCGAAAAAAATTATTAAATATTATAATTTTGAATTTTAAACTATGACTTAACATTTTTTATTTTTTTTTAATCAATATAATCTACAAAAAAATGTAAGACATTTGACAGTGCTACTATTAGCGTGGCACCGACGTTTAGCATACATAATAATGACAAAACATGTAAGTTATAAATATATTTATTTTTCGGAGGTTGTTATTAATTTATTGTCTAGCAATAGGTAATATTCCTCTGTTCATTATATCATCCTGCCATGGAACCATTCCTTCATTCGAAACAAAATATTCTTTTAACATATTTCGCACATTTTCAGCAGTGCCAGCTCTATTTATGTTTTGATAACTTGAGTTTTGTTTCGCCAATTCCTATTTACAACATCCCCAAACGTATTTTTCCAAACTTCGATATGCAAACAAACCATAGCCCGGACAATATTGCAAACTGTTTCTTCTTTTACGTTTAATGGTTTGTAAAAGATACGCCAACGTGCTGGCAATATCCCAAATATATTTTCAATTATACGCCGCGCTCTACTAAGGCGGTAATTAAAAATACATTTTTCTAAAATATAATATTTTTACATCTGCATCATATATTCATATAGTAATCAAATAGAGGTTAGCTGACGTTTATCCATGCTGATCGCTTACGCATTTGGTGTGAATCATATTGAAAACGGAAAATTGAAGCGTGAAACGAAAACCAAAGCGGAAACGCGTGTTAGAAACGGAAACGACGCTCGGTGTGAATCCCGCTTTCATTGAAGATATTGACACCAACTTAGATCATAATTATCATGTTGGGGATATAAATGGTTGAGATATTACGGTAATATACGGCCCAAATTTCCTCTTTCATCTTCTTCGTAGAGTCAGGATGTCTTTGTACGGTTAAACTAAGTAGACAGTTCCCGTATAATGTTAACTGTTAATTTGAAAGTTTTGAGGGCAGTTTCAACTGTAACTTTAATTTTTTTTTATTTGCTGTGTTACTTTTAATACGACCTCGACAACATCAAAGCAATATATACATTAAATATACGTCTTTATAACCAAACTAAACAGAATCGAAAAATGAGATGGTATGCTAAAAAGATTTATAATTTTTTTTTTAAATCGAATTTCGCAAAATCCTTTTAGGAATATATTCTAGACATATTAAGCTATAACAAATATAAAAAATCAAATTCTTTTCATTTCTCTATGTAAATACCCCTTAAGTTAGAAGTTTCACAATTTTACACACAGATGTCATTCCGAAAATAGACACATTCGAAATATTTCATGATTACAAGATCTACTTATTACTGAGTTCAAAGACATAAACAAATCAAACGTCTAATTATTAAATGTATTGTGAATTTTGAAGTCTTAAATTGGACATAGTTTATGATTTTTATTTTATGAGAAAGGATTAATGGGGATGGCTGAATAGTACTATATTGTATTTTGAACATTAATATACATAAAAACATTTTTATTAATAAAAAATATTCAGTCATTCATAATCAAAATGGCGGCTTTTCTGTTTGAAGTTTCACAATTTTACGTTCGACAGTTTTGGCTCTAGACTCTAGAGCCAAAACTGTCTGTTTCTGTGAACGCTCTAGAGTCTAGAGCGTTCACAGAAACAGACAGAAAGACAGACACACACACAGAAGTCATTCCGAAAATAGTCACATTCGATTTAGGGAGGGTTAAAACGTATATTTCCGTTGAGTTCGAGTTCAACATTTTTCATGATTACAAGACTTAGTACTGAGTATAAAAAAATAAAAATGAATAATGATAATTTTTATATTTAAAACAATATAGCGCGTTAAGTTCAGTGTTCGTATGATCAATCAATTCTGTATTTCAAATTTGTCAATCAATAACAATTACTTTCATTATTGTTTTTTATCATTTTATTTCTTCAAAAAATAAGTGATAGGTTTTCTTCATTAAAATATCAGTGGTTAATCAATGTTTCCTAGATAAATAAGACCAAATAGATTTTACGGCGAGCTGAAGACATTGGTGCCTATATCTATGCTTGTTAAATACATTTTTAATTTTTTTAACGCCAGTATTGCACTTTACGTTTGTGTTGGTACACGAAACAATTGTTCTCAAAAAAGACACATTTTCTTGTGCTTCCCACACATTGCACAGCTATCATCCGTTATCATTCTTAACACTATTAAAAAATAGGATTTTGGGAAGCGAAATAATTGTCTTAACAAACAAATCAAATTTAAATATATAAATAAAATAAAACATGCATGGCATGAACATTTTAAGATATTAACGATAATAGGAGATGGTATTGTATCCATACGAAAGGAGATTGAATTCTGAGTAAAATGGTGTTATAAGTATTTCAGTTAAATTAAAATATTTATAAATTTAATATCTATAGATAGTCATTTTTTATATATCTCCCTTCGTATTTTCTAAAAATAATTTTTCTTTTTTGTTTAGAAGTTCTACGTTTTGTATTTCGTTTTCTCTTTATTTTAAATAGAAGTCGTCCATAACATAATCTTACTATTTCATAGAGGTCAATCATTATTAGCTAAGATTAGTAATATTAATATTCTTTTTAATGTTAGACAAGATAATTACTATTAATAATTTATTTGCAGAACAAAAGAACTGTTATTCCTGTTTAGTCGTTTATAAATATATGTTTAATTATTTCAAACATAAACTTGAAATATATATATATATATATATATATATATATATATATATATATATATATATATATATATATATATATATATATATATATATATATTATATTTATAACATTAATAAATAAAACAATGTTACCATATTAGCAACGTAATTACTTTCGCATCCACGAAAAAGTAAGGTTAGAGTTGTACATTTTTCTATTAGTCGCTATTCGATTTACCACTTTGAATTTAGTTGAAGACAATTCCAGGAACTCTTTTTTTGGTTTTAATTTCAAATCAAATTTTGTGCGACATCGAATGATTTCGTAATTGTATATGTAACACTCTCGACATGACAATAGGGGGCTGGACGTAATTTTAAAAGCAATTGAAATATAATCTCCATATATATAATATATAAATACGAAAAAAAAAAAAACTTTCATCAGCGTGAACGACTAATTAGAGATAGAGCGAGTGTGTGACGTCATAAACTTTGTTTGCGATCGCATCGTACATGCAATTCCGGGATCCGCACCGAATGCCCAATCGGCTTTAGACTACCCGATTATTGTACCTAAACGAAAAATGTTCGTTTCGTCGCCTATCCTTTCGCTATTTGACAATTTCGTCAAACGAACTTCCGACGAAATTTTTGACGAAATTGTCAAATAGCGATAGGATAGGCGACGAGACGAACATTTTTCGTTTAGGTACAATGATCGGGTACCTAGTCTAAAGCCGATTGGGCATTCGGTGCGGATCCCGCATTTTCCTTTACTAGCGTTAGTTGTTAACTCATTTTGATGCGAATACATATGTTTCTTATTTCGATGATATATTTTAATTTTTGTAGTGTAGTTTACAGGTTTTTTGTTCAGTGAATATAAATTTTGTATTTTGTACATCATGGATGAAGCAGGTCCAAATGGTACTACACATAATAGGCATGTTGCAAGCTTTTGCTGTGGCAAAAATGGCATATACATCTTAATTTAGAACCCATTTAATTACTATAACCGGTATCAATTTACTAAATAACGCTGAACTTCAATTTCATTCAATATTGAAATATGTAACTAGAATTTCAAATTTTAGAACCAGATTTTTGCATGCCCTCCACTTTATTGTAACAGTGTTGCATGTAATGAAAAGGAATTTTGAAATACGTAAGTGAGATTATGTCCACTTGTGTCAAATTGCCTGATTGTGGGTTTCCAATAATCAATATCACTCATGTTTTTAATAATGAACACTTGTAACACTAACCCTTCGAAAAAAAATTAACAAAAAGGCTTGCACATGCGAATTATAAAGAACATAAGACATAAGATGATGTTAGGTAACATTTTTCTGACAGCTAACAGCCTTGCCGTATCTACTTATGAAAACAACTAAAATTTACTACCAACTTAATGGTAATAGCCCTATTCCATATAAGCCTATAGGCGTTGTATCGTCATAGGCCTATAAGACGCGAAATTTTAATAATTCGTATCTTCTGTACTCTGAAGTTTTCAGAAAAAAACAAAAAAATATGTATAGTTTAAAATGTTGTTTCCTTTTGAAAAAAAAAATTAATATAAAGGTTTGCCACATGCGTATTATAAATATTGTCTTATACAACATTGTAATTCTATAAAAATAAAACATCCTGATAAACACTTACTCATCGGTCTCAAACATAAAACATTAAATAATTCATTAAACATTTTTTCTTAGGTAAGTCATATTTTTTATATAATTTTTTTTTATAATAATTAACACAACTCAACGTTTCGACGCCTAGTGCGTCTTCTTCAGCAGCATGTTTGTCTTAATTATAAAATTTACGTAATGCATTGTAGCTCAAAACATGGCGTAGATATAAGAAAAATATAAAAGAAAATGTACCATATACTAATAATGGGTGCTTTCCAACAAGGACTTTGTTGACACTGTGTAACACAGAGTCTGTTTAACTGCGTTCCGACTACGCTAGAGTACGACTCTACTCGACTCTGTGAGACACTGCTAAATAGCAAAGTCTGGTGGTGTAATGGTGTCACGAATACCAACCTTTACAAAATTTATGAGTAGATTGAACGCGTCTATGCGTCCCGCGCAATTTTAAGCATAACCAAATCTAGCAGAGAGTAGTACATGTTTTATTATATTTTCGATGTCAAATATGAGTGCACCAGATTTAGATATTTGTGAAAATGGTAAGTAATGACTTCCGCGCACTCTGTTGGTTAGAGTTCATAGCTTCTAAAGCATTCCAACTAGCATGCGGCACAGTGTTCGGTAGAGTTTGGGAAAGTCTGACAATGTCTCTCAAAGTTCTCTTGTTGGAAAGCAGCCAATATGTAACATGACATAAATTAATTATTCAACCTAACATGCCCTTGACAAATACTCGTGGCGCCTAAAAGTTGAATTTATTATATAAAAAAAAATTATATATCTATCTGACTGCATTACTTAGAAAAAATTCCTGTATAAATCCACAGAAAACCAACTGTATATTAAATACTTTGTTGTTGATATAACGTTTTTATACAGAATATAGGTCAATTTTGACTGATGGCGAATTTTCTTGTAATTTTTTTGTAAATCATAGTGACAATATATAAATAAGGGATTATCCTTATACGGTTTTTCTTTCAGTTTGTATCGTTTGACAGATAATAAACCTACAAAAATTTAAATATTAATAATGAAATATTTTTGCCAGCCAATCAAGTGTTTAAATATGTTTGAATTAACTATTCAAGATTTTGTTTATTATACAATATATAATTTAAATTGTAAATTTCTTTACTGCATCTATTTGTAGTTAAATATATTGTACAATGCACATTTAATATTATTTAATAATTTGATGTATGACTTTATTAATTTTTAAATGACAATAAATTATGGAATATATTAAAAAAATTAAAGTTTCTGAAATTGAAAATTCTGTATTAATGGGGAACAACACTGACGGTTTAAAAAAAAAGATTTTTCCATTTTATATAATTTTATAGAATGTATCTTTTAGAATATTTCCCTTAAATATTATGCTACATACATATTCGTACAAATAACGAAGGTACACCGCATTTTGCTTTGACGCGCACATTGCTGAAAACAATCGTTCGGAATATTTTTAGTGATTAGTTGAAAGTTGAACTTTTGAAGTGAAAATGAATCGAAAAGATTAACCCCTAAATGACCAAGACAGGACAAAAGAAAACGACATTGTCCTCCAAATCGTTTTGAAATCAAACAGGACGACACTACCAAACGCTGCGGCGCAGAAGTTGAGGACTTTAAACGCGTTTTTCTCGAAACCCTGTTTTTTGTTATGGGGCTGGACACTCACGCTACAATTTACATCTGATATTTTTTTCTTTTGATTTAACTTGAAGCTTATAAAATTGACTTCAGTTGTACGTAGGGGTTTTTTTTTTGGTATTTAGTTTCCTTTTCGGTCAAAAGTGGGGCAACAAATATGTAATTTTTGATGATTACAAACTGCGCTTCATCCATAACCATGACGCTACCTCCTCTTTGAGCTGCTTCTGGAGAACGCAAAGAAAAGCATCAAGCTATTATTATTTTTCAAAAAAAAATTATAATCTGAAAACACTTTGATATATACCTTATTTAATGCAACAAACCACATCAATCTACTATTTCTAAATTCAGAGAAAAAAAATCGAGAAAATGAGCAATTATTTTCGGCCGTCACCGTCTTGTTACCCCTTAATTCATAATAATTATGAAGATGTTGGTTTAATAAATTGATAGGTTTTTACTATAATTAATTATTAAAAAGTAACACAATACCTAAATTAACAGATGTACTACCTTAGTTATAAGATATTTTGCTGCTAACAGAAGTTAGAGAAAAAATCAGCGCTAGTTTGCTAGCTTACAATGCTTGCGCAGTAAACCAATGAATTTGAAATATATGACGTCACTTCCATTCCGCTAGTTTTTGCTAACCTCATTGAACGCACCTAGTGTAACCAGAGTACATTGTTTTGTTTGATTGAACTGGGTGTTGCACGCTCGTACGCAATCGCGCCATCGATCACGGTCTTAAGATAATTTTCCTGAATTGTATTGCAGCATTCTAGTTTGTGTTCAATCAATCAATAACTTTATAATTTCACCTTTTCAAAAATCTAATATTATTTAATAATTTGTCTATTGATTTTATTAGATGTAACTGCGGTATTACTGCGAACTTTTAAACATTTGTACACGTGCATTAAGACAGTTTCCATGAATGTATTATTACACAAAAATCTTGATTATAAATTTACTTACGGTTTCTGTTTTCTAATTGAATCGATTATTCAAAGAGTATTATTATTTTTGAATCAAATCAGGTTATATTCTGAATTTTGCCGTGTCACTGCAGTTTTAAAAGTGATAATGGGTAATGGGTCCATATACTACACAATGGCCCGAGCAATTAAAAATAAAAGTACACAACTCGATATGCATTTTGAAGATTCACATAATATATTTTTATTGACATTTGAATTATTCTGACGTATAATCTTTTATTTTTACGTAGGGCAGATTTCTTGATTAGAAATTTATTCATTGCTGTTGTGTAGTCTTTTATTTTCAATATGGACTATTTGATATTATATATAACATTCTTATCTGTCGCCATGGCATGGTAATTAATACTCTCGTCTTATACCCTGGAGGTCGTGAGTTCGATTCTCGTCTAAGCCAATTTGTATTTTTACAAAAAAAAAGCGTTCTACACATACGCACATAAAAACATTTCTGGGTGTTTATATATATATATATATATATATATATATATATATATATATATATATATATATATATACATATATATATATACGCATCAATATTTAGCAAATTATCACTTTGTGCCCTAATGACAGCTTATTTTGCCATTATTAGAAACACTACTATATATATACATTGAATGTCTAATCAACACAAGTCATCAACGTAAACAAAGTTTCTAACGTCACGATCGCATCGTGGAAATGTTCGTGTTGTGGTCGGAAACGCGACAAATATTTGAATTTTAATTTTATTTTTTCTAATTGAATTAAAAACGAAAGCGTTTTGATATTATTAATTGATAAATATTTAAAGGAGGGGTTAAATTAATAAATGATTAAAATATAAAGTTTTGTCCTGGTCCCTATTATGCCGAACCGAAATTTTAAATAGAATAGAGCTTCAGTGTAAGTCAGAGTTAATTTTCTTCGGCCATTTTGTTAGTTCTAATGATAATGTAATTGAGAAAGAACGTAATAAAATTGCCAAGCAGAACTAAACTCAGCCTACTATAAGCCTAAAGGATTGTTCACAGCGAAACAATTAGTAATTAAGCTTAGAAAATTACAAATAATAATCTAGTTTGTATTATGACAAGCAATGTTAACATTCCAAGCAACACAATTTATGATAAATTTTGTTGCTGTGAATGTTAACCTTATATGTCATACATCAAACTGGAATTACTACTTATAATTTCTAATTCTTTAGCTGTGAACAATCCTTTACTATCTCAAGTTGTAAATCGAACCGGCTATTTTTTCGTAGTAAAAATTAACATCGATATCAAATGCCTGTGTATTATAAAATTGGTTATATTTTTAACAAAAATAATTGATGTATTTTGTATTGATGGGGAGATTCACTATGCTTTTATTGGCATAATTGTTATTTTACTTCGATGATTTGATTATCTCATCTGTCTGACTGATGCCGTTCGATTGGTGTTAATGAGACAATGGCGATGCACTGTATACCGGTATCTTTTTACGATGTTACCGGTGTATGGTGCATCCAACCCACACACCAACAAACAAAAACCGATTTCCTAATCCACTCACCAAAAACTTATCAAACAGAAAATGCAAACCATGGGTGCCCATCACAATTCGTTTTGCTCCTGCTTTCTTTTTTACTTTTTCTGCACGCAGGTACTTTGTTTCTGTGCAAATTTAATATTTCATCTTATTTTTGTCTTTACTGGGCCAATTTTTTTCTGAAATTTTGCCAATGCTTTCTTTTTTTCCTACACATTTTTTTTAAGTTGTGTGCTGATTGATGTTCGATGTGTGCATGATTTTGAAATGGTAGATCCATTTGTGTTTTCTATTTTTAATAATTGTAGATGTTTCAAAATTTTGCCGTTTTTATAATTAACTAAATTTAGTAGATTTGTTTAATTTTTTAATAAGATATTTAAGTATTTTTGTGGTATATACATTATAGTAGAGGTTCTAATATAGAATAGAGAGTACATACTATAGGAAATATGGAAACATTTCTGTATTCCTGGCACTACTAGCGGCGAAATTACACAAGCCGATATAGATACTTTCTCATTCTCATAGTAGGTATCCTCATCGTTGCGTCACTTCTAAATTAAATAATTTTAAAGTATTAAGCCGTATGCCAATTTCAATGTCAAAACATTCAAGTTTGGTTATAGGATCAACCTGTAAGATTTCACAACCATTTTTCATAAAAAAAAAATTATAATTTGATATTTGCAAACTCCAAACTTTTGAATTATATTTTCAAAATTACAATTTGCCTTGATCTCATTCTTTAGATTCAACAGGTCTTGGTATCTGTCAATATGCTATTTTGTTTGTATAGGGCAGTTAATAAAATCAACTAAAATATGAGAGTAGTTATAATAAATATCTAAAATATAACATTTTTATTAACCAGTTTCATCGAATCCATGTTGACTGCTACTTCACTTTAAAAAGCTAAATTGGTTGTGAACTATTTAATGTGAATACTCTTAAATTATAATTAGTAAAATTTCTAAAATTTATCAAATTGAAATTGGTTGTGAATGTAGCTTTTAGTATCCATTAGTAAGATTTTTTTTTAAGGGAGCATACTTTCTTATTACTTTTTATATTTACTGTATTGATATTAATTTTAAATATTGTATTTGATATATTTAAAGCCTATACATTTTAAATTTAAATTGCGATTTGAACTAAATTTACATTCTTAGCATTAATGGGATAAACAAGTGTTCCTTCCTGCATATACTAACTATGAAACTATATTTTCTGTAGTGTATGTACTCTATTTATCTATCCTCTTTGATTTTAGCGAATTAGACTTAGATATCAATGAGTAAGTAATAATTTATTATTGGAAATTCTATAAAAACTATTATAATTCGTGAGTGTAAGTTTTTATTATGTATGAATTTGGGTTGGGATATTTAATGATTCTGTTCTTATTTCTTTTCTGTTCCTTCGTACCTGGCCTAATTTTTACTCCTTTATTTGCTGTGTGCATGTCCTATTCCTTTGTGGAATGCGTAAACTATCTATCGTCTTATTCGCTTCATTATTAAATGGGCACGCTCGCCACTTATAGACCCGGCTATAACTCCGCCCATAGATATACCGTCGCATACGTCATCTGTCGCAGTCATATGTTCACCTACGTTTGACGACATTAATAAGAAATTGAATGAGTCGATGTCTTTGCGAAACTTTACGTTTATGCAAATTCCTGTTAACAGAACTGTTTTACAAAAATCGTGTTTTGACTATAGTGATACGTCCACGGAAATTATGATGAAAGAATTAGATTTAGGTCAATCAAATACGTCCAAAATTTTTGTCAAAGATTACAAGGGAGATTCTGCCTCGGCCACAAACGAACTGCCGCTGACTGAATTAAATTTAGATTTGTTTGAACCCGATTGTGGCTCACAGGTTTACAAAGATAGTTCAATGTCTGCTACAAATGAGTTACCATTGTCTGATATTAAATTTAAGCATCGTATTGATATTATTAATCGTGATTTAACGCCTACATTAGAACGCAGAGATACTGTTGGAGCAATTGAGAGGAACATTTTGCCGAAACGTTCATTTTCTGATCCGAATATACTTGAATCGGGTGATACGAAATCGTATAGGTTAGATGAACGTATTGCGACTGATGAACTAGAAGTGAAACCTTATTTTCCACCAATAGATTCACCATCATTTCCTTTAACAAATGATTCGTTAATGTTGTCATCACCCCAACGCTGTAATTCCCATTCATGTCGTTTGTCGCCCGTAGAAACGCCCTTATTTCCGTTTAGTTTTTATCCGCATGATCATAAGCATGGTTCATTGAACGCACCGCCATCTAGGTCGGCTAGTCAACCCACTGAGCTTTCTGCATCTGTGTGCAAAGCACCCTCGGACACTACCATGTCCACAATTGCCACTGCTGTTGACATTCTATCTTTAGCTAACGATACTAGTACAACTTCTCCTTCTTCCTCTCGTCATAATAATAACAATAATAATTCAAATGTACAACATCCTGCCCGTTCTTTGTCACATCCATCTGACTTAACACCGCACACCTCACCAATCCGCGCCCACCCTCCGCCAGTTTTGACCAATCCGAGCGCTGTAAATCCAGAGTCGGCGACCGTGAGTGTCCGACGCCATCGACACAGCATTGCTGGACAGATGAGTTACATCAAGATGCTAGGGTTCGGATTTGGCGGACCATTAGGCTTGAAGAAGTTAGCGGGTGGCAGTAGCAATTCATTGTTCAGTACAGCGGTCATCAGTGGCAGTTCTTCCGCGCCCAATCTGCGTGATATGATACCCAGTACTGCGTCAGCTTCAGGTTAGCAGTTACGTCATTATATACATTCTGGAGTTCAGTTGTGCTATTTCTGCAGTTCACCTTTTACTTTTTGATGCATAATCTTCATATGAGGACATTTTTCCATTATATTTTATAATGGTGTCTACCAAATTTCAATTACTACAATTAAGGACTTTGTTAACTATTTGCACACCACTGTTATTATGGCGATTCGACAGATTAAAATAACGCGTGTATAGTAATTATTTTCATAATTTTTTTTAGTAGAGAACTGAAATACAAAGTGCAAACATTGCTTTACATAATAAAGATAAATCTGTACGTGAAATGGTTGCGCAGTTTAAAATAAATAAACAATAATTAGTCCATCATTCCAGTGAACAGATGAGGGCTGGTTCCCAGTCCCAAATATTTGGCCTGCAGTATACATGTCTCTCTTATTAGGTATATTATTAGAAGAGTAACTGCAAAATAGCACATACTATGTAAATCAAAAATCCTGACGCATTGTACTGAGACAGTATTATTTCATAGCTATTGAAGGTTTCGGTGGTGTACCCCCAATTCGGCCTTTAGAAACTTTACATAATGCGCTTTCACTCCGGCAACTAGACGCATTCTTGGAGAAAATGACGTCAGCGCCATTATTCCGTACTCCGGCGTCTTCTCCACCTAAGTATCCATCCACTCCATTGCCAACACCCACCGCTAGTTTATCACAAACTCCGCCTATAACCTCAAATACAACACAGTCATCACATCCGCCACCTCTGCGACTTCAGTCGCCTAATAATAGTAAGTGATGTTTCAATAATTAAAAACACAATTCCCAGCTATATTCTTCAAAAAATATTGTAATAAAATAAAAATTTATTTGAATGTATTTTGATGTTGTTTTTATTTATATTAATCGTTTTCTATCGGCAAAGTGAATTAATACTAGTTTCATTAAAGTTCGGCACAATCATATTGTTGAAGTCGATAATAGTAACATCAAAGTACAAATTTGGTATAGCCAGTTTTTCAAATTACTGAAAATTCTTGGTTAACGAACTAGTTTCGTTTCAAGACATTGTTTATTATGTATCTCGTATTTCTTGCACAATTCGCATCGTATACGTTAGTAGCCATTTTGAAAGATTAACATCATGTACCAATGATCTATATAAGATGTTTTATACTTTTTCATTTTGTCATATATTTTATAAGCAACTCTACCTATAGATGACTTTAAGAAATAGTGAATGTTTGCAAATCGAACGTTCGTAAACCAAGAGTTGTCTCTACTTGTATTATTTTAATTGAAATTTCCTTTATAAATAAATAATTATTTTTCTAAATGAAAACAAACTGGGGGGAACTTACTTAAAGGGTGTCCGTTTTTTAATTCCACACCAGGGCATGTCTTTCACTTTGCCAATGGGTAGATAATTGCTACTAACTTTGTATTACACTAAAACCTAGGTTTAGGTTGGAGTGGACCGCCAAGTTTTGTATCAAGTAGCGGTCCTTCGTCACCCAATGGACTGTCTGATCTATGCTCGAGAGGAAGCAGCGATATGTCTGCTAGCTTAATCAGCAGTGATGGGTATCCTATTAATCATTAGTATGGCGAGAAATGTATAAATAAATACCTTGTTTTAGATGTATGAATGTAAGCGTATACTCACAGATTTACCCAGCTGTTCTCGATCAAGATTTGGGTAGCGTTGGGATTCTGCTAGAGCATGCAATCCCTGGCGATGATTCGTTAGAAATTTCAGAATTTTATTCATCTTCTACTGGGAAGTTACATACTCAAGGTATATTATTGTTTATTAGTTGCGACACACTGCTTAATTTTATTCGTTGACAAAAAATGTGTGTAAATAGACTGTCAAATATGGATACTTAAACCTGACAATATTCAATATTTTATCAGATATTCATTTGAATTTGTATGATGTGATATATGTTATACAGTTGTATGTATAGTGTACAACATAAACTTTATAAATGTGTGTTGAATTATTGCATAGGTTATATAATAAAAATACAACTTGTCACATTTCCAAGGTTATATTGGATCAAAGAATAATCAGGTGTATACACTTGAAACAAAAGACTGCTTATGTGAGTATCAATATGGTTTTATGTTTAAAAATCTGCAATAATAGCTGTTATTTGAAAATATACAGATAAGATCGACAATGGTGAAACTGTCTCGGCGACATTTTGTGACTTAACTCTTAAGTATTTGTTTATGTAAACCTTAATAATGTAATATCCAAATTAGAATATTATGGTATAAGGGGCAAACTATTCAATTTATTAGAAAGTCATTTTGCTAATAGTTCACAGTATACTTATGTCATTAATGTTAAATCTAATCCAAAGGAAATTTGTCATGGCGTGCCACAGAGCTAGATACTGGGTCCAATCCTCATATATACATAAATGTTGTATCTTATAGTATCAATAATACAGATACTAAAAATAAGTTGTACAAAAAAAACAAAACTTTAAATTGGTTTACAGCAAACAAATGAATGTTGAAATAATGCTAAAACACAGAATCTTGTTTTTAGTAAAAATCGCTGTGTAAATAATAGATTTCATGACAGTTAAGATTCCACAAAATTTCTAGACATTCATGTAACGCATGTGTAACTTTGGAATTAGCATTCATGTAACACGTGTTATTTTGGGATTAACATATAAATTATATTGCAAATAAAATGCATACAAGTAATTTCATATTACGAAAAATTATAAATTTTGTTTCTGGAAATGCAACCAAATATCTCTTTGCTTTTATTTATTCCACATTATGGTATAGGATTGAATTGATAATTCAGTTTATGCTCAAAGAATATATAAATTACAAAAGGAATTTCGAAGTAATTGAAAAAATGTGTTTGAGTAGATTTTTTTTAACTTTGTTCAGTATATTGTGCAACTAATGGCCAATTACTCTAAGCTCCGTCATGTCAGTAAATTTATCCCCAGTTTTCTATAGCCACGATTTCTGTTACCAACCTAAATAAAGAAATAACCCTTGATTTTCATTTTTCTTAATACGCGCTTTTAAAGCCTCAATTGTTTGTTTCATTTTGTGTAGAATATCAATTATTAGCTATATATAATCAAAAACCGTAGAAATATGTTCAGTAATTATGAAATTTCATTAAAAACACCCGGCTCGGAAACCGACGCACAGTGGTCCCAATCTATGAATTGGTGGCCACGGGCACACAACTATTTTATTACAAAAGGTAGATTTTTTTTTTGCATCTTAATCTGTATTAAATTTGCAAGAATATGTATATTTTTAATTGTTTCTATATGTTTCATACTTGGTTTAAAAAAATAGAAAAGAAGAAAAAAGCAATATTTTACGGAATTACACGTTCTATACCGTACTTATTTTATTTTAATTAATTTTATGATGATGTATATGTATGCACGTATATAATTTAAACAATGACTTAATATAAATACGAAATTTACATATTTTACAAGCCCTGACATGAGTTATTATAAAATTACATACTTTTAAATACTATATTTACTATTGTTAAAAAATAAAAATAAAAACATTGTAAATACATTATATAACAATTAGTCAATACATTTTTAATAATTAAACATTAGAACAACATACATATATATACAAATTATAACTAAAGATTTAACATTTTTAATAAAATTTAACTTAATAACAAATGTATTGCATCGTCACTTAAACTATCTTTATTAATTATTAACTTATGTCTTAAACTTGTTATGTATGGATCAGAGGTGAAAAGAAAATTATGAAGTAAATCTTCATTTGTTGTTTGACGGCTACATTTTCTAGAATTAAATTCCCTCATTCACGTAAATAGCATAATATATAAAAAATCAGGTAGGATAATATGAATATAACAAATAAATGTAGAAATAACTAAATTGCATAGTGAGAGATTGTTCATAGGGAGATATTAGTTGCTCAGCGTAACCTTAAAATGTAAATATTTAGTTGTAGCGGTCAAAAGGTGGATTTTCTTTCAATACACCGTCCTTTATTAATACTTCTAGTATTTATTGAAAGAACAAGCTTAGGTACAACGCACCTATGCGTCCAGCTCGCCTTATAAGTAATATATGCGATGCGAGCAGTTTTTAATAATTTTGGCCTTTTGGTTAACTAATTGAAAAAATGTTATAGATATAAAAAGTCTTACATTTAATTTAAGATTATATTAAAAAAAAAAAAAAAAAAAAATTTTGAAATTCAAAATTATAATATTTAATAATTTTTTTTGGGCTTTGGGTTAACAAAATGAAAAAATCGTGTAAACAAAAAATATCTTAGAATTTTTAGTAGAATTTTTAAGTGTTTCAATTATTTTTATAAGGGCAGTATTAAGGGGGGGTCCAAATTTTGGGGCCCTATAACTCGGGAAGTATACGGGCGATTGGATTTAAACTGCGAACGGATTCAAATGGGATGCCAAATAATATGTGTACCAAATTTGGAGTGAATCGCTCCGGTACCTTCAGAGGAGTAGAGGGCACAAATTTGGTCTTACGAGCGACCGAGCGAGCGAGCGAGCGAGCGAGCGAGCGAGCGACGACTAACATCCAAGTATATAAGTTATATACATTTTCGGAATCAGGGCGACGAGACGAACACTTTTTCTTAATGAAATTTTTTGATCCGAGAATGCTACAGACACACGACCGAATGCTTTAGCCTCTTCGGTACTACGTACGGCGAGCTAAAAATTGGAGCGGCGCCTCGCAGCGCCAACTCACTTCTATTCCATAGAAGAAATGAAAATAGAAAAAAATATATGTCGCCATGTTTGATACTGTAGTGTAGAATCAGTTTCATAAAGTATACATATTAATTTTTTCTCTTCAAATAGAAGGTTGTAATTATCTAAAACTGCTTCATTTTTAAAAATCAGTTTATTATTAAAAAAGTTATAGCGTTTTGTATTTCACATAGAAAATATTTTATTTCTTCGATTTAAAAATGTTTCATGTTCAGTAATTTATAACAAGTACCACAGTAAAAATATATATATATATATATATATATATATATATATATATATATATATATATATATATATATGGCTTCTTCTTATCTAATCTATCCTTAACAAGATAGAATATAAGAAATATCATTAAAAAAATTTTTGGACTTTTGGCCACCAATTCGTCGATTGGGGCCACTGTGCGACGTTTCCCTGATTTACAAAAAATTGGAGTGGCTCCATTCTAAATTTTCTATATTCGTAATCCACATACATAAAGCTTTAATTCAGGATATAAAACATGTAAATTGACTAAGTGGAATCTTTAAAAATGTCATTCAAAATGTGATGTTGCACATGACAGTCTACCTGAGGTTATATTTTTCTCTCACATTTATCTTGTATATACTGTCCTAACACTGTAAAACAATGTGCATATAACATAAACAACTATGATCTATGTTTAAATGCAGTATTTGTGGTTGAATTGTGAAAATATATCTAAGATTATAGCCACGAATTCCAATGTCACCAGTAACCCGACGCGACTAACTAATTTTACTAATTTGTGTTCAATCTACATGGCTCTTTTGCAAATGTGATACATCATCTTAATCAGCGCACTTTTGGCTATCATTTAAGATATAATACATAGAAATCAAATGAGTGTAGTCACTTAGGTTCACGTTTATAAGATTTGTAATAAAAACACTCGTTTAGTTTTAAAGAATTTGTTAAATGTTAATACGTAATTCGGCTTCTTAGGCCAACATCAGAATATATACAACAAAATTACAATGAGGTCTATACTTATATCTATGACTAATTGTAAACAATATGGTGGGGTTATATTTGGGAAAACCAAGCAAGGATTAGAGTGGATTTAGAAGCGGTGACGAGTTCAGCTCTAACTGTTCATTCTTAGGTTCTTGTTCTGAGAAACCGCTTTATTGATCTCTAACGCTTCCAAAAGGTGTAAAGAATCTAAAACCTAATAATTTTTATTAATTAGATGTGGCTATTTTAAATGATATGTTATTCATATTAACCCAATAGTATGCGATAAAAGCAATATGCATAAACATCTATAACAAGATGAATATAATAATTTTAAAATCAAAACTTAATATTTTTATGTTCTACCGTTTGGCTCTAGTGTTGACACACACATACTCATACAAATATACATAGACATATACAAACAGACGTCACAACATATATGTAATGAACCTAAAACCTAATATTGAATTTCACAAATAACGCAAAAGTAGCCTGTAGTATATGTAGCCGTATCCTCAATAAATATGTGAAAGAAATATTGAAACATTTAAATAATAGCAGCCGTATTCACAATAAATATTTGAAAATAATAAATTTTGTTCTATTATATATAAACTATGGTAACCCGTGGACACCATGTGCCCATATTATATACAGAATATAGTTCACTGTTGACAAGTGACGAATTTTCTTGTTTTTACTTTCTTTTACAGAGTAATAAGTAGGTATTGTAATCATGAAAAATTTCGAACTCGAGATTTCAACGGATATACATGTTTTGACCTTCCCTGAATCGAATGTGACTATTTTCGGCATTACGTCTGTGTGTCTGTGTCTGTGAACGCTCTAGGGCCAAAACTGTCTAACGAAAAATTATGAAACTTCAAACTTAAGACTTGTATATACCCTAGATGTGCACCTCCTATTTTTGAAAAGAATATTCAAACCGGTAGTTCATGTTTACTCTATACATTTTTTGTTCTATCTCCAATATCACTAGAACGGCTACACTTACGGCAAAAATAATAATATTCATAATGAAAGATAATCATATTTTGCACAACTTTTGTTTGAAAAGTTTCTTCATAAATTGTACCAGTTATGAGATAACTGCTACGAAAAAACTCCAATATCTTATTTACGTTGCATGTTCCCGTCGCATTTTAAATCCAATCGTCAGTACAGGGCCGGCGTTATAGGCCCCCCAAATTAGGAACCCTCCTAAATACTGCCCTTAGTCAACTTTTAAAAAGTATAGAATTTTTTACTTAAAATATCTGGAGTGGCCTGCACTCAACTTTCTTTTACGTAGTTTTCAATAGATAGATATTAATATACATATATATCCCAAACACTTATCGTATTCACTCTTAAACAGTCAAATTTCACAGTAAAACTCTGAAATTGTTAATTAATTATGGCAGCAAATATATAATATAAATTGATTCTATAATAATTTACCTGATACAATTTATTCTAATAAGAAATCAATATTTTAAATATTAATTCATACAGATAACTGTCAAAGTAATGCTTGTTTGTTTGAAACAAATGATGGTTGATTCGTTTTAAAAATAATAAAATTTGTCACAATTGTAGGTATCACCATGGCAACGTAAAGAAGATATTTGAGTTTTTTCGTAGCAGTTATCTCATAACTAGTACAATTTATGAAGAAACTTTTCAAACAAAAGTTGTGCGAAATATTATTATCTTTCATTATGAATATTACTATTTTTGCCGTAAGTGTAGCCGATCCAGTGATAATGGAGATAGAACAAAAAATGTATAGAGTAAACATGAACTACCGGTTTGAATATTCTTTTCAAAAATAAGAGGTGCACATCTAGGGTATATACAAGTCTTAAGTTTGAAGTTTCATAATTTTTCGTTCGACAGTTTTGGCCCTAGAGCGTTCACAGACACACACACACACACACAGACGTCATGCCGAAAATAGTCACATTCGATTCAGGGAAGGTCAAAACATGTATATCCGTAGAAATCTCCAGTTCGAAATTTTTCATGATTACAATACTTACTTATTACTCTGTAAAAGAAAGTAAAAAATAATATAAATATATTTTGAAGTATATCAGACATTGATCGCCATCTGTTAGTGAAATGAAAAAGTTATGTCTATTTGACAGTAATTTGTTTGGTTATATTTTCCAATGTGTAAACCATTTGCTTCTGTGTTTTAATTAATAAAACTAGGAAATGTTAATCAAATAATTATCAATATCCTTGGCAAATCACGAAACGAACGATATTAACGTTACCCATGTGGATGTGTGTAATTTTAAATGTGGGGTATTTGGAAATTAAAACTGTTACGGTACAGGAATAAATAAATCTCGGGATCATAATTGGTTAGATTGGTTCAATGAGCAATGTGAGTATAATGTCGATGATTTAAAATTAAATACGTAAACTTAGAAATTTATTCATTTCATATTAAATGCCGATGAAATATCATAACAATAAATGTTGTACTATAATAATTGCTATTGCTTTTAGTTTTGTATTTATTGATGTGACCGCGCTGGCCGGAACGGCGAGCTGGTAGCACTGGCGCTAGCGCCAGTGCTTGTATATGTTTTTGGATTCAGGGCGAAAATACAAGAGTTTTTTGTTAAGATTTTTTTCGATCCGAGCATGTTACAGACACATGACCAATCACTATAACTCTTTTGTACATTCTGTACGGCGAGCTAAAAACTTAATTTTATTAACTAACAATTTAATTATTTATATTTGTCATTGGCAAACAATATCAATATAATATAGCAGATGCCATTATCTGTAAACTACACAACACTTCAAATTATTAGAAGATTTATTACAAAAACTTCTTTGACATTTCATTGACGTTTGATTCGTTTTTGTCTATTTTTCTTTAAATTTTGATAAACGGCCATTTGTTAAAATACAATTGCTCAAACCATTAAAAATTATTATTTTAAAATATAAAATATTTTTGCCCGCCAATAAAATGTATACAAATGTATCAAGATTGTTGGACAGTTTTCTTGAGTATACACGGTAAATCAATTATAAGGCCACTAGGGTCACCCGTGGGCACCATGTGCCCATATGGTATACAGAACATAGGTCAGTTTTGACTGATGGCGAATTTACATGTAATTTAATAGTAATTACACGGTATTTCTTCATTTTGTATCATTTGACTATAATAGTAATACAAATTTGCACATCGCAAATAATAATAAAGAAAAAATCGAGTCCTTTTTTTGAACGCTATTTTGTTCTTAGATCACTATGCCGAGATTAACTAATCGATCGCTTATCATGCACTGTGTAACATCCGATAAATTTAAATCAAATTTTGTTTAACTTTGATTTTAACCTTTTATGGTGCATATGTGTTGTATCATTTAGACAGTTTCTATGATTGTATATAAAGAACAGGATTATAAATTTACTTACGATTGCTGTTTATTATTTGAATCGATTATTCAAAAATATGTATTACAAATCCTTTTTACACAACATTTTTAATGATTTGACATTTGATTCATTATTGTTTTTGAATTAAATAATCAGGCTAGATTCTGAATTTTGCAGTATTAAACTGCAGTGACACGACAGTTTTAAGAATAATGATAATTAGTTATATGCTAAATAAATATAAAATTGCCAACCAAACATGCTTCTAAATATGTTTGAATTATCTCTTCAATATTTTATTTCTTTAATAATCAGAATTATAAATTTACTTCCTTGCAGTTATTATAATTTGATCAACTATAGAATATTACCGCAACTCATATTTTCAAAAATCACTGCTTTTTGGCCATTTTGAAGTGAAAATATTAACTATGAATTAAAATAAATGAATGGAAACACGTATTTTTAATATATGCAAATTAGGTGAAAATATGAACTTTTTTCATATTAAATACTTCAAAATTGAATAATAACATGTTACTCCTCTTAAACTTAAGATTTACAATTCAAAAAAAAAAAAGGTACTCCTACGTCACTAATTCACATTGAAATACTGTTTTTGACGCTCACGTGGTAGCACTTTTATTTATATTTGTTCTTTGGTCGGTCATTTTAACATAAATGCTTAATAGTGACTCACAATTATTGACATTGACAGAAAATAAATGTAAATTGATATTTTATTTTTATCCGTATTGTCATTTTCGATTTATTTTGCCAACCTAGCAACTTCAGATGAGTAGTGATTGTTTTATTTCAGTATGCAATATTTGTTTATTTTATATAACGTTATTAACAGTCGTCATGGCGCAGAGGTTGAGAGTTCGATCCCCGTCTATGCCAATTTGCATTTTAAAAAAAACGTACCTAAAGCGAGCTCTGCGCGTACCAAATCTTGTTAATTATTAAAATGAAACACAGCAACTAAATTGACAGATGTACCTTAGTTATTTATAACTAACATCTGCTAGCAGCAAAATATTTTAATATTTTGCTGCTAGCAGATGTTAGTGAAAAAAACCAGCGCTAGCTTTGCTACCTCTTCAAAGATCTAATATTATTTCATAATTTGTCTTTTGCTTTTATTAAATGTTGTAACTGCGGTATTACTGCGAACTGAATAATACAAACAATATTTTGAACATTTGTACACGTGCATTAAATCAGTCTCCATGCATGTATTATTACACAAAAATCGAGATTATAAATTTACGAACGGTTTCTGTTTTCTAATTGAATCGAATATTCAAAAAATATGTGTATTACAAACCTTTTTACACAACATTTTCAATCATTTGATATTTGATTCGTTATTATTTTTAAATGAAATAATCAGGCTAGATTCTGAATTTTGCAGTGCCACGGCAGTTTTAAAAGTGATAATGCGTTCTATGCTAAAACACAATGGCACAATGTACACAACTCGATATGCATTTTGAAGATTCGGAATATATTTAAAATTGACATTTGAATTATTCTGACGTATAACCATTTATTTTTACGTGTGGCAGATTACTTGATTAGAAATATATTAATTGCTGCTATGTAGTCTTTTATTTCAGTATAAACTATTTGATTATTAGCAGATGCCATGGCATGGCGGCTATGACGCTCGTCTCTTACTCTGGACGTCGCACAGTGGAGTATTTGTATGAAAATCCCGGTCAAAAGTCGAAAACACAAATCTAGTCGAAATATAAACAAATCGGCATTTTCTTAAAGAAGAATGACTGGCCCGTCAAACTGTTACCATATAAGGGCGCCAAATGTTCATTTACATACGTAAATTAAATCAGAACCCAGTCATTGTAAATAGCGAATGCGCCGAGGAACGACTAGGCTATAATACAGTACGCATTTGTTTTGTAATTTGTGTTTGTTGGTATTTGAATTTTTGAAAAACAAAAACGATTTTGATATGGTAGGAGAAGGTATGTACTTTACGTTGAATCAATTTTTAATTTGCAATTAAAATAATAAGTTTATGAATAATATTTGCAAGTCCTATAAATGTGTGATATTTTTTGCATCAAACTTTCGTATAAAAGTGTTTTTGAGTACCTGTCGCGTCTTGTCGCGTTATTTCTTTTGTACACGCATAATATTCAGACTATTCTTTAATCAATTTCGAAGAAAAATCTTCCGCACTCTTCCGCCATTTTGTGTACCATTAGTTTAAATATTAAGAGTAAAAGAGTATATATTGTACAGTCATTTGGTCGTTTCACTTCAGACTTAATTTTTTTTTGATAATTTGATTAAAAATGGGACAAATATGAAATATTTAAAAATAATTAGTTTGTTTTCTCGTTGGGGGTGGGTGAGTTACACCCCAACTCAGGGGTACAAAAAAGAAAGAAAGAAAGAGACTATGGGAACGTGTCGATCGTCAAATTCTACTCGAAAAAACCCCTATAACGTTAATTTTACTTTAATACCCTCCTAGTTGCAGGGGGTTGAAAACGTAGATTTTCAAGCAAAAACACTGATTAGCAAATTACTCAAAGAGGATCACATTTTCGAAAATGTTTGCCATGACATAAAAGTTAGCTTATGAAATTACAAAAATAATTCATGAAATAAAAATTTGTTTAGGCTCATCGTTGCTGAGATACAATTAATGTTAGGTGCAATTGAACATAACCCTGAAAAGATCACGCTCTTCTAATAGTCGTAACTCTAGTTTAAAAAATACTTTTCCATATGTGCCATGAACCACATTAAAGCTATATATAGTAGCTTAAACTGTACTTTGTAAAATTTCGAATTAAAAGAAGATCTCATTATACGGTATTGGCACTAGAAAAAACCCTAAGGATTGTAATACGTATATAAATTTTTGAATATACAGCTTATTATCATATAATAATGTTTCTTATTTAATAATATTAGAATAAAATCTATAAAATAATTTTGTCCGGATATTTCATACAAATACTCCACTGTGCGTCGGGTGTTCGATCCCCGTCTATGCCTATGCATTTAAAAAAAAAAGCGTTCTACACAT
The DNA here is from genome assembly GCA_933228885.1 of Leistus spinibarbis. Taxonomy (NCBI): domain Eukaryota; kingdom Metazoa; phylum Arthropoda; class Insecta; order Coleoptera; family Carabidae; genus Leistus; species Leistus spinibarbis. The sequence continues at coordinate 8,305,666 of OW121791.1, forward strand.
ACACACTTACATTTCTGGGTAATTATATTAATAATTCATCTTCTCAGTCGCAAAATGGCATACATTAATTATATTTTGTTTATCTGTCAATTTTTCTTTTTCAGGCATAGATATCTTTAAAAATATATCATTAGTGCATTTCCATGACAATATAAACAATTATTTTTAAATTTTCCATAGCGGTTTTCTCGTAACTGGTACATTTTTACTTTCTTTTACAGAGTAATAAGTAAGTATTGTAATCATGAAAAATTTCGAACTCGAGATTTCAACGGATATACATGTTTTGACCTTTTCTGAATCGAATGTGACTATTTTCGGAATGACGTCTGTGTGTGTGTGTCTGTATGTGTGTGTGTGTGTGTGTGTGTCTGTGAACGCTCTAGAGCTAAAACTGTCGAACGAAAAATTATGAAACTTCAAACTTAAAACTTGTATATACCCTAGATGTGCACCTCCTATTTTTGAAAAGAATATTCAAACCGGTAGTGCATGTTTACTCTATACATTTTTTGTTCTATCTCCAATATCACTGGAACGGTTACACTTAAGGCAAAATTAGTTATGTTCATAATGAAGGATATTCATATTTCGCACAACTTTTGTTTGAAAAGTTTCTTCATAAATTGCACAAGTTATGAGATAACTGCTACGAAAAAACTCAAATATCTTATTTACGTTGCCATAGTTATACCTACACTTGTGACAAATTTTATTATTTTTAAATCGGATCAACCATGAGTTACAGCATTTGTTTCTTGTTAATTGAAAACAAGCAAAGCATTACATTGACAGTTATCTTTTTGAATTAATATTTAAAATATTGATTTCTTATTAAAATACATTGAATCAGGTAAATTATTGTAGAATCAATTTATATTATATATTTGCTAACATAATTAAATAACAATTTCAGGGTTTTGCTAAACTGCGTAAAAGAAAGTCGAGTGCAGGCCACTCCAGATATTTTAAAGAAACATTTCAAACAAAAGTTGTGCGAAATAGTAATATCTTTCATAATGTAAATAACCATTTTTGCCATAAGTGCAGCCGTTCTAGTGATATTGGAGATAGAACAAAAAATGCAGAGTAAACATGCACTTCCGGTTTCAATATTCTTTTCAAAAATTGAAGGTGCACATCTAGGGCATATATAATGTTTCGTAGTATTTATCTCGTAAATGGCATATTTATTGAAGAAATTTTTCAAACAAAAGTTGTGTGAAATATTAATATCTTTCATTATGAACATAACTATATTTGCCGCAAGTGTAGCCGTTCTAGTGATACAACAAAAAATGTATAGAGTAAACATGCACTACCGGTTTGAATATTCTTTTCAAAATAGGAGGTACACAACTAGACCATATATAAGTATTAAGTTTAAAGTTTTACAATTTTACGTTCGACAGTTTCGGCTCTAGAGCGTTCACACACAGACACACACACACTCTCACACCCACACAGACGTCACTCCGAAAATAGTCACATTCGATTCAAGGAAGCTTAAAACGTGTATATCCGTTGAAATCTCGAGTTCGATTTTTTTTGGTGATCCCTATACTTACTTATTACCTCGTAAAAGAAAGTAGAATAGCGTTTTACACATACTTACGTACACACTCACATACAAATATTTCTGGATGTTTATATATATAATATTCACATATACCAATTATCTAGTATGCAATACTACATTTAACATATCACATAAAATTATTGCTGAACCAACTACAGTATTATTTTTTGCGTGATATATATATATATATATATATATATATATATATATATATATATATATATATATATATGTGTGTATATTTGAGATATATAAAATAACCTACGTATAATTTATTTAAAAACTTATATACATGAGAAGTTCTTAACCTTGTATGTAGCATGTACATCAAAATAATTATCTAGTTGGTTGAATGTACCAGCGATGTAATATCTACGTATGTCATACTCCATAAATAGCGGCGGAAGATCACTGGTTGCGCTCCGTATATACGTACCAATGTTTGCTGTTTGCTTTATTAGGTTCAGCACGATACTAGTGCTATAATTAGTTCATTATTAAACTAGTGCGTAAAAGTAACAATGATTTGAAGTAAATTAGTATCCGGTATTGGGAACGCACTATGCACTATTAGTGAGTGAGTATATATATATATATATATATATATATATATATATATATATATATATATATATATATATATATATATATATACTCACTCACTAATAGTGCATAGTGCGTTCCCAATATCTTAGCAAACAACACAGGTCAAAATTACTCCCTTTATTATAACGCGGATTACTTTAATGCTTACGGGAAAACACTTATTATATGTAGTGCAACTGTTATTTGCTAATACGCAACAACGTATAAAATTATTATGTACTTATCGATTGCATATAATTATTATTAACAGTAGTACCTATATATCCTTATGTTAATTTTGAATTTTATTTAGGAGACAGTGGCGATATAACTCCAGTATCAGGCTGTTCAGAAGTAGATTATAATACTAATGATGCTACAGCTGGGTCTACGGCAGACGCAGACGTCACCATGACAGAAGATTACGATGGTTCCGAAGATGATGTTGTCGGCGGTCATATCACACCTGAAGGCAGCACCGCGCAGGTGCAAACAGGTGAACCAGTTATTGGTTGTGCGGACACTTTTTTAAATCCAGGTAATATCATCAGTGCTGAAACTGGCACGTTGAGTAAAAATAAGTATATCTGTAATGAATACACTGTCCTGAAATGTTTGCCATCCCTTCACCCAAACGAACCCACCATCACCTCTGATTGTCACAGTCTGAATATTCTGTCGAACAATTTGAATACCGAAACTCATTTGAAACATATTAAAAACGCGGAACGTATACAAAATGGCTCACAACCGTCGACTAGTTCAATTCGTAGTCAATTTGACGTTGAAGGCAATTTGCAAAAACAATTCGATCGATTTTGTGTTAATCAGCGAAGTCAGTCGGTGACTGCAGATGCGAATCGTAACGCTTCGTCCGCTGTATTGTACCAAAAAGACTATAGCGAATCAGCGAAAAATCTAGCTAGTTTAGGATCAGATAAATGGTCAACAAATAAAGAAAATTTTTTGGACTCTACCAAAGATGTTAAATTAACAAATACACCAACGCAATTTCTAATGAATGAGGCCTTTGAGAAAAAAATCATAGACGTCACAAAGAACTTAAATATCGACGAAGTTAAATTAAAATGCGAGAAAGCAGTCTCGAACGAGTTACAAGTTCCGAAACCTAATGTCGGCGCAGTTGTTGTAAAAGAAAGTTTTATAGAGCCACCACGAATGACAAGAATATCTAAAAGTTATCACGGTAAAACTTCTAATTCTAGCAACCTTGATCTAACGAGCGGTCCCCGTAGAGCTAGTGACAGTGTATCGGTATCATCGACAAATTCGGGGGGGCAGCAGGCACAAACCGACGTGCCATCTCTTAAAAACGTGTTTTCAATGGGTCGCAAGTCGCCAAAATCATCGCGCAGGGCCAGTGACGTTGACAAAAATAAATCCGTAAATGTTCAACGTCAATTCATGACCCAGTTATCACAGCCTTGTGGTAGTAGTGCTTCTCTAACCGGTGGAACCAGCCGAAAGCAGTCATTAGGGGCGCGGCAGGATCATCGAGCAGCGGGGCGATTTACTACGACGATTGTGAACGAGGCGGAACATGTCGCGCGTAACCGGTACGGGGCGGGGTTAGATTTAATGAATGAAAACACACCTCCTGCAACCAACCTAACGGATAACCCTGCGTTTACCACATCCGATAGTTCCTCTATCATGCATGGTTTTAACTATGATAACAATATGTTTGAATAGTATTGGTTTTTGTAAAATTTATTGAGATATTTTTTTAGTATTTTATTAATTTAGAAATGTTTGTATACTAGCTTCATGGACAGGGTTGAAGTTTTATTATATTGTTGTTTAATGCAGTATTAACTATAGATTGTATAACACCATTTACGTTATTGATGATTGTGATGGAATTATAAATACGATTGTACTTAAGAATATTAATTAAACAAATGTTATAAATATGAACGGAGGATTTTAGCATTTTCATATCCTAAAAACTGAATACGAATCCTAAGAAGTTATAAGACTTCATTCAAACTATTCATAAGTTTACTTCTAACTACTACTACTATTACAGTGGTTGTATATTTGTTGGCTTCATCGAGATAAGCTAGACGAGAGTAAACAAAATTTATGAAAAATATACGAAAGATGCTCTTATATAGGATAGATTTGGCCATGATTTTACTGGCTATGTAGTGCTATATAAAACCAAATAGTGGGTGACTGATGCTAGAATAACACTTTCAAATAACACACTCACCGCCACCAGTGGACGCACCGTTCACACAGTTAAATAACTATCTAGTGTCTACCTTCGGAAGATTCGCGGTTCTTGTACACTGCCGTACTTTAGTTTATAGAAGACTCCCTTCTCCAGTCTATAATTCCGTTACTATCAACGACGTATCTATGTACCATAGAAAGAGAAGTGATATTGCATGTGTAAATTCTACTAATTCTACCTAACCGATGATGACACCAAATCACTAACCCACTACCTTAACCTTACCACATTCTTGGACATCGCCGCGTAGAACCGTTTCTTCGGCATATCGCGTTTGCCTCGTTCCCGGTTAGTTTTGATAAAAACATCGTTTTATAAAATAAATTTTATGTACATTTCTGTTTTCCAATTAAGGGGGTCAGATAAAAATAATGTTTTCATAAATTGCTTCTATAATATGTGTAGAATATGTGAGTAAAAGGATTTTTTGAAATTTGAATTAATTGGAAAATTAGACGAAAAACGGAGCAGGTGTTTGCCTCATGCACCATAGCGCACCTTGTGTGTGTAATATGTACTTAAACTTTCAAATGCGTTTTTCTCAGCATCGTAAGAACTACTGAACCGATTATGCTCAAATTTTTATGGTATGTTCAGTACATCTATAGTTCTCGTTTAAACTAGAATAATTGTGATATATGTAATAGTTTTTCTTTTTGAACTTAATTTTCAAAACCATACCAAAAATGCAATTTACACTATATTTACTTGATTCTAGCTCCGATTATAGCCACAGATTTACAGATTATAATGCCGTTAGAATTTTTGAGTTCGATGAGCATGTACACATGGTCAACGTCAACCAACTTTTTTTTCACGAATGGGTTTCAGAGTCTATTTTTATAGATATTTTGGACAAGCTATGTCCCGCGAACGAACTGTCCCGATCACCTATACTTGACAACAGACATAAAATTATCACACACAAAATTGCAGCACTAGTAAGTCAAATTTTTGTACGGCAGCTTACAATTTTATAACATACACTTTCTTTCTCTCCACTTTAGTTTCTAAAATACAACGTCCACTCCTTCACAATTCGTTGACTATTTTTACTTCAATCTCCTTCTAGTACATTGCGTTTATATACCTTCATTAGGTACAAAATATTTACTTATGACTAATAAATTAACAGATAGCAATAGTTTAACAATGTACTAAGTCATGAGAACCATAGAAAACATTCGAATTTGGAAAATACTTTATAATCAAAATTAGTATGAATCATTCATAAACATTCAAAACATGAACTTTGAAATTTATCGCGTATGATCTTATTAAATTGTTTGGCGTACTTAAATTAAAAATAATGAATGAATATGTAAATATTGAATTGACTCGACTTTCGGAAAGTTTAGAAACAATAGGATTATTTACATTTACCAACTTAATTTTCTGAATTAACAGAACTTTATACGAGAAAGTCTCTAGTTTGAACACGTCATTACCTCATAAGGTAGCAGTTAATATTTGATAATGCATAGTAATGTATAAAATGAATATGCAATATAACAGAATGAATGAATAGCTAATATTAGCAGAATAACCCAACAAACGCCACCTATTTGGAATTAACGTTCTTTTTATAGGTTATGATTATTGATTAACCTTTTTACCACAAACAATGAATCTCCATAATTTGGTGATCGATAATACTATTTTGTCTGTAATAATATTTTTTCTCGTATAATTCGTTTATTGAAGTTTCAAGTTACAAACTTTTTACTTCCATTTTTATCTTAACATTTAACATTATAAAATTAATATACCTTATAAAAGTTTATATGCATATGTAAGAACTTTAACGTACATTTTTAACTTCATAGTGTCTAAGTATTCGGTAGTTTATGGGGTAGTTGTGTGGGTTCAGGCAGCATTGTCCCTTAGAAGTAGTCTGGGTCGTTTGTGTTTGTGGTAAGCATATACGTTATATCTTGAAAGTTCTCGTATTAGTTCATTTGAGTGCAGAGGTAAATTGCCAAAAAGTGGCTTGGCTAATTCTATGATTCTGTCCTTAATATAAGGAACTTGCAAGTCATTGTGAACCATTTTGTTACTTACAAACCAAGGGCATTTAGTTGCTATGCGGAGAGTTTTATTTTGAACTATTTGAAGTTTGTTTAGGTTTGTTTTGGCGGCAGTGCCCCAGATGGCACTTGCGTAAGTCATGATTGGTAGGATTAATGATTTGTATAAGATAAGTATGTTTTTAATACTAAGTGCGCTTTTTCGGTTAATCAGTGGGTATAAGCAGCATAACCGTTTGTTAGCTTTGTTGGCAGTTTCCACAATATGACTCTTCCAGGTTAGGTCTGTAATAATATAACTCCTAAAACCTATAAGTAATTGTCATGTAAACATATCAAAACAAACATCAACAACAATCAAGATGGTTACGTTGTCGAGTTGACACAGTAGTACTAATGGAACCGTAGCAACGCTTGACCCTCGGTGTTAAATCACTGATTTACTACCTCATCGATCCATATATGACATATAATATGAAGGAGTTCAGACGCGAATAAAACAGTAAAGGTAATGAAATACATCTTTATTTATTCCATTGTTGTTCATACAAGTAGCATACACCAAACATCCAGGCTTAATAGTAAAATAACCTTGCACCCCAACTCTCGCTTAATATTTGTTTGTACTCTTGACATCCGATATCTGTAATCTTGCGGACAATCCAATGACTTGTGCTTCACAAAGATTTGTCTTTCGTTTCCTAATATAATTGACTGAATATCAACACAAGTCTCAACTTTCAGAACACTTAATTAACCAATGCATTAGAACTGTTTCTGTTTTACGATCATTTAATATTATCTCTTAGACAACTTTGAAAAAATAAGAACATAAAAAAAAAAACTTTCACCATTTCATCTGTTAATTAACTTCTTTTTTTTTCATATTTAATCAGAAACAGTGTTATTACATTTAACTACCCGTTAAATTATAATATCCATTTGTTGAATTTATAAATGTAGATAGTTTAATAGAACACACAATAATTAAGATACTGTTATATATTTTTAAACATTCGGAAAGTGCAACCAAATTAGAATAAAACGTTACTATGGCAAATATAGTGATAGCAAAATATACACCCTATAAATGAGTGGCTATTAATAAACAATTGTTGAGGGAATATATATATATCTTAGGCGTCGGAAATTTGGTGAAAATATTCTATACAATATTATGTACGAAATTTAACTTTTCATGTACAGGTAAGCATACACATTATACTATCATCGAAAACTTTGGAAACGATTTATATTTTAACAATACAGTGGGGTCGCGATATAGTGAACATATTGACCTACCCTGTAGTGAGCACAAAAAAAAAAGTTGCGGATAAAGAAAATGAAGTAGAATATTCCAGTGTGCTAGTTATATAATTTAAGATAAAAATTGTACCAAGCAAAAAGCAACACCAATTAAAAATAAGTTAAGTTTCAGTTTTTATTTAAAGTTGTATTGGCATTATTTCTGTTCATTTACTTTAAAATAAACGTAATTTTGGTTTTCATAATATGTCATTATATTACTAATCTTTCATAACCTTGAAAAAGTGAACTATTTCGATATAGTGAAGAAGCCTTGCCAGAATTAGTTCCCTAAAATACACTTCCACTGCATTACAATATCATACGTCACTGCGTATCATCAAATGTCAGCTGCAAAATTATATACAAATGACGGATCAATCTTGTTCATTATACGAATGATCTTAGTTTATTCAGAAAATGAAAGTAATCCCATCGGTACCAAATTTTTGGATGAAAAATAATGTAAAATAAAACATGTGTTATTTTTTAAACAAAACATGCGCGCAATTATATATTATAATATTTCAACTAAATATCAGATTCCTAATGTTTTTTATCTCTGGTTTTAGTGCGCATTTTCTTGCAATCAGTGCCAGTGATAACTAGTTTGATTGACTGAAACTGGCACAGACTGCATAAATCACGTACTAAAACTAATTAGAAAACTATATAAAAAGTAGTGGATGAATCAATAGAGCCGCTCATTTAAAACGGTCCCATAATGGATTATAAGGTAAATTAATGCACATAATATTATTTTTGGGATATAAAGGCCTTCGAATGTCTTAATCCGCCACTGGTTATAAGATATAAACATTCCATTTTAAATTAATAATTAGTTATTATATAAAATTAATAATAATTATAATGAAACGAGATCATTAGTGATAAAAATAATAAGGGATGTTTAATGTGCAATTATGAATTATTTTGTATTAATATTATTGTCATAACAATCGTGAATGACAAATACACTGCTTCTTTGAGGTTATATGTAAGTGGAAACAAATTCGGCAGTGAAATTCATAAAACTGAACTTCCACTTGAAGCTTGTTTTCTGTATTATGTACATACATAGTAATGATTATGTCAAAAAAGAAAAACATATTGTTATATGGAATGAATTAACTGAAAAACGTGACTATTCTTAAACATATTCGCGGGATTTTAGTATATCTACATAAGCCAGGCACATAATTAGGCTCTTTGAACTACAACACATAAAATTATACTTCTTTCCAACTCTCTCAAAAAAAATATGGATATATGTTTGGACACATATTACAAGTAACATTATTTAGGTATGCATTTTTGTACATTGTTCTTATCTATTAATTCGGAAAGGTATATTTTCTTCTAACAGTCTCCAATTTTTATTTTCAAGCAGTTTATTTTTTATTTATATACTCCAAAATTTTATTTGAAAAATAACTATTTGTTTCTTTTATAAGTTTAGTCCCATTCAAGCGATTTCTGTGAAAACTAGATATTTTTTTGTAATATGATGATGTTTGGTTATGGTTACGTTATTGACCATCATGTTCAACAGAAATTGTTATAGTTAATGGAAACTATATAATAGACTCGGACCAAATTACTAGCTAACTATTGATGCCATTCTCAACAGGTCAATTTTGAGTGTATAGATAATTAAATAAACAAGATTTGGTACGCGTAAAACGCACCAACGCGCAGAGCTCGCCTTTTGGTAAAATATGCGTTGCGAGCAGTGGTTTTTAATTATTATGACCTTTTGGTTAATAATTTGAAAAAATGATATATATATATATAAAAAGTCTTACATTTAATTTTAGATTAAATTGATAAAAAAAAATTTTTAGTGCATATTTTAAAATTCAAAATTATTATTTAATAATTTTTTTCGGGTTTTGGGTTAACAAAATGAAAAAATCTTGTGGACATAAAATATTTTAGAATTTTTAGTAGAAGTGCTTCAATTATTTTTATAAGGGTAGTATTAAGGGGGGCTCCAAATTTTGGGGACCTATAACTCGGGAAGTATACGGGCGATTGGATTTACACTGCGAGCGGATTCAAATGGGATGCCAAATAATATGTGTACCAAATTTGGAGTGAATCGCTCCGGTACCTTCAGAGGAGTAGAGGGCACAAATTTGGTCTTACGAGCGACGACTAACATCCAAGTATATAAGTTATATACATTTTTGGATTCAGGGCGACGAGACGAACACTTTTTCTTAATGAAATTTTTTGATCCGAGAATGCTACAGACACACGACCGAATGCTTAAGCTTCTTCGGTACTACGTACGGCGAGCTAAAAACAAACACTAACTGTATCTACTAAATATACAAAATATATTTTTTTCTTTATGTAATTTACTAGACTTAAATATATGTATGTATTCCTTACAGAAATATAGGCCTTCCAAAATTTTACAGATTATGCTTCTAGAACTGCACGATCTTTACTTATATTTGGTAATAATAATTTTTGTTCGAATATATTTTGTGAGGACTAATGACCCCCAAGTTCCCACGGTTCCTAAGCGTCTGCCTGGATCCCGCCATATAGAATTTCCCAAATTTTTATCTTTATTCACAAATTCTACAAATTTTAATAGTTAAACATTTTGTACAAAATGGTATCTCATTTAAATATCTTAGTAATGTGTGCGAATTTTAAATAAATATGACAACAAATAATATGTTAAGACGAATACCCATAGTTGCCTGGTCTTACAGATGTAAAGGGGGAAGCGCCCGAAAATACCACAAGGATTCATCTTAATATAACAAATATTATTTAAAATATATATATATATATATATATATATATATATATATATATATATATATATATATATAATTTCTTATCATTAGCTTTATATCTACATTAAAAAAAAGCTTAAGTACAACGAACCTATGTGTTCAGCTCGCCTTATAAGTAATATATGCGATGCGTGCTGCGGTATCCACCCTGCCACTCAGCGCTATTTAAATAAAAAATATATATTTTCTAATTATTATGGTTCTTTGTTTAACAATTAAAAAAAAATGTTAGATATAAACAGTCATTTTTTTGGTAGAATATTTTGACATAATAAAAAAATTAGTACATTATAAAATTTTAAAATCAAAATTAGAATTTTTAATATAAATTTTATGACCTTTGGGTTATCAATATGAAAAAATCTTATCGACATAAAATATCTTAGAATTATTTGTAATATTTTTGGGGGTTTTAATTATTTTATAAGGGCAGTATTAAGGGAACTCAAAAAATAAATTGGGGCCCTATAACTCTGGAAGTATACGGGCGATTGGATGCCAAATAATATGTGTGTCAATCGCTGCGGTACCTTCAGAGTAAAGGCTAAAAATTTGGTGTTACGAGCGAGCGACGACTAACATCCAAGTATGAGTGTTATAAATAGTTTTGGATTCAGGGCGACGAGACAAACACTTTTTGTTAAGCAAATTTTTTGATCCGAGAATGTTACAGACACGACCGATTGCTTTAGCTTTTTTGTACTTCGTACTGCGAGCTAAAAATTAGAAACGAAATGATAAAAGAATTCTACATGGCGAGACCTGCTACAAAATAGACGACATTCACTTTAAAATCAATATAGGTGTTAGCGGATAATCTTTGAACTACTTTTACAAATATCTCAAACTAATTTTATTTAAAAAAAATCGCATCCAACTTTATAAAAATAGGTCTAACGAAAAGAAGAAACAAGTTTCTTTGGTGGAAAAATCATTATTTGATATTATAGGCCCGAATTCACAACTATTATTCAACTAAAAAGTGTACTGGCATAGGCAAGATACATATTATAGCACTGCCCAGTGTACAAATATTTGTTTTACATTCTACTATAAATTTACATAAAATTAATTTTGAGAAGATAGGCAGTTTTGAATATGGACCATTGTGTTTAAAATACAAGTAAATAATGAGCTCACTAATAAAACAAAGTAATGTTGAGATGTTCAATTTACAACTATCAAACACCGAATTACAAGAATGAATATCGTGTATTGCTCGTTAAATTAAATTATTAAAGATTTTCACACAGTTTACCAAGACTAGCTACACGATTTATTTTAAAAATACGCAAAAAATGATAACAACTTAATTTAAACTAATATAAAAAATAAAATTACAAAAATACAAGAGACAAAAAGAAAATAACAGTTATATATAAAATAAATTTCAGTTAAGCATAGAAGAAATGCAATTTATACATATTAAACAAAATGACATATTTATGACGTCAGGTACTTGAAATAGCTAACAACTAAGCAATCGATTTAACACAATTAATATTGTACCATTATACATGTTTCGTCTTCCTTAACGTTTTTATACAATTTTTAATTTACCTCTAGTTTAATTTCGTACATCGAGGCGAATAAAATTAACAGAAAACATAAAATTAACAAAAATTAATAACAATTTTTCTTACATATCATACCACCAAAGATTTTAGACATGAATCAAATTATTGAGCGTTTTCTGAACACATATACAGAGTTCTGCTATAATTTTAATTGGTTATTGTTATTGTTAATAATATACTTTTTATATATTTTATTACATTTTATCACAGATATATACATCATAAACTGTACTGACTCTTGCATCTTCTAACAATATTAAATTCCTTCGATTTATATTACCCCATCACAGGAAAAGGAATTTATTGGCAAATAGTTCCTCCATCATTCGTTCAAATTTTATAAAAATAAGTTGACTTTCTCCATATCAATATTTTACACAGTACAGTTGTTTTCATTTTTAAGCCAAGTAATAAAAAGTTTAAAATATATGTTGTGTGGTCCACAATGAATGCGATACACAGAATTCTGTAATATTTTTAAAATCACACTTTTTATAACCGCTTTTTTGATAATCTATGCGGGTAATTATCCATATAGTACACAAAAATGTGTATCATTCTTAATAGTACGATTTCTTATAAGTCTTTCTAAATAGGGGCACTATTCTAATTACAATTTATGGTAGCAAATTATATATGTTCTTAACCTGGTAACACTGAATCAAAAGTGTAACACATGATTTTCATATTCGAATATTATTCCGTGGTTCTTGACAAATTATTATCTATACTAATATAGTAATCAATATCTAAATTAGTACATATTTGACATTTAAAAAAAAACAATTTCTAGAAAATTATATCCTTAAATCAAAACCATGAGCCACTTTTGTATCAAAAAGAGAATTTGGATATATATATATATATATATATATATATATATATATATATATATATATATATATATATAATAATGTTAATAATGTTATCAGTGTTGACAACTTATGAAGAAACGGTATCAGAAATGCGCCCTATTCTCACCATATATATATATATATATATATATATATATATATATATATATATATTTGGTGAGAATAGGGCGCATTTCTATATATATATATATATATATATATATATATATATATATATATATATATATATATATATATATATATATATATATATATATGTGTGCATTGAAAAAATATTTAAAAAAAAGTCCCTCTAAATTTTTCTTTTTGAATAGTATCAGGTCAAAATTTTATTAATATCTAATGGTGGCCCTAAGACGTCATATACAAGTTTGAAGTTTCATAATTTTACTTTCGACAGTTTTGGCTTTACAGCGTTCACAGACACACACACAAGCAGACAGACGTCATTCCGAAAATTGTCTTATTCGATTCAGGGAAGGTCAAAACGTGTATATCCGTTGAAATCTCGAGTTCGAAATTTTTCATGATTACAAGACTTACTTATTACTTCGTAAAAGAAAGTAAAAATGGGTTGTGACCAACTAACCAATACTCTACCGGAATACTCTGAAATGTCACTTATCTGATTGAGCCTATTTTGTTTTCTTGGCAAAATATTGACAGGCGCAGATGATCCGATTTATTAAGCTACATGCGAATCCATGGCAACGTAAAAAAGATATTTATGATATTTCGTAGCAGTTCTGCCGTAACTGGTACATTTATTGAATTAACTTTTCAAACAAAAGTTGTGCGCAATAATAATATCTTTCATTATGAACATAACTATTTTTGCCGTAAGTGCAGCCGTTCTAGTGATATTGGAGATAGAACAAAAAATGCACTGCTGGTTTGAATATTCCTTTCAAAAATAGGAGATGCACAACTAAACCATATACAAGTTTGAAGTTTCATAATTTTACGTTCGACAATTTCGGCTCTAGAGCGTTCAAACACACTCACACACACAGACGTTACTCCGAAAATAGTCACATTCGATTCAGGGAAGCTCAAAACGTGTATATACGTTGCAATCTCGAGTTCGATTTTTTCTTTGGTGATCCCTATACTTACTTCGTAAAAGAAAGTAAAAAGAGATTTGAGATGTGCCGTTGCCGCGAAATGTTAAAGTCGATCCATTATAACCAATATAAAATATTTTTGTGGAGAAACAAAAATATTATAAAACTAGCAGAGTAAATAGCTCTACAAATTCCAGCAATCTCATATTGATTCGGGCATTTATTTTTTTGTATATGCCGCGTCGGTCCGAACGCGCCATTAGATATTGTTTGAAATTTTGACCTTTCATTCAAAGAAAAAAGGTTGGAAGGTTTTCTTTTTGAATGAAAATTTTCGATGCACCCTAATATATATATAAATATAAATATATATATATATATATATATATATATATATATATATATATATATATATATATATATTTATATACACGTATTTTTTTATAATTCAAAATTATTTAAGAAGTACCACGATTTATCCTAGGCACAGCGGTATTAAATTCATCTGCTTCGTTAGGATATTGTTGCTCCAACAATGGATTAAGGTTTCGCCTAGCACCATAATTTTCAGCACTATTTCTCGTAAAACTTGTTATTTTATTATCATTGTTCAACGTTTCGGTCATTGAAAAATTTAAATTTTGCGGATACGTTGACTGCTCATTTACCGCCACGTCTAGATCGGTTGCCTCGTTTCCTTGGTCAAATCGAAATTTAGCACCTTTAACAGGTTGTCCATTTAGTAAAAAATCTTGATTCGACATTTGTCGACAGCCGAACATTATATTTAACGGTTGTTGTATATCATCTTGATTATTGTTTAGATTCAGATTTAAGTGATTTTTTGTTTTTGTATACGGCAACGGCGTACTGGGTACCGACCGCGATGGTTGGTTGTATTTGAGATTATTTACACACATTCCGCGCATTTCTAAATCGATATCGATGCTTTGGGATCGAATCAATTTGTGCATTTCGCCTGTTCGAAATTCATTCTGGGTCATGATCTCTGAATTCAATATAGTTGCATTAGAATCGAAAGTGAACACATTTTCGACAGATTGAGACGTTTCCGTTATCGGAGGTGCGGTAGTATCTTCGTCAATTTGTTCAGTTTGAGTGGTTTCTAAAATATTTAGTATTTGATTCAGGTTCTCGTTATTCAGTCCGGTGGTATTCAACTCAGGAAAAGATTCAAAATCTGAAAATTCATTTGGAACAGGTGTCGATGCCACTGAATTATTTGCAGAACTATAACCAAAGTTAAAATGTGTTTGCTGGTTATTGGGCATGCACGGTGACATTAAAGATTTGAATGATGTCATTTGACTCAACGGGACTGATTGGGACCTATACGAATTCTCAACTGGGTAATTCGAATTATTCTCCGATAACAGTTGACTAACTTCCTGTGATAGAGTATCAGATTGATTTGTGCTTCGTGCACTTTTCTCATAATCTATCACGTATGAAACTTTTGAATTGGAATCCAATAACTTTTGTAACAAGATGGAATTGGTTAATTTTTGTTTATAGGGCAACATTGGGCTAGGTGGAGCTGACATTGGCAAATTACATTTTGGGATAATATCTGTTGGATTGACAAAATGTTTTTCTTCAATTAATTCTCCGAACATCTTTTCAGTTTCTACATATAATTCTGGTTCGGGTTTCGTTTTCAATGTGGGTTTAATTATCCCAGTATGTTTTCGAGTTGGCACAGTTTGTTGCGCAACAAATGATGTAGGAACTTGCGCATGATTACTTGTCTTTGCTCGCGGTACTGGCGTATTTCGTGGACTAACAAATGGACTTGCATTCGTGCTAGAGCACTTCGACTGGCGCCCTCCTCCGGGGGAATGGGGTCCAGGTGATATCGGTGTAAAACTGAAGTGTTTCCGTCGCGTATTCGGACTTGGTGGAACCGTATCGTTATCAATCACTGATGTCTCAAAACTAACTCGCCTCTTAACTGAGTTTAGTTGCGATTGTAGGGCTACGTTCTGAGACAACATAGTCAAGCCAGCTGAAGCTGCGAAATTGTGTTTGTCTGTTGCTTTAATAAATGCGCTTGTTTTTGTTTTAATTGATTCGTGCATTCGCGGAGCATTCATAACTCCAATATTTGAGTTTAAATTTTGTTCCAACAATAAACGAAGTTGTGATAATTTATCAGATTTGCTTCCATTGCTAAGTTCTTCAGTTTCTAATTGATTTCTGGGTGCTTCAAAACCTGCTTCAGTGTCATTATTACTATTATTGTTATTGTTATTTTTAAAGTACTGCATTAATTCTTCTTCTTGTTCTTGCGAATTGTTCCCACCATGTAAGTAATCATCAAGTGCGTCTTTATCAACGTTGCTGACGCTAATCAAACGTTCACGCGTTAGATAATCAGTGTTTTTCAACTCATCTGAACCGATTTGCATAGTGTTTATATTGACAGCACCGTCACTGTTACTTTGAGTTAAGTCTCCTGGTGTATCACATTTACTAACTGGTTTCGGCTGTATAGATTTGTACTTTAGGTTCCGTGGACTACACTTTTTAGGCGCATGCAATATTACGGATTTCGATGGTAAACACGGTTGTTTTATCTTATGACCGGGTAACCGCGGAATCGGTAACTTCCCAGCGAAATTCGGTTTCAAATCGACGGAAGTATCTGGATCTTCTGCCGGTTGTGACTCGTATATTTCAGTATCTAACGAGATTGATCTAGACCGTTTTTGTATGTTCGAAATTCCTCCGTCTTTTGAGGAAGCGATATTAACGTCATCGTCGTTGTCCTTTTCGGTTGGCGTTGTTATTGTCGTTACTGGTTTGTTGTTCTCATTAGCAACAATGATAGATGTTTCCGAAGTATCGGATAACGGTTTCTTTATGTTGTGAAAACTGTTAAAATCAGGTAACGTAGGTACATTAGTGTATTCGTTTGTTGATTTATCACAGACAATGTTCATTTGGTAGCCCTGAGGTTTTGGACTCGCACTTTCCGCCGAATCTATACTAATAGTACGCGTTGGTGTGCTGCCAGTGTTTTGAAATTTGCTCTTCTTGCATTTTCCTTTTGAATCCGATTTCGGTGATTGCAACTTTAGAAATAAACATTATGTATTATAATATCTAGATATTTGCCACTATTTCCTTTTATAGCTTAAAAATACTGTTATTTTTTATATTTTGTCAATACTGTAAAACATATTTCAGTAATGTATGATGTCACTTAATGTACCTAAATATACATTTTTGGGTTAGCTACAAGTAACAGGCCTTTCTAATTACAGTGTTCAAGAATGAAATTAGATATTTTAATTGTAACTGGGATTATACTGATTTTTAAACTTGAAATCCCTAGAACTCTAGTTGTTCTGTAGCTTGTATCCCTTATGATAATATTTGTTAAGGGGTATACATACCAGGTATTTTTATTATTTTTAAAAAACCATATCTTATTATTTGAATTTCAAAAATATGTTAGTAAAATTTGTTTATAATATGTATAAACATTCGAACAAAAAAAAAACATACTTATAGCTATAATACATATAATTTAAAAAAAAGGAGAATAAGGTTCGTTTATATCAACGATGGGCAATCTTTTTTTCTAGCGGGTCAGTTTGCGCAAATATTTAACTAAAATGGCCGCGCTATGTAGACCGACAAAAAACTAAGATATAAAAGAAGTTATACATACATGCATATTATGCTACAATTTAATACACAGACATATCAACTGTTACGCCCAAATCACTTGCTTTTTATTGGATACAGTAAAGATAAGTACTTACTATTATAATATTTCATGGAAGGCCCGCGGATTGCCCACCGCTGGTCTAAATTACTATCATTTAACATAAAATTAATTTTTTTAAATAATATTATCCACAATCGAATTTTGAACGATCCGAAATCTAATAGTGTATTTTGCTCTTATTTCATAATACATGCAAAATATCGTTACCGATTCCGCAAAACCACGTAAGTGAAAAAAATGGCAAATTGAGATTTTTATACATTTAAAGAGTTCTTTTTAAGTTACATTTTTTTTCACTTACGTGGTTTTGCGGAATCGGTAATTATATGCAATTTACTCTTTTATTTTTTTTGATAAATACTTTTAAAATATTACATTGTTTTTCGCCCTAATGTAAGCAACCCAAGTAACACCAACTTAGCTGCCAAAAACGGTAGCTTGTAGATCAGTTGATATGGAAAGGTCGGTTTTGTGACCCCCGAATATATCCGACTTATGTCTTATATTCCAAGACATTTTATCATATTTATATTATATTTGCTACATTGCGCAGAAGGAATCAAAACAAACAAACAAAAGTCACGTAGTCTGTCATAACTTGTTGTATGTATATATATATATATATATATATATATATATATATATATATATATGTATATATATGTATATATACACTACCGTCCATAAGTTTAATCGCACCTTGCGTAATAGTGGTTTTCATAGTGAAATGGCAGTTTTCTAAGATTTTTTTAGGTAACAATAAAAGGAATATATAATTTTAACATACCTAATTTAATTTCCATAAAAAAAAAACATATTTATTATTACATATTAACACGAACTAATAATTTAAATTATATCGCACTTTCGTCGAAATGACCACCTTTAGATTTAATGATAGCCTGGCAAATTCGAGGCAGTCTATCACACAGCTTTTGCAAATACTGGCCATCAACAGTACTCCAAATAGTTTTAAGAGATGACCAAATATCATTTTTTCCTCTTGGAGGGCATTGTTCACATTACTTATATTTTTACTATCACCGATCTAAAATTTCACTGTCTTTCAAAACAAACGTCGTTAAATTTATTTACATATCTTCATTTATAACATAACTACCCTATCTTGAAAAAAAGTTTATACATCGTCTCGTTTTTGAGTTTTGAAACAACACAAATCTAATTTATTTAAGTGCGCTTAAACTTATGGACGGGAGTGTATATATATATATATATATATATATATATATATATATATATATATATATATATATATATAATGTTTGTATGTGTAGAATGCAATTTTTTGTAAAAATGCAAATTGGCATTGGCGGGATTCGAATTCCCGACCCCCAGGGTGAAGGACGAGAGTCTTAATCATTACACTATGGCTTATTAACTAATTTTCTGCAACCAACACCAACGGCCACTTGTCACTTGATTTTAAATCGTTATTGTTGTGTACTTCATTGCATCATAGTGTTGATACTTAGTGATTTTGTACTTTGGCACGTAACACCATAATTTTTTGCTCGATATTTAATTTGTTAACTTTTGCGGTTATGAGATTTTTATTGACATTTGACAAGCAAATTCATGATCGAGTAAATAGTAGAGGGTATAATTAAATATCGAAACATATCTTAACTCTGTTTACTTATATCTCACCCAAACAAATAACCTAACTTAAACAGTAGCTTACTGGTATGAATATTATTTAAATTTTCATTTAAAAAAATTTATGTATGAGCAATTATCATGACCGAGCTTCATAATTCTGAAACACGCTTTCTCCAACATTTTATGTTTTTCAATGCAGGCGTTTGACAGTTTCGAACAATGGAAGGACCAATCAACGGACGTTTTTGGTCACGTGATATTTTTGAAAAATAACGTGTTTTTCAATAATTATTTATAATTAATAGAAGGAAATATATGCGTAACTTTTATCATTATATGGCTTTAAATAAAATTGTCTGTTGAATAAAGTAGATATTTTGTTAATATCTGTTTCACGGGAAACCCCTATTGTATTTTAACATATGGCCATTATCAAAATTTAAAGTATACATTGTCATATAAACAAAAACGAATCAAACGTCATAATGAAATGTCAAAGAATTTTTGTGATAAATCTAATATTAAGACCGATGACACACACAGCGGTTTGTGCCGACTCGTCCGCAGCACGCGTTTCTTGGAGTAAACTACGTGCCGAGTCGGCACCTGATATCGATTGCAGTAGTGTGTGTCTTGCACCATTTGAATACAGAAACCGCTGTATGTGTCATCGCTCTAATTTGGAGATTTGATGTGTATTTAGTGTGTTGTGTAGTTTATAGATAGTGGCATCTGATTATGCATGCAAATAGGCATAAACGGGAATCGAACTCACGGCGTCCAGGGTAAGAGGCGAGAGTTTTAACCACCATGCCATGGCGACAGATAAGAGTGTTATATATAATATCAAATTGTCCATATTGAAAATAAAAGACTACACAACAGCAATTAATAAATTTCTAATCAAATAATCTGTCCTACGTAAAAATAAAAGATTATACGTCAGAATAATTCAAATGTCAATAAAAATATATTTTCAAAATGCATATCGAGTTGTGTACATTTTTTCGTATTTTTAATGGCTCGAACCAGTGTTTTAGCATACGACCCATTATCACTATTGAAACTGCCGTGGCACTGCAAAACTCAGAATCTAGCCCGATTATTTGATTAAAATATCTGGAGTGGCCTGCACTCGATTTTCTTTTACGCAGTTTTCACTAAATATAGATATATGTATATATATAGATATATGTGTATATATATATATATATATATATATATATATATATATATATATATATATATATATATATATATAACCAAAACCAGCAATCAAACTAATCAATACCTTACAGAAATATTCTGAAATGTCATTTATCTAATTGAGTCTAATTTGTTATGCTGTCAAAATAACAGATGATCCGATTTTATAAGCTACATACGAATCCATGGCAACGTAAACAAGTTATTTATAATGTTTCGTAGCATTTATCTCGTAAATGGCATATTTATTGAAGAAATTTTTCAAACAAAAGTTGTGTGAAATATTAATATCTTTCATTATGAACATAACTATATTTGCCGCAAGTGTAGCCGTTCTAGTGATATGGAGATACAACAAAAAATGTATAGAGTAAACATGCACTACCGGTTTGAATATTCTTTTCAAAATAGGAGGTGCACATCTAGGGCATATACAAGTCTTAAGTTTGAAGTTTCATAATTTTAGGTTCGACAGTTTTGGCTCTAGAGCGTTCACAGACATACAGACAGACAGACGTCATTCCGAAAATAGTGTGTATGTGAACGCTCTAGAGCCGAAACTGTCGAACGTAAAACTATGAAACTTCAAACTTAAGACTTGTATATGGTCTAGTTGTGCATATTCAAACCGGCAGTGCATGTTTACTCTATGCATTTTTTTGTTCTATCTCCAATATCACTAGAACGGCTGCACTTACGACAAAAATAGTTATGTTCATAATGAAAGATATTAATATTTCGCACAACTTTTGTTTGAAAAGTATCTTCAATAAATGTACCAGTTACGAGAAAATCGCTACCGAAAATTTTAAGAATCTTGTTTACGTTGTCATGGATTTGAATGTAGCTTAATTAATCGGATCATCTGCGCCTGTCAATATTTCGACAAGAAAACAAAATGGTCTGAATTAGATAAATGACATTTCAGAATATTTCTGTAGAGTATTGGATAGTTTTGATAGTTAGTACTTCAAAACCATTACAAATTGGTATTGGTATAATTTTCAACCCATTCATTTATATAAGGTAAGCTTGGTTTTCATATTGTTTCTGTTGGATTAATATTTCTTAACTAGGGTCACCCGTGGGCACCATGTGCCCATATGGTATACAGAACATAGGTCAGTTTTGACTGATGGCGAATTTTCATGTAATTTAATAATAATAACACGGTTTTTCTTCATTTTGTATCGTTTGACTATAATAGTAATACAAATTTCCACATCGCAAATAATAATAAAGAAAAAATCGAGTTCTTTCTTTGAACGCTATTTTGTTCTTAGATCACTATGCTGAGATTAACTAATCGATCGCTTATTGCATCACACTGTGTAACATCCGATAAATTTAAACAAAATTTTGTTTAACTTTGATTTTAACCTTGTATGGTGCATATGTGTTGTATCATTTGGATAGTTTCTATGATTGTATATAAAAAACAGGTTTATAAATTTACTTACGATTGCTGTTTATTATTTGAATCGATTATTCAAATAATATGTATTACAAATCCTTTTTCCGCAACATTTTTAATGATTTGACATTTGATTCATTATTGTTTTTGAATTAAATAATCAGGCTAGATTCTGAATTTTGCAGTATTATACTGATGCAGTGTCACAACGGCAGTTTTAAAAGTGATGATAATTAGTTATATGCTAAAATACAATGGATTGTGCCATCAAAAATAAAAGAATAAAATTGCCAACCAAACATGTTTCTAAATATGTTTGAATTATCTCTTCAAGATTTTATTTCTCTAATAATCAGAATTATAAATTTACTTACTTGCAGTTATTATAATTTGACGAACTATAAAATCTTACCGCAACTCATATTTTCAAAAATCACTGCTTCTTGGCCATTTTGAAGTAAAAAATATTAACTATGAATTAAAATAAATGTACAGAAACACGTATTTGCTAAAAATATATGATAATCAGGCAATAATATGCACTTATTTCATATTATATACTTCAAAATTGAAATTATAACATGCTACTCCCCTTAAACTTAAGATTAAACTTTGAATTGAAGATTTATCACCCAAAAACCAATTTTGACATTTCATTCTGACGTTTGATTCGTTTTTGTCTATTTCAAAGCAGACTGAACTTCAGAATCGTAGTGATTGTTTTATTTCAGTATAAACTATTTGATTATTTTTTATGACATTATTAAGAGTCGCCATGGTGCAGTGGCTAAGTGTCATGCCTTTCTCCCTGGGAGGTCGTGAGTTCGAACCCCGTCTATGCCAATCTGCATTTTTACAAAAAAGCGTTCCACATATACACACTCACATACAAACATTTCTGGGTTATTATATTAATGATTACAATCCGACTGGTAAGATAAATTACATTTATGTTATTCTATTTTAACGTTCTATATTTTCAAAAATTTATAGAATCAATTTGATGCGGTTAGTTATAATTTCTACTTATTATTTTGCAGAATATGGAGAAAAATAAGAAAAGGGCATTCAATTTTAGTGCAACGGAAGAAAATATTTTAATTTCCTTGGTGAAAAAATATAAAACTGTAATAGAATGTAAGAAATCCGACACAACAACAAATAATGATAAAATGTGTGCTTGGCAAAATCTGGAAAAAGAATTTAATTTATTATGTGGTACCACGTATCGGGATTATAAGGTTTTGCGTAGCAAATACGATAATATCAAAAAAAGAACAAAAAAGAAATTTGCTGATCAGAAAAGTTATTGTAAAGGTACAGGTGGAGGTCCTTCAAAGACAGTAGAGATAAGTGACATCGAAAATGTTTTAAAAGAAATATTGGGTACCCAAATAACAGGATTAGTATCTGAATTTGATGGTGATAATTCATGTGGTTAGTTGATTAAAAAAAAAAAAAAAAAAATCGTAGACATGTTTTGTAATAATACTATCGCATTATAGCTATCGACGAAACAAGGTAGGATAAAAGATTTTTCAATTCCCCAATTGAAGAATCTTTTATCCTACCGATTACAGCAGGTTAGATAATTAGTTCGTTATATTTATTTTACAATATTTAATTAAAATTCTATATAGTGCCCATTCAGATTATTGAGGAAAACAATAATAAAGCTGAAGCCAATGCAGAAGTTGACTGGTCGTCGTACACACCATCTATGCTTCGAAACCCCATTTCAGCTTCTCTTCAAGCAAAAAATGCATCGGACATAATGGGTAATTCTTCACATAAAGCAAGATGAGTACAAATACATGTATATGTAATTCTTTTGCAGAAAACAAAGAAACCCCTTCAAGATATGGCCGAAACCGTAAACCATTGAAAGACAAATTATCTTTATGGGCAGCTTCAAAGAAGGAGCATGTGGAACTGCAGAAAACTTTGATACTCGAAGAACACCAGTTAAAAATGAAGCATATGAAAGAGAGGAAACAACAAATGCTCAATATCGAAAATGCTGAACATTTAAAAAGAATGGAAATTTTAGAAATAGAAAAACAAAAAAAAAATGTAGTTTTGTAAATATTGTACAATTTATTTATATAATAAATTTTTACAATCTTGCAAAATATTCTGTTATGAGCGCATTTCTTGTACTATTATTAATCCCACAGATATCTCTAACAGACATGTTTCCAATATCATTAACAAAATGAACAGCAGTTTCTTCTTCTGCGTTTAAAATCGGTTCAGCATCATGCATTAAACGCGCAATATTATGCAACACAGCTGTAGCAACCACTATTGCTTCAACTCTACCAAGTTTTACTCGTATTCCAAAAGCTAAAATTGGGAAACGTCGCTTCCAAACTCCGAAACATCTTTCAATGGGATTCCGAGTACGTATTTGGGCCTCATTGAATAAATGTTCTTCTGGATTCCTGGGATTTGCAAGAGGTGTAATCAAATATGGTTTTATTGCATAGCCACTATCTCCGACAAGCAAATTATCCCCATATTCGCCATTTTCAAACTGTGCTCTAATCACAGAATTATTAAATATAGTTGAGTCATGTGAGGCACCTGGCCAGCGACACACAATGTTTTCAAATATTAATTCAGAGTCGCAAATGGCTTGTACATTCATCGAAAAAAATCCCTTGCGATTTCGATAATTTTCAGGATCTTGGCCTCCTGGTGACAATATTTTAATATGTGTGCAATCTAAGGCTCCGATACACCTTGGAAATCTAGAAATATTAAAAAATCCTTGTCTTTTGGCCAGTATTTCTGCATTTGTTTGCGGTAGTTTTATGAAATTGCGGGAACATTGTGCAATTGCTCTTGCAACTTTGTGATTTGCTCTACTTGCTGTAGATTTATCTATTCCACTAAAATCTCCCACAACTTGTAGAAGTGAACCTGTCGCAAAAAATCGTAGTGCTACTAGAAGCATGTCAGCTGGAGCAAGTGCATGATTTCTATAAATTGAATGAGTAATGTATCCACTCAAAGATTTAACTAACTCATATTCTTACCGGTTCGTTGGTAAAGCAATATTAATTTTTATTTCTTCTAATAATATCCTAACCGATGCCTTGGAAATACGAAATCTTTGAATAAATTCAGCTTCATCCCATTTCTCAAAATGATTTGGTTTTTCTCGAAATACTTGGGTTTTTCTAGGATTTTCTACAATTTCGATTAGCTCGAGAAAATCTTCATCATCAGTTATGTCACTTAGGTCTTCCATAATTATTAGAATAACTAATGAATTGTATATGTCAGCTGTCAAAAAGTTGAACTAGGGTTTAAACGGTCGATCGTGACGGTTCAGTAGAACTAAAGATCAACGTTGGATTAACTACTAAACTGTTGATGTACAACAACTTTTTCACAATGAACTAAGATTAGAAATGAACTGAGTTTAAACTGCTATTGTACAACCGGCCCTTAGACAGTTTCCATGATTGTATATAAAAAACAGGATTATAAATTTACTTACGATTGCTGTGTTTATTATTTGAATCGATTATTAAAAAAATATGTATTACAAACCCTTTTTACACAACATTTTTAATGATTTGACATTTGATTCATTATTTTTTTTGAATTAAATAATCAGGCTAGATTCTGAATTTTGCAGTATTAAATTTCAATGTCACAACGGCAGTTTTAAAAGTGATAATTAGTTATATGCTAAAATACAATGGATTGTGCCATCAAAAATAAAAGAATAAATTTGCCAACCAAACATGTTTCTAAATATGGCAATAATATGCACTTATTTCATATTATATACTTAAAAATTTAAATTATAACATGCTACTCCCCTTAAACTTAAGATTAAACTTCAAACAATGTTTCCGTAACTCGTACTGTTCTTGACGCTCACGTGGTAGCACTTTTATTTATATTTGTTCTTTGGTCGAGCATTTTAACATAAATGCTTAGTAGCGACTCACAAACTTCAAATTAAAATAAATAAAACTTAATTTTATTAAGTAACAATTATTTATATTTCTCATTGACATACAATATCAATTTAATATAGCAGATGCCACTCTGTGTAAAGTACACAACACAACACTTCTGCATAAACTTCAAATCATCAAATTGAATATTGAAGATTTATCACAAAAACTTTTTTGACATTTCATTCTGACGTTTGATTCGTTTTTGTCTATTTCAAAGCAGACTGAACTTCAGAATCGTAGTGATTGTTTTATTTCAGTATAAACTATTTGATTATTTTTTATAACATTATTAACAGTCGCCATGGTGCAGTGGCTAAGTGTCATTCCTATCACCCTGGAGGTCGTGAGTTCGATCCCCGTCTATGCCGATTTGCATTTTTACAAAAAAGCGTTCTACACACACTCACATACAAACAAACAAACATTTCTGGGTAATTATATTAATGATATCAAATAGTTTATACTGAAATAAAAGACTACACAACGGCAATTAATAAATTTCTAATCACGTAAAAAAAGTATCTGGAGTGGCCTGCACTCAACTTTCTTTTACGTAGTTTTCAATAGATAGATATTAATATACATATATATCCCAAACTGTCTACATATATATATATATATATATATATATATATATATATATATATATATATATAATCTCAAACAAAGGGTCAAACTAACCAATACTCTACAGGAATACTATGAAATGTCTATTTTGTTTTCCTGGCAAAAACGGACGCAGATAATAATTATTATTATTAAGTGATAACAAAATCTTTGCTAACCAATATAAAATGAAAATGCAAATTAAATTACTATAACTTAATAATAACTGGATAATTATACCAATTTATAATGGATCTGTATTTGAAGTACTTATCGTATTCACTCTTAAAGCGTCAAACTCCACAGTAAAACTCTGAAATTGTTATTTAATTATATTAGCAAATATATAATATAAATTGATTCTATAATAATTTACCTGATACAATTTATTCTAATAAGAAA
This sequence comes from Leistus spinibarbis, assembly GCA_933228885.1. Classification (NCBI taxonomy): domain Eukaryota; kingdom Metazoa; phylum Arthropoda; class Insecta; order Coleoptera; family Carabidae; genus Leistus; species Leistus spinibarbis. The sequence continues at coordinate 8,332,739 of OW121791.1, forward strand.
TCAATATTTTAAATATTAATTCATACAGATAACTGTCAATGTAATGCTTTTTACTTTTTGTTTTCAATAAACAAGAAACAAATGATGTAACTCATGGTTGATCCAATTTAAAAATAATAAAATTTGTCACAAGTGTAGGTATAACTATGGCAACGTAAATAAGATATTTGAGTTTTTTCGTAGCAGTTATCTCATAACTGGTACAAATTATGAAGAAACTTTTCAAACAAAAGTTGTATGAAATATTAATATCTTTCATTATGAACATTACTATTTTTGCCATAAGTGCAGCCGTTCAAGTGTTACTGGAGATAGAACAAAAAATGCATAGAGTAAACGTGCACAACCGGTTTGAATAATCTTTTCAAAATAGGAGGTGCACATCTAGGGCATATATAAGTCTTAAGTTTGAAGTTTCATAATTTTTGGATCGACAGTTTTGGCTCTAGAGCGTTCACAGACACACAGACATACAGACACAGACAGACAGACGTCATTCCGAAAATAGTCACATTCGATTCAGAAAACACCAAAACGTGTATATCCGTTGAAATCTCGAGTTCGAAATTTTTAATGATTACAATACTTACTTATTACTCTGTAAAAGAAAGTAATAAAAGGTTATACGTCAGAATAATTCAAATGTAAATTTTAAATATATTCCGAATCTTCAAAATGCATATTGAATTGTGTACGTTGTGCCATTGTGTTTTAGCATAGGACCCATTATCACTTTTAAAACTGCCGTGGCACTGCAACATTCAGAATCTAGCCTGATTATTTGATTCGAAAATAATAACGAATCACATGTCAAATCATTCAAAGTGTTGTGTAAAAAGGTTTGTAATACACATATGTTTTGAATAATCGTTACAATTAGAAAACAGAATCCGTAAATAAAGTTATAATCTCGATTTTTGTGTAATAATACATTCATGAAGACTGTTTTAATGCTCGTGTACAAATGTTCAAAATATTGTTTGTATTATTCAGTTCGCAGTAATAAATACCGCAGTTACAACATCTAATAAAAGCAATAGACAAATTATGAAATATTAGATTTTTGAAGAGGTAGCAAATCTAGCGCCGGTTTTTTAACTAAGGTACATCTGTCAATAAAATATATCAAATTAAGAATATTTAATTTCTTTTAGGTTTGTTAAACGATACAAACTAAAGGAAAAAGCGTGTAAGGGTAATCCCTTATTTTTATATTGTAACTATGTTTTACAAGAAAATTCTCCATCCGTCCAAACTGACCTATATTCTGTATATCCCACGGGTGACACTATTACTATTATAGTCAAACGATACAAATTGAAGAAAAACCGTGTAATTATTATTAAATTACATGAAAATTCGCCACAGTCAAAACTGACCTATGTTCTGTATACATATGGGCACATAGTGCCCACGGGTGACCCTAATATATATATATATATATATATATATATATATATATATATATATATATATATATATATATATATATATATATATATATACATACAGGGCTTCCACAGCAATTTTGTATACAAAAAAGTGAAATAGTGTAGTTTTAAAGGATAAAAGTGATTGAAAAAAAGTGAATAATAGTGAATAAAATATTCATTTTGTAGACGTCATTTTGTTTTTAGACCGATTTTGATGCCAGATTCGTAATCTGCGATCCCAAAAACATTGTGTTATCAAATTTTAGGCAATTGATTAAATAAATAAAAGAGTTATACATATATTAATTAAGAATGTATTAAAAAAGCTAGAGTGGCCTGCACTCGACTTTCTTTTACGTAGTTTTTACTAGAAAAAATAAAAATATTGAGAAGCACACATATGATTGATTAAACTATATGCAAATACATGGCAACATAAATAAGATATTTAAGATATTCCGTAGCAGTCTTCTCGAAACTGGTACATTTTTTGAAGAAACATTTAAAACAAAAATGTGTAAAATATTAATATCTATCATTATGAATATAACTAATTTTGTCATACATGCAGCCGTTCCAGTGATATTGGAAATAGATCAAAAAATCATGCACTTCCGGTTTCTTAAGTTTGAAATTTCACAATTTAATGTTTGACAGTATTTGCTCAAGAGCGTTCACAGACAGACATACACACAGACGTCATTCCGAAAATAGTCACATTCGATTCAGGGAAGGTCAAAACGTGTATATCCGTTGAAATCTCGAGTTCGAAATTTATATATATATATATATATATATATATATATATATATATATATATATATATATATATATATATATATATATATATTATTTTGAATTGCGGATCGACGTCTAAAATAAATAATAAAATTCATACAATCTCATATCATAAATATGAATTTAAAATATAACTAAAATATCAAACATTAATGTTGTGTTTATGCGTATCTATATCTCTGTTTGAAACGTAGATAATTGGGGTCTTACTGAGGTTTTATTGTTGGACAATAATGTCTGTGTTTTATGACTTGAGTTTGGCACCACTGAAGATGTTACTTGAGTTGCCTGTTTCGGGAAAAAGCAGCAATGAGCTATGCTGTGGTTAGACAAGCTATTAAAGTATTCCAATGGAGATATAACCTTCATTCAACTACTGTAGCCATAACAACGCAATGTTGAATGAAGGACATCTCTTTATTTGAATACTTGAATGGACATTCAACTAAAGGACAGTTAAATTTCAACTAAATCATCTAGTAACTAGAGAGTAGTTGCGTCGTCTAACCACGGCACTAGATTAGTTGCATCTTGCAGAATGGCATCGGCATGTATAACCCTTAATAGAAATCGCATAATAAGTCAGCTCTAAATATATGTTCAAAAATACCGTAGTACTATTAGTAATAATCTATGAATAATTAATATATTACCTGTAGTTTGCGCTTATTTTCTCGTTGTTGAAGCTTGCGTTGAAGTTGTAGTTGGGCTTCTCTATGCTTTAGATTTACATGATTACTGTACGGCAAGAGTTCTTGTGATAATGCATCTGTCAAATAAAGCATACATTCGAAAATGTTCTTAAAAAGATTTTCATTTGGAAAAATCCTGTTTTTACTTTCTTATAAAAAAAAAATGGAATGCTACATTTTAATAAGTATAGGGTTAACGAAGTCCTCTGAGTATGATTTGACTATGTTCACAATGATGTGTCTGTGTGTGTGTTGCATTACTTAAAAGCTACTAAGCTCAGAACAAAAAAAAAAATCATTTGAACCGAAGATATATTCGTAAAGTTGATTAGGTTCTGGACATAATCACACAGTTAGAAGGGTGCATTCACTTTTGTCGTTATTTTCAGGATCTCTAACATGGTTGCACAGTTTCAAAATGAACGATATCAAAGTTTTCAATTTTGAAAAATTTCCTTAAAAAATATACCATTTGTAAGAAAACCGCATTTGAAATTCAGGGATGTTTCCATAGCCCCAAATATATGAATTCCATCAGTATTTATAAGAAAGTCTTGTGCTGGCCACCACTTGCTGGCTAACCACTTTGTATAAAAATAAAATAAAAAATAGATTGAATTCTTTACCTTTTCCATGCATTCCATCTGTATAGCTAACAAATAAAGCCACAGCACCACTATTACTATTTATAGTTTGCGGTGTATTTCTAATCAAGTAAGACGCTAAAATGTAAACGGATTGAAATGGTTTTCCAAGCATTCCTTCTGCCCATTCGCAGATGATTGTACATGCGGCAGTAGATAGCTCACTTTGAGTACATACGGCTTCTGTAGACTACATACAAAAAACAAATTGTATTGTTCGTGAACTAATATAACTACAATGGAATCGCGATTTAGGCAAGGTTTCTTCACTATTTCGGGGGTGTACACTTTTCGAGGTTAGAGAAAAACAGTAAATTAGGGTCAAACATAAGGTCGAAAAAAAAAAACCGACTAACCCTTATAAATAAAAATATCAGTGAATTCGTAATTGCATAAATAATGCCTGGTAAAAATGTTTATTTTTTTGATCGTACAGTTTCGAAGATAAAAAATAAAAACTATAAAAAATGACCTATTTTTGAGATTTTTATCTTCGAAACTTGTACGATCAAAAAAATAAACATTTTTACCAGGCCTTATTTATGCAATTATGAATTCACTGATATTTTTTTATATAAGGGTTAGTCGGTTTTTTTTTGCGTAATCGAGATTTGTTTAATTACGATAAGATTTGAGTAGTTTTATGTAATTAAGAAATATAACTTTGACCAAAAGTGTAACAATGTGTCCGTAATTCCTTCATATACAATAAACAGTCATTATTCAGCAGAATTTCTTTATTTTCGAGTAAAACCAGCGTTTTAAAATGCATCGAATTTACATAGTTGTATAGTATCGCCCTCTGGCCAGTAGCACAACAAGGAACTAACGAATTTGGTTCGAGTATATGGTGTCAACTTCTGAATTTCACAGATAACGTATTACGAGTATCGCTTTGTTTACTAACAGTATTTGTAAGAAACCAGAGTCCTTGGTTTATTTTATATTTTAATATGTATATTATATTTAATTTTATATCATATCTCTGGGGTTGTGTCTAAACGTGCATGTGTGCGTCAAATATCTGTGGAATTTGGTTATTTCGAGCAATTCTGTCTGCAGTGTAAAACTAGACTCAACCTCAGGGTCAAGCACAGTTTGAACGCTTCATTACAAAATTATGATGTGAGGGGTGAAATCAGTATATTTTCACCCAGTGGGTGGCTGAGTTTAGATATAAAAACGCAGAAAAGTCGGTCGGTGGTTCGTGCGTGGTGTGTGGGTGAATTAAATGCGGTTTGTGCACTTTTTTGAATTTATGGTTTAAACGTTTTGGAACTATTGAACTTGCTTTCGTCTTGTGAAAATGGTTTTATTTGATTTAAATCATTTTTATATGGAATATTTTTTTCGTTTAGCGTTGTTAATACTTTTTAAGTAAATGTTTTGTACTTGTAATAATTCTGTTTGTTTAACATCATTGTGGCTTCAAAGTATTTTTATAATTTGTTCAATCTACCTAAGTATATTATTTGTATGATGTATATATGAATTATTAATAGTGTTTTACTTTCTTTTACGGAGTAATAAGTAAGTATAGGGCTCACCATAAAAATCAACCTCGAGATTTTAATGTAAATATCCATTTTGAGGATACCTGAATTTGACTCTTTTCCCAATGATGTCTGTGCGTCTGTTTGTGTGTGTGAACGAGCTACACGCTACAGCCGATACTGTTCAACGTAAACATATGATGTATTGAATTTAAGATTTTTGTACCTCAGAATAGAGAACGTCCTATTTTGAAAAGAATATTTCAACCGGAAGTTCTCGTTTACTAGTGTCATTTTCTAACTATTCAATATATTCTAATTTTAAACAAGTTTTATTTCAAAAAAATTCTTCTAAACTGTATCATTCTCTAAATAATAGTTGCAATTGATATTTTTAATATATATCATAGTTAGCTATTACTGGTATGTATTTTTTTTTTCAAATTAAAAAAAAAATTAAACATTAGAATTCAACCTGCAATGGAACCGTAATCGAAATTCATTTGAAAAGCCATATATTTTTCCAAGTTTGTAAGCGTCTCGCTGTCTGTATGCAACAATGTATTATATTCAGTCTTACATTTATTACGTGTAGTTACATTGATACATATTATTCAGTGTGCTATATTGTATGTATGTCTCGTTCGGCGCATACACCATGATAAATTAAATAAATAAACCAGTATTACAGTTCAATCAATCAAATTTTCTGATGGATAAATAAAATAAAGTCTGTCCTTTGTTCAATATCTTATAAACAGCTGCAAAAATAGTTTGGTATGTTCATATTTTCAAGATCCGCTCCTGCCAGTAACGGAAAAGTTTTTTTTTTTTTGTTAATTTTGTTTTTATATACAGTGCGTAATTTATATTATATATATTTTCATTAGGAATGCAATGTTTTATTTTTCATAAAGCGATATTTCGTTTAAGATTGAAAAAAGAATGAGAAATAGAATTTTTCACTTTACGAATAAAATATCGTTATGCCATATTATAGTCACTGAATGGTTCTAGACAGCGCATTTTACGAAATAATTTATATAAAGTTTTAATATGTAATAAATTAATAAATAAGACCAAAATATGACTGCCTAAAAGGTTCCCATCCATATAAAAAAATTATTAAGATAAATTATCAAATTTAAAATATACCATATTTTTTTTTTTATCAAAAACATTATTTCAGATTGTAAACTACGTATAAGAACTAAGAACCTATCGAACCTAATTATAAAAATGTTTATATGTAAAGCACTAAAATATTTATATTGTGGAATTTTATTTATACTTTATACAAACAGGAACAAAGCAAAAAAATTAAACGGCGCGGCGGCGGCGGACGAGGCGGTCAAGGAGGAGCAAAGAGAGTCATGGTGCGGAACGAGGCCGTGAAGCTTATAGCCTCGACAAAATAATGAATATCACCCCATCGCTACAATAATTATGTAATATATTTTTTGTATTAATTTTTATTTGTTTTTATATTAAAAGAAAATTATATTTATTTTTATTATATTTTTTTCTACTTTATTTATATATATATATATATATATTTTCTTTTTTTTGTCCATATTCAAACTGCCTTCAAATTACTATGGATGTACTTTTCTTTTTCATAGTATATAGTCCATTTAGTAAACTCTAAAAGTTTTAATTAAATCAAAGTTGATTTTGATAATTTTTTTTAAATTATCAGAAAAAAATTATAGAAAAGTTCCCCATAGATGATTTTATTAGTTCAATTGTTATTAACAAATTAGTGTTTCTATAAAATACTCTTAATTAAGGAAATGTATAATTCCTTTATTTATACAATTGCCTGAAATTTGATAACAAGGTTTTTGTGGTTGCAGATGAAATTGGCTTTAAAATAGATCTAAAATATTTAAATCGTCAAAGTTAAAACATACAAAACTTATTATATTATTAGAATTAAATAATTAACTTTATTATTATAGTTACTGCATTATTTTTAACAAACCTACACTAGAACAAAAAAAAAAAATTGACGCCATTTTGTTTTTAGACCAATTTTGAGGCCAAATTCGTAAATAATCGAATCGTAATTTCAGGCAATTATATACGTAAATTAAAATATCTGGAGTGGCCTGCACTCAACTTTCTTTTAAGTAGTTTTCAATAGATAGATATTAATATACATATATATCCCAAACAAACTGTCTACACACTATTTTATTTTCCTGGCAAAAACAGGCACAGATAATAATTATTATTATTAAGTGATAAAATCTATTGCTGACCAATATAAAATGAAAATTCAAATTAAATTATTATAACTTAATAATAACTGGATAATTATACCAATTTATAAGGGAGCTGTATTTGAAGTACTTATCGTATTCACTCTTAAACTGTCAAACTCCACAATAAAACTCTGAAATTGTTATTTCATTATGTTAGCAAATATATAACATAAATTGATTCTATAATAATTTACCTGATACAATGTATTCTAATAAGAAATCAATATTTAAAATATTAATTCAAACTGTCAATGTAATGCTTGTTTGTTTTCAATAAACAAGAAGCAAATGATGTAACTCATGGTTGATCCGATTTAAAAATAATAAAATTTGTCACAAGTGTAGGTATCACTATGGCAACGTAAATAAGATATTTGAGTTTTTTCGTAGCAGTTTTCTCATAACTGGTACAATTTATGAAGAAACTTTTCAAACAAAAGTTGTGCGAAATATTATTATCTTTCATTATGAACATAACTATTTTTGCAGTAAGTGTAGCCGTTCTAGTGATATTGGAGATAGAACAAAAAATGTATAGAGTAAACATGTACTACCGGTTTGAATATTCTTTTCAAAAATAGGAGGTGCACATCTAGGGTATATACAAGTCTTAAGTTTGAAGTTTCATAATTTTTCGTTCGACAGTTTTGGCCCTAGAGCGTTCACAGACACACACACACACACACACACAGACAGACGTCATTCCGAAAATAGTCACATTCGATTCAGGGAAGGTGAAAACATGTATACACGTTTTGAGCTTCCCTGAATCGAATGTGACTATTTTCAGAGTGACGTCTGTGTGTGTGTGTATGTGAAAGCTCTAGAGCCGAAACTGTCCAACGTAAAATTATGAGACTTCAAACTTAAGACTTGTATATGGTCTAGTTGTGCACCTCCTACTTTTGAAAAGAATATTCAAACCGGCAGTGCATGTTTACTCTATGCATTTTTTGTTCTATCTCCAATATCACTAGAACGGCTGCACTTTCGGCAGAAATAGTTATGTTCATAATGAATGATATTAATATTTCGCACAACTTTTGTTTGAAAAGTTTCTTCAATAAATGTACCAGTTACGAGAAAACCGCTACCGAAAATTTTAAGAATCTTGTTTACGTTGTCATGGATTCGAATGTAGCTTAATAAATCGGATCATCTGCGCCTGTCAATATTTCGACAAGAAAACAAAATGGTCTGAATTAGATAAATGACATTTCAGAATATTTCTGTAGAGAATTGTTTAGTTTTGATAGTTAGTACTTCGAAACCATTACAAATTGGTATTGGTTTTCATACTGTTTCTGTTGGATTATTATTTCCTAATATTATATTTTTATAATCAATAAATATTGATGAAAACTACGTAAAAGAAAGTCCCGCGTTGGCCACAACCCATTTTTTTTATTTTAATATTTAAAATGTACAAGAACCAAATCCACCTTTTTGTTTTATTTTTCCATTATTCCTGGTAAATTTTATTTCACCTAATATAATGACGCTTTTGTGTAAAAAAGAACTTCTCACTAACTCTGACTTGTAAATCTGTTGTAAAATTATTAATATATTATTTTTATTTTTAAAATTCGCGCTCTAATATCTAATCTAAATCTGAAATAGAAACCTGTATAATATTATCGACAATGGCAGAGTATAAAATTTTAGTTGATACATTGGTTACCAGAGGTACAGAATTATTTATTTTTAAAATTATATAATTTAAAATTAATTTAAAGTAAATGAAGACAAATAATGCCAATACAATTTGAAATCGGTTATCATAAATAAATCGACTAAGAACGTGTTTCGAGAGTATTGTTTATTGAGAATAAATATTGCAACACAGCACATATAGAATATTATATTTGAATATATTGATAAGATGAATATTAAAGGAACAAACTATATTTAATAGTGAAGATACAGTATTTAATAACGCAATATAATAATAACCTAAATGGTAAAATTTCGGAATATTACTGTGAATTATTGGTTGGCTTGGCCATTTATTTGAGATATATATTTCTAGTGAAAACTACGTATAAGAAAGTCAAATGCAGGTCACTCCAAATTTTTTTTTTTTTTTTTTAATTTGAAACATTTTTACTTTCTTGGACGAAGTCTAAAAGGAAGTATTGTAATCATAAAAATTTTCAAACTTGGAATTTTTACGGAAATACACGTTTTACCCATCCCTGAATCGAATTTTTATTATTTTTGGAATGACGTCTGTGTGTGTGTCTGTGTGAATGCTCTAGATCCAAAACTGTTGAAGGAAAAAACTTTAAATTTATTGGTATATGACCCGGGTGTGCACCTCCTATTTTTGAACACAATATCTTAACCAGAAGTAACAATATACTCTTTCTTTTTTATCGGAAATAGCATGACTTAGAGAAAAAGTAATTCGTATAAAAGTTGAAGATATTAAAATTTCAAGCAATTTTTGAATAAGAGATTCTTTTGAAAAATGTACCATTTATTGAAAAGTCGTATTCGAAAATGGTTATTGATTTTGTTTCATAGTTATCGTAGAGTGAATTAAAATCAACTTAAAACCCTATAAATACAGATAGCGAAAGGACAAGAATATCGAGTGAAGGCCACTTCTGTTTCTTTTTCCGTTTTACATTATTAACTCGAACAAACTGGTATAATTAATTTTATTTTAGTTTTCTAACTAATACATACACACATATATATATATATATATATATATATATATATATATATATATATATATATATATATATGTGTGTGTGTGTGTGTGTGTATTCTCAATATATTTAGAGGATTCTGCATAAAAATGTCATCACTCAGGTGCACGCATCTCAGTTCACTGTATGGGAATTACCGCTGTTCGTTTTATCGTGACTCAATGTTAAATTGTGTGTTCACTGTACAGTGTTCACTATATCGCGACTCCACTATATAATATTTTGATGGTTTTATTTTTACCTGTGGTCGATCTCCCAATTCGGGCAACTGAGGCACCTCTAATTTGAATCGTTTACGTAAACCAGCGTAACAATAACGCGAGTTGCCTCTAGTACCAAGTCTACGAGGCCGAACACTGGGATACACTTGCTTCATTACTTTGCCGAAATCAGCCGTTGACAGTGGTTTCATTTTGTTATTGGCACAATGTACTCTATTGAGAAAACAAAAAGGATTGGATTTACTATTTTTCGTGATCATTACAACTTCGCTGGTATAATGTTTGTTTTTAACTCACGTATATTCATTGTAAACTTCTTGTTTTGGCAGTGACAATTCTGGATCTTCTTCCAGGTGTGTTCGTATCCACATAATAGTCTGGCTGATTTCTGTACGACTACCAAGTGGATTGAGGGGCTGACGCAATGGATCCGATACATTGTTATAGTCCGTAGGCAATTTTAAATATAATAAGAGTTTTTCAGTTGAAGTCAATCGTGATACTTCATCTAATATATGAAGAATTGTCTGTCGTGAATTTTCACTAAAATTAAAATTATCTATCATTCTATCGTTATTATTATTAACTTATTAACTGCTAGCCAATTAGAAATCACAAAAAAAAAAATTACACATTATAATCCAGCTTGTTTTTATGACAAACAATGCTAACGTTCACAGCGAAAAACTTAACGCACACATCGGTGATATTTATCCAAACACCATCAGTCAGATTGATACTACGTTTCTTTTTACGATTTGCAATATATTTATATTGCAGTTTCATTATTAACTTAACCCTCTAGTGCCCACATTTTGTTTCTATGTCTAAACATTTTCAACTAATTTGAAACGCTTGTTTTAAGCAGATGCAAATTATTACTTTTTGCAATTTCTATTCGTGATTACTAATTAGATCGCTCTGAATACACCATTAAGAAATACTAAGATACCCTTTTGGAAAATATTAAGAAGAGTATCAGTATTTCACAAATTGATAGACGAATGTGAAGAAAATTAGATTCATTATTTTCACTTCTCAGTATTTTTGATTTGAATAATGTTATTAAATTTCCTTAACACACGATTTGGTACGCGTAAAACGCATCAACGCGTTGGTCGATACGTTGCAACGCTTTGGTTGGTGCGTTGCAACGCGTTGGTTGGTGCGTTGCAACGCGTAGATTTCGTCTTTAGGTAAGATATGCGTTGCGAGCAGTGGTTTTTAATTATTATGGCCTTTTAGTTAACAATTTGAAAAAATGTTATGAATATACAAAGACTTACAATTTTTTGTAAGTTTTAAAAATCAAAATTATAATATTTAAAAATTTTTTTCGGGTTTTGGTTTAACAATATGAAAAAATCTTGTAGATATAAAATATCTTAGAATTTTTAGTAGAATTTTTAAGTGTTTCAATTATCTTTTATAAGGGCAGTATTAAGGGGGGCTCTACATTTTGGGGCCCTATAACTCGGGAAGTATACGGACGATAGAATTTAAACTGTGAACGGATTCAAATGGGATGCCAAATAATATGTGTACCAAATTTGGTGTGAATCGCTCCGGTACTTTCAGAGAAATAGAGGACACAAATTTGGTCTAACGAGATACCGAGCGAGCGACGACTAACATCCAAGTATATAAGTTATATACATTTTTGGATTTTGGATGACGAGACAAACACTTTTTGTAATGAATTTTTTTGATCCCAGAATGCAACAGACACACGACCGAATGCTTTAGCCTCTTCGGTACTTCGTACAGTGCATGTTTACTCTATGCAATTTTTGTTCTATCTCCAATATCACTAGAACGGCAGCACTTACGACAAAAATAGTTATGTTCATAATGAATGATATTAATATTTCGCACAACTTTTGTTTAAATAGTTTCTTCAAGAAATGTACCAGTTACAAGAAGGCCCGCGTTGGCCACAACCCATTTTTTAACTAAAATTTGTACTAAATTATTTTATAAATTTTGTAATAAATATTGAACCGTGTCAAACGGCCTTTAGGTACATCTGTCAATTTAGTTGTTGTGTTTCCTTTTAATAATTAAAAATTGCAAAACCCATCTATTCATTAAATCAACATAAACATCTTCATTATTTTTATGTATTAATACAGAATTTGTTATTTGTTCCTGCAAATGAATACAGTCCGCCAGTTGTACAACTATTTTTGACGTTACATCGTCATTCAGAAATTCGGATAACACAACCTTTTTATTCATGTTGACAAATATCGTAACTTCTTCGTGCCATCAAGTAGTACTTTTTTGACAGTTTGCTTGGAATATATATATATATATATATATATATATATATATATATATATATATATATATATATATATATATATATATATATATATATATATATATATATATATCGCCGGGAGTATCCGCAGATTTTAGAAAAATGGAAAAGGAGCAATATCGGTCGGTGATTCGATTCTTGTTTTTGGAAGGGAAATCGCGCAGCGAAATTAAAGAACGCTTGGATGCTGTGTACGGCACGGCGACTCTTCTCCTTCGATGGCGACCGTCAATAATTGGTTCAACGAGTTTCAACGTGGTCGCACGACGGTTTTTGATGAGCCTCGCCCAAGTGCCCCGAAACGGCTACCACGGAGGTTAACGTGACAAAAATCCACGATCTCGTATTGGAACACCCCCGATTAAAGATGCGCGAGATAGCTGAGATAATAGGCATCTCAAAAGACCACGTGGGTCATATCCTACATGAAATTTTGGGCATGAGAAAGCTGTTGGCGCGATGGGTGCCGCGTTTGCTCACTCTGGACAACAAGCGCAACCGTGAGACCACTTCAGAGCAGTGTTTGACGCTGTTTAAGCGCAATCCGAAAGAGTTTCTGCGTCGTTTCGTGACTGTTGACGAAACATGGATCCACTGCGCGATTTCCCTTCCAAAAACAAGAATCGGATCACCGACCGATATTGCTCTTTTTCCATTTTTCTAAAATCTGCGGATACTCCTGCTTTTACATGCGGTCAAAACAAAACTACGAGTCCGATTCGGCTGAAATTTTAACAGTAGCCGTTTAAGATAATGTACTACACAATAGGTTGTCTCTTGCGACAGTGGCGCCATAGGCTGGTGAGGCTAAGTACTTGTCGGACAGCCCTCGTATATATATAGAAAACTACCTAAAAGAAAGTTCTGCGTTGGCCACAACCTATTTTTTTAACGAAGTAATAAGAAAAGGGGTCACCAAAAAAATCGAACTCGAGATTTGAACGGATATACACGTTTTGACCATCGCTGCATCGAATGTGACTAATTTCGGAATGACGTCTGTGTTTGTGTAAGCGCTTTAGAGAATAAACTGTCAAACGTAAAATTGTGAAACTTCAAACTTAAGACTTGTATATGGTCTAGATGTGCACCTCCTGTTTTTGAAAAGAATATTCAAACTGGAAGTGCATGTTTACTCTATGCATTTTTTATTCTTTCTCCAATATCACTAGAACGGCTGCACTTATGACAAAAATAGTTATGTTCATAATGAAAAATATTAATATTTCTCAAAACTTTTGATTGTCTTTACAAAATGTACCAGTTACGAGTATACTACTACGAAAATATTGTCATGGAAATACATATGTAAGAATTTTTACTTTCTTTTACAGAGTAATAAGTAAGTATTGTAATCATGAAAAATTTCGAACACGAGATTTCAACGGATATACATGTTTTGAGCTTCCCTGAATCGAATGTGACTATTTTCGGAATGACGTCTGTCTGTCTGTGTGTGTGTGTGTCTGTGAACGCTCTAGGGCCAAAACTGTCGAACGAAAAATTATGAAACTTCAAACTTAAGACTTGTATATACCCTAGATGTGCACCTCTTATTTTTGAAAAGAATATTCAAACCGGTAGTACATGTTTACTCTATACATTTTTTGTTCTATCTCCAATATCACTAGAACGGCTACACTTACTGCAAAAATAGTTATGTTCATAATGAAAGATAATAATATTTCGCACAACTTTTGTTTAAAAAGTTTCTTCATAAATTGTACCAGTTATGAGAAAACTGCTACGAAAAAACTCAAATATCTTATTTACGTTGCCATAGTGATACCTACACTTGTGACAAATTTTATTATTTTTAAATCGGATCAACCATGAGTTACATCATTTGTTTCTTGTTTATTGTAAACAAACAAGCTTTACATTGACAGTTATCTGTATGAATTAATATTTAAAATATTCATTTCTTATTAGAATATCAGGTAAATCATTATAGAATCAATTTATATTATATATTTGCTAACAGGCAGCCTGGAGCAACACCAAAGAACATACTCACAGAACACTAGGAAACAACTACCCAGTAGAAATTAGACAACTCGTTAATGAAAAAAGAACAGCTAGGAGAAAATGGCAAATGACCAGAGACCCAGCTGATAAAACAGTTCTGAATAACAAAACGCAACAACTAAAAAGAGAAATACTAAAAATAAAAGATAATTCAATTAACAATTATCTGAACAACTTAACAGCAGATAGAGAAACTGCTTACTCCCTATGGAAGGCGATTAAAAGAATAAAAAGACCGATAATCCAAACCCCACCAGTAAGAAAGGCAGATGGAGATTGGGCAAGGGACAACAAGCAGAAAGCCGAGGCCTTCGCCGAACATCTTGAGGAGACATTCAAGCCAAATGACACAGACAATAATGACGTGGTTAATGAAATAGAAAATCAGGAAAGAAAAGAAATAACATTAGTAACGCCAAGAGAAGTAGCTAATGAAATACTAACCAACCTTAACCCAAAAAAATCCCCAGGATTTGACCTTATTACCGGAGAAATACTCAAGAAATTGCCAAGAAAAGGCATAGTCATGCTAACGTATCTGATAAACGCAGCATTTAGATTGAAACATGTAGCCGAAGTAATTATGATCCAAAAACCAGGAAAACCCCCAAACGAAGTTAAATCCTACAGACCAATTTCGTTACTACCCATAATCTCAAAATTATTTGAGAAATTACTATTAAAAAGAATAAAACCCATAATAGAAAGTAAAAATCTAATCCCAAATCATCATAAAGAAAAAATTCAAAGGTTCCAAAATAAAGTTCTGCGAAACATAGTAGATGCCCCGCGATTTGCTCGCAACAGCGACATCTGTCGAGACCTCAACATCGACGACATTAATACGGTGATCAAAGGATTTGCTGCCAAACATGAAGCAAGACTTCACCAACACATCAACGTTGAAGCAATCCAACTCCTGGATAACAACGGGCTAGAGAGAAGACGTACGAGCTGGTGAGCTGAAACTATAGAACACCGAAGGGCGAACTATAGATTTAATGAATTAAGTAGATATGTAAGATCAGAATAAAATTAATGGTTGGTCTAACAGACCAGTTTTAATCTAATGAATGTAATTAAATGTATTCATTCAGTTTGGTAAAAAAAAAAAAAAAAAATGCTAACATAATTAAATAACAATTTCAGAGTATTACTGTGGAGTTTGACAGTTTAAGAGTGAATACGATAAGTGTTTGGGATATATATGTATATTAATATCTATCTATTGAAAACTACGTAAAAGAAAGTTGAGTGCAGGCCACTCCAGATATTTCTTATAGTTTTCGTATTACATATACCTGAAAAAAAATAATTGACAAGCAAATATAAATAATGTATGTCATATTGCGCTGTTTAACACAAATAAATCGTTTGAGAAAATGAATTTTAAAGAATCAACATTTAAGTTTCATATTGTAGAAACAATATTTAATAACATAATAAAATAATAAGCTAATTGGTACAATTTCAGGGTATTACTGTGGAGTATTGGTGTTTATTGACAGTTTGTTTGGAATATACATTTCTAATGAAAACTACGTAAAAGAAAGTTCTGTGTTGGTCACAACCGATTTTTACTTTCTTTTACACAGTAATAAGTAAGTATTGTAATCATGAAAAATTTCGAACTCGATATACACGTTTTGACCTTTTCTGAATGGAATGTGACTATTTTCGGAATGACGTCTGTCTGTCTGTCTGTGTGTGTGTGTGAACGCTCTAGAGCCAAAACTGTCGAACAAAAAATTATGAAACTTCAAACTTAAGCTTTGTATATGCCCTAGATGTGCACCTCCTATTTTTGAAAAGAATATACAAACTGGAAGTGCATGTTTACTCTATGCATTTTTATCTGCAATATCACTAGAACGGCTACACTTACGACAAATATAGTTATATTCATAATGAAAGATATTAATATTTTGCACAACTTTTGTTTGAAACATTTCTTCAAAAAATGTTGCGAGAAAAATGCTACGAAACATTATAAATATCTTGTTTACGTTGCCATGGATTTGCATGTAGTTTATAAAATCGGATCATCTGCTTTTTACTTTTTTGTCAAGAAAACAAAAGACTATTAGATAAATGACATTTCAGAATATTTCAGTAGAGTATTGGTTAGTTTGACAGCAGGTTTTGGATATATATATACATATATTTATATCTAGTGAAAACTGCGTAAAAGAAAGTTGAGTGCAGACCACTCCAGATATTTTTAAATTGTGAACCTAAAGGCCATGGTACAAATTTGATCTTGGACGAGCGACGACTCACATACAAGTATGTTATATGTATTTTTGGTTTCAGGACAACGAGACAAGCACTTTTTGTTAAGGAAATTTTTTGATCCGAGAATGCTAGACACACGACCGAGCTAATAAAGCTTTGTACATATATAGTGAAAACTAAATATAATAAAGTCTAGTGAAGGACATTTCAGATTTTAGAGCTCGCTGTACGAAATACAGAATAGCTAAAGCATTCGGTAATATCTGTAGCATTCTTGGATCAAACATTTTTCTTAACAAAAAGTGTTTGTTTCGTCGCCCTGAATCCAAAAATGTATATAATTCATATATGTACTTGGATGAAAGTCGTCGCTCGTAACACCAAATTTGCTGCACATATTATTTGGCATCTCATTTAAATCCACTCGCAGTTTATACTCAAACGCCCATTTACTTCCGGAATTATATGATTCTTAAAAAGAAATTAAAATACCCAAAAATTCTATAAGAAATTTTACGATATTTTGTCTAAACAATTTATTTATATTGGTAACCCAAAGACCATAAAATGCTGTTCGCATCGTATATATTACTTAAAAGGCGTAGGTGCTTATATGTATATGTATATATATATATATATATATATATATATATATATATATATATATATATATATATATATATATATATATATATATATATATATATATATATATATATATATATATATATATATATATATATATATATATATATATATATATATATATATATATATATATATATATATATATATATATATATATATATATATATATATATATATATATATATATATATATATATATATATATATATATATATATATATATATATATATATATATATATATATATATATATATATATATATATATATATATATATATATATATATATATATATATATATATATATATATATATATATATATATATATATATATATATATATATATATATATATATATATATATATATATATATATATATATATATATATATATATATATATATATATATATATATATATATATATATATATATATATATATATATATATATATATATATATATATATATATATATATATATATATATATATATATATATATATATATATATATATATATATATATATATATATATATATATATATATATATATATATATATATATATATATATATATATATATATATATATATATATATATATATATATATATATATATATATATATATATATATATATATATATATATATATATATATATATATATATATATATATATATATATATATATATATATATATATATATATATATATATATATATATATATATATATATATATATATATATATATATATATATATATATATATATATATATATATATATATATATATATATATATATATATATATATATATATATATATATATATATATATATATATATATATATATATATATATATATATATATATATATATATATATATATATATATATATATATATATATATATATATATATATATATATATATATATATATATATATATATATGTAAATGTATACATAATAGTTAAAATTGTATAGCCAAAACAAAAACATACCACTCGGATAGTACAACAAGCTTAGGTACAACGTACCTAGGCGTCAAGCTCGCTTTAAAAGTAATATATGCGATAAGAGCAGTGGTTTTTATTTGGTAAACAATTTAAAAACATGTTAGATATAAAAAGTGCATATTTAAAAATTCAAAATTATAATATTTAATATTGTTTTATGACTTTTGGGTTAACAATATGAATAAATCTAATGTAGGCATAAAATATCTTAGAATTTTTAGTAGCATTTTTGTATGTTTTAATTATTTGAATGAGGCAGTATTAAGGGGGGTTCCAAATTTTGGGGCCCTATAACTCGGGAAGTATACGGGCGGTTGGATATAAAATGCGAGCGAATTAAAATGGGACGCCAAATAATATGTGTAGCAAATTTAGTGTATAAAGTATGTTTAAATCAATGTATATATAGCAGTATTCTTTAATAAAATACAAAACTAACCAGATAGCATCTTCGATTTGTTGCACAAAAAACTGATCAAGGCCATTTTTATTTTGAATATCAACGATGACTTGTTGCTCCGAGTTGTTGGTAATGTCTTGTAGTTTGTCATTTATGCACGACCGATTCTGTAGAATTTTGTTACTGGCAGATAAGTCTTCTGGTCCTACCTGTCCAGAAGTATCCAACATTGGGTGACATACCCATTGTTTATTTTGGGTTTCCATATTTGGATATAGTTGATAATCAAAATGTCTATACCCTTCTGCCGACTGTATCCATTTAAGCAACCCCTCAATCACAAACACCAACTCCGACAGTGCAGGGATGTTCTCTTGACATTTCGATCAGCTGGTCGTAGTACGGACTGTATGTGGACTTGTCCAAAAGTTTGTCACACAAATATATGACGTAACATGCAGATTGCAGATATCCATCTGCGCATGGTTTACAGCTGACGGCTGACGGCTGACGGCATCCAAGCATACTCTAATTCTACTCCATACCGTTTTCTAATAAATATATCGATTGAATTGAGCTTTATACCATTGTATTTGCCAATTCAATTACTATTTAGCTATATAACAATAAAAATGCATTGATTTCATGTATATTGGGTTTAACAATTCAATTATATGATTCAATATTTTTAGAAATGCAACAGTAACAATAGATAAGCGTTTGGTATTTGAAATAGAGGATTCACATGTGTTTTTTGAATCACTCGGTTAAAATAAATCGAAATTAACACAACTTTTATTATAGTAAATTGTTTATGATATTATGTAATTTTATATCAAAGAAAATACAAAAAATTTTAACAAACAATTAAGAATAGCATAATAAAAAATATAAATCAGAGCAATTTAGTATTTATCATCCATTTTCAATAGCTAGTGGCTAGTAAAAAACCAGATAAACAAAAGATACATGTTATGAACTTTCTTTTGTCTCTTGTTATTTATGCATTTGTTTTAAATTTTGCTAATGTAAAGCGAGTTAAAAAAATTTTATACAGTGTTTCCAGCTGATGAAAGTTCATTATTTTTCTGGAACTTTTATGGTATTTTATCATAAAAGGTAGACAAATCAAAAAAGTAGACATTTAAATTCAGTCATTCATTATATTGAATTAATATTTCGTATCTTATTTGAAGATGGATAAGAAATACTAATACAATTTTTTTAATTTTCTTTTGGTACAACTGGCAACACTGGTGCCACCATTTTTGTCTGATCATTCGTTTTGCAATTTATGACTGTCATTCTTTGCTGAATATTTCATTTTGGTAAGAGAAAATATATTTTATTAAATTTATTATTAATTATAAAGTTTTTAGTAAGCAAAATTACATGTTTTATATTGTAATATATTTGTATAGGATGTATTTCATAATTAAGTAACATAATGACATGACAAAAATGCTATAAATACAATGATTTTCATTTTTTAGACAACTATTTTTCACAATGCCTTCAAGTAGTGCATTATTTGGAAATTCCACTTCAGGACCTGGTTCTACTGGTGGAGTGAAGCATTTGGTTGAATTTCGGGCGGGGCGTATGAATTTAAAAGGTAAACAGGAAGTAATTTTTGATTTACAAAATAAACATACATTGAATAATTTTAGGACGTATGGTCTATCCTGATAAACGGAAGGGTTTATTATATATTTACCAAAGTGAAGATTCATTGATGCATTTCTGTTGGCAAGATCGACATTCTGGTAAATAATCAAATAACATAAAAAAGAAAGGAAATCCTAATAATTGTATGTAATGTTTAGGAGTTGTTGAAGATGATCTAATAATTTTCCCGGATGACTGCGAATATATGCATGTACCACAGTGTACAACTGGTCGTGCTTATGTACTAAAATTCAAATCGTCTAACCGAAAATTATTCTTCTGGCTCCAGGTTAGTTCAGTTTTCACTTTTATTATTGTTATTATTATTATTATTATTATTACTCTCGCTTTTCGCTATCAGTATAATTCGGTAGCACAAATATAACAATTCATAAAATAGTCAAAAGCCAGACATTGAAAGGCTTGCGTTTTAGACTAGCACAGTGTGTTTACAAATGCCACCGCTAGAGGCTGTAGCTACATTCGAAACAGTTTGCTTGAAAATGCTCTTACAATTATTTTAAATATGACTATAAAATTCGTATTTTACTAGATATTTCTGTTAAATAATTGCAAGTTAAAAGTTCAATCTAGGCATGTACAGCCATTCATTGTGAATATCGTTCTTCAATTCATAAACTTCTGATAAAAGTCATCAATTTTTGGAAAATGTGGTGCAAGCCCCAGTGCTCCCAACTTCGCCGGCAATCGCAATAAATACAATACTAAAAACGATGGAAATTCTTAAATAAAAACGTTCGTTTCGTGATTAGCCAATGATATTGAAAATTATTTGATAAATATTTCCTAATTTTATTAATGAAATCACAGAAGCAAATAGTTTATATAATATATTGGAAAATATAATGTTTGTAACCAAACAATTAACTGTCACATAACTTCTTCGTTTCACCTATAGATGGCGTTCAATGTCTGATTTACTTCAAAATATATATTTTTTAAAGTCTATGTGCTCACAATTTGAAAAAACTTTAAACACAATATATCTTAGAATTTTTAATAGAAAATTCTAAAAAAATTAAAAATTGACTAAGGCCTGTATTTAATACGGCTTCAAATCTTGGAGCCCTATAACTTCGGACCTGTACAAACAATTAGATTTTAAATGCAACGGGAACGTCACGGGCGTAGAAATTATACGTATAACAAATTTCATTAAAATCGGCCAGGTACCTTCAGAGGAGATACGTCTACAAAGTTGGTCGTACGGACGAGCGACCGAGCGAGCAACATAATCCAGTTTTATAAGTTAAATACATTTTCGTAACACTTCGTACGGCGAGCTAAAAAATTTACGAATAACGACGCTAGCAAAGGCGTCAAAAACAACTAAATATTTTGAAAGGTAGTGTTGCCAACTTAAATCATGTCACTGTAATGAACATGTAAAATCCCCTTGGATAGCAACATTAGGGTTATTCTGTAGACAACAACATCTGATATTACTATACGTCATCAATTGCAGCAATATCAACTGTTGCTATATTACAGAATAGGCGCCCAGAGCTAAACAAAATCAATTACTAGTGGAATTGAATTCATAATTCACAAATCAAATTAAGAATTCTTTCGATAATTTACAAGCTCAAATCACCTACAATTAATTGATATCAAATCACAATTCAAAACAAATTGAATCCTCTTTAACAATTACAAGTCTTTTAGGTGAATTTGTATTCATAAAAGGAATTAGTCTATATTGTTTATCAATAAGAAATCTTTTATTAAGCTTTTAACTTGAAATGTAATTTGAAACAATTAACCATTAAAAAAAAACAACATATATTTCCTATAAGGCGAACTGAGAGCCTGGACCTAATATTGTTTAAGTGAATTTATTCAAGGCCATGAAATTGATGTGTAGAATGTATAAAATTTTACCAAATGAAATGAATCTAGAATTCTCATTTCAATTTTTAGCATTCTCGGATCAAAAAATTTCATTAACAAAAAGTGTTTGTCTCGTCGCCCTGAATCCAAAAATATATATAACATATATACTTGGATGTTAGTCGTCGCTCGTAAGACCAAATTTGTGCCCTCTACTCCTCTGAAGGTACCGGAGCGATTCACACCAAATTTGGTACACATATTATTTGCCATCCCATTTTTAATCCAATCGGCCGTATACTTACCCAGTTATAGGGCCCCAAAATTTGGAGCCCCCCTTAATACTGCCCTTACAACAATAATTAAAACACTCAAAAGTTCTACTGAAGTTATTTTATATCTATAAGATTTTTACTCTCTTTTACAAAGTAATAAGTAAGTATAGGGATCTCCAAAAAAATCGAACTCGAGATTTCAACTGATATACACGTTTTGAGCTTCCCTGAATCGAATGTGACTATGTTTGGAGTGACGTCTCTGTGTGTATGTGGGGTAGAGCCGAAACTGTCGAACGTAAATTATGAAACTTCAAACTTAATACTTGTATATGGTCTAGTTGTGCACACAATCAAACCGGCAGTGCTTGTTTACTCTATGCGGCGGATAATATTGAAGATAAAAATAAATCCGGATCAACAAACCGAAAAAAACGAAAGTATGATGAAAATTATTTGAATTTTGGATTTACTTGGATTGGTGATAAACATGTGCCAAATGGGTTTTGTGTAGTATGTCAGCAAGTAGTGAACAATAGCAGTTTAAATTATGCAAAGTTAAGGGGGCATTCACCTTTTGAGCACAAAAAAAAAGCTGTTTTTTAACCATTTTATTCTAAGGGTACGTTCGAGATATTCGCACGCAGTTTTTCGTATCGTATTTATTCAACTTTTCTCTTTAATAAGGTATTTTTCAAAGTCGGGTACGTTCAGCCCCGCCGAAGATGTCCAGGTCCAAAGTGGGCAGCTCAATTTAGGCGCGCGGTAGCATAACTCTGGTCCCAGTTGTTTGAAAAAAAAAGGGTTTTAAAGTATATTAAATTGTCTAGGAATTGACCCTCGGGTGGTCCATTTGGACCATAATTAGCAAAATGGCGACCATCGTACGAAAAGTTTTATTTTTTGCCACTTTTTTTCTTCTTTGGCGGGCCTTAAAAAATATTAATAATTGTCGGACACACTTCATCGAGGATCAACTCCTACAGAATTTTATTACCTTTAAGATGCGCTTATCGAGAGTTAAATCGGTTTATTTGTTGTCGAGATATTCTACCGCGCGATTTAAAAAATATGGTTTCGAGAAAAACGCGTTTAAAGTTTCAACTTCAGACTGACGCGCGCGAAAACGCCGTGTTTGAGCAAAAACATTGTTTTGTTTAAATCGCAATTTCACATATTTCCAACTCGAATTTCGAAAAACGGCTTCAGAAACGTATAGTCAACACTTCAAAGTGTCCGATTCTGCAAAAAAAAAGAATCGATTTTTTGAATCTGCTAAAGGTGAATGCCCCTTTAAGATGGTTAATTTCATCAAATCCAGACCCTTAAATGCCAGGGTATTTGCCCTATTGTGCGATGATCTGATAAGCTTACATAAGAATCTCCTCCTTCATCTTACTGAAGTTAGATGGTTATCCAGGGGAAAAGTTCTGACCAGACTGGGAATTGCATGATGAAATTCGATTTTTTTTATCTGAACGTGAATTTACTGGAAAATTTAATGACACTAGTTGGCTTTAAAATTTAGCCTACCTTGCAGATATATTTTCGAACCGGAACGAAGTTAATCTTTCACTTCAAGGACCAAATAGTACAATTTTTCAATCGAATCTTAATCTTTGGGAGGAATGCATCACCAAAAATAATTCAGAATGATTTTCGGATTTAAACGTTTTTTTTTTTTGGCAACCAATAATTACCATGTTCACATGGAGGACTCAATATTGGAATGAGATTGAACTGAGTACGTTCCTCATGTGTTCACATGTCCGGGATTGAATTTGATTTATAATAGTTCTTAAAAATCCCGATAATGCGCTGTCGTCACCTGATGACAGTTGTCATTCAGGGGCGTCGTTAGGATTTCAATTCGTAGGGGGCGCAGAAATTT
The DNA here is from genome assembly GCA_933228885.1 of Leistus spinibarbis. Classification (NCBI taxonomy): domain Eukaryota; kingdom Metazoa; phylum Arthropoda; class Insecta; order Coleoptera; family Carabidae; genus Leistus; species Leistus spinibarbis. Next base: position 8,357,345 of record OW121791.1, read on the forward strand.
CCCGATTCACTTACGTCATACAAAATGTGAATTTGTGATGATATTCCGTAGGTGTTTATATTTAAAGAATAAATTTTGGAAATAACAGGCGGGGCGCAGTTTAAAAGAGAAGGACATGCGCCCCCTTTGAAATGGCCTATCTACGCCTCTGCTGTCACGATACTGCGCATGTCTCATATTAATCCGATGCGTTCACATGGCAAAAATGAAAACAAGTATTCAATCCAGTTCCACTAAAAATGGGACTGGAATGAGTCAATTCAATCCTTGTTTTTTGTGTTCACATGCGGGATTCAATACCGATATCGAATTCAATACCGTATTCAATCCGTCATGTGAACATGGTAAATATCGCATTCGACCAGAATTTAAATAATAATATTTTGGAACATTTAATTGGATTGCAAAATACATTTTTGGAATATTTTCCCCTTACTTGCTAAAATTTTAGTTGGGTCGCAAATCCTTTTAATGAGTGAAGTGATATGGATACCTTGCCAATTAAGTAAAGAGAGCAACCTTTAGATATATGTAACGACACCACATTAAAATCTACGTTGATCCATTTTGGATAAAATTAATAAAAGAATATCCGGAACTTTTCAAACGCGCGGTAATAGAATTTATGTCTTTCGTAACAACCTACCTCTGTGAGAAATCCTTTTCCACATACGTCGCTACAAATACCAAGTATAGAAATCGACTTGATACCGAAAATGATATGCGTCTCTAATTAACACCGATCCATCCAGATATTGATAAATTGTGCAGTAATAAAACAAGCACAACTAAGTCATTATTTAAAAAAATATATTTTTGTTTTGTATTTTGTTGTTTTTAATTACATATGTATGTAAATACAAATACATTATATTTTATATGGAATATTTATCATTTTGTTTGAATAAATGCTTATTTATATCATATAAAGTTTTTATAACAATGGCAGGAACCCACCTTGTTCATAACATGTAATATGTAATACGACACACACCCCCTAAAATCAAATCTGGGTGTACTATTGATCAAAGAATTTCGTAAAAAAATATTTAAAGAAAGGGTTCCGCGCGATGACAAAGATTGAAGAATACTTCTATCTTCACACACTATCTTCCTGCGCGAGTCGGCGAGAAAGTGGTACGACGCGGGTATGAAAAAGCTCCCGGAGCGACTCCAAAAGTGCATTGATCGTGACGGGGATTACGTAGAAAAATAGCTAAAAGTCCAAGCTTTCAGAATCTACTTTGTTTTGCAATAAAATGATGTTTATTATGTGAAAAAACATTGGGGACCTTAATTTACGGACAACCCTCGTATACAGCCTTGGCATAAAGTATTAGACGCCCTACAAAATTTTCCATATATGAGATATTATAGTATTACTTCGAAAAGTTCTATTATTTATTGGTTCTTAGAATTAATATAACCATGTAAAAACCCTTTTTATGTTCCTAGAACTGAGGTATGTGTAGTGGGGGTATAGAATATAAAATCTCGCTAATTCCTCTTCTTGACAACATTTACATATGACCTGTGTTTGAACAGATAACTTTGTGGTGGTGAACCTTTTCTATTTTTTGATTATTATAATCTAGTGTACTAGTTAATAATGCCAAAAAAACGTGAATTAAGTGAAGTGGAAAGAGGCCAAATTGTGATTTTGAAGAATCAAGGAGTTTCAATACATGGAATAGCCAATCAATTAAATTTTTCTCGATGTGCTGTACGAAATACTCTACGTCGATTCGAAGAAACTGGAAGATTCAAAAGCAAACCAAGAAGCGGTAGAAAAGAAATTACAACCGTAAGACAAGACAGAGTTTTGGAAAGGATGTCTCTTCAAAACAGCAGGCTGACATTAAAGATATATCTAGTCAGCTGAGTCAGCAGTATAATTTAAAAATTGCACCTAGAACAGTAAACAACGCCTTGCGGATGTAGGACTTAAGGGTTGCATAGCAAGACTTAAGCCTTATTTGACAACAGTTACTGTGGGCTAGAAAATACAAAAATTGGACAAGTGAAGACTGGGCCAAAGTGATGTGGACAGATGAATCAAACATAGAGGTGAATATTAAAGAACATGTGAATTACATGTCCAAATATTTTTAGTTCGATAAACCCGGTGGTTATTATAATATGTATGTTTATTAATATGATAGCTTTTTGGAAATCCTGGTGCTCAGTTTGTGCGTCGCCGACCTGGAGAAGCTTACAATCCAGAATGCATAATACCCACCGTTAAATTCGGAGGAGGTAGTATAATGGTTTGGGGCAGTATGGCAGCAATTGATGTTAGTGAAATATTTGTTTGCTCCGGAAGAATGAACAGCGAACGCTATATTGAAGTGCTCGAAGAAACAGAAGCTTCATATTTAAAACTGTTCGATGAAATTAGCTTAAATTATTATTTTCAACATGATAATGCTCCCTGTCATAAATCCAAACGAGTGCTGGAATGGTTTAAAAATAATAGAATTAAAGTTTTGGACTGGCCGCTTCAGATTTGTCGCCGATTGAGCATTTATGGGGGATTCTAAAGAAAAGAGTAGCTCGTTATAAGTGTTCCTCGAAAGAAATATTAATAGATAGGATATATAGTGAGTGGAATAAAATATCAGAATAAGAATGCCGAACATTAGTGGAAAGTATGCCCCGTAGAATAAGAAGTGTTATTCAAGCAAATGGTGGTTGTACAAAATATTGATCAATACTTGTATAAATAAATTTTATAAATTAATAACAATAACCTGCTTTTATTCCTTGAACCTTATACTATAACTTATAAATAAAATATTTAAATTCCTCGCAATTTATATCTAGTAATATAAGCAGATTTAAATTTTCATTGGGGGGTCTAATACTTGTATATATATATATATATATATATATATATATATATATATATATATATATATATATGTATTAAGGAATGTATACGCTGGTACGTACTGTTGATGAACTTCTGTACTTTGTCCACGTGACGGTACCAGGAATCTGGATTATGCAGAGACAACTTCGTGAGCACGGAAATGTTAATTCTGTTTGCGCGCTCGACCTGGCCATTTTCTCGTGGAACTCCTACTGTTGTCAATACGTGTTCAATACCTTCGTTCGCGCAATACTCTCCGAATGCCGAAGAGGTAAATGCGGTACCATCACATTCAGTTTACCCACGACTTCATTTACATTTGTAATCTTTGTTGGGAAGATCACGTGAACTTGGAGAAACCGCAGATAACCACAAACAAGTGTTTGTAAGTGGTCCACGTGATGCGTGTCTAAAGGTCCCCTTTAGGTATGGGCTTAAGTATGCCATTTTTCTTACCTTTCTTCTTTTCAGCTAAGATGCTGGGAACACAGCACTCGATCAGGTGGTCTAACTTCTCTTTCAGTCGCGGGATGTAGTACTCAGCCTGTAACGTTTCCATAACTTTTTTCGCACCGAAATGCCCGCATTCATGTGCGGTCTTCATGACATCCTGCTGCATGCTTGTTGGAAAAACGACGACACTCTTGTCGCCTGCTTTCCTCATCAAGACCCCATACTCCATGATGTAGTCCTCGTATGGTTCAGACAACAGCAACTGCTTGATAATTGCTAACCTATCTTCGCGATCTTGCTCGCGCTTGATCGTGGCTAGCATTGTGTCTTCGACAACCATCACCGGACTTCTGCTCAGAATATCGGCATGCGGTTGCCGTCTCGATGCTCGATTTCATAGTTGAATTCTTCAAGGATGAGAGCCCATCTGGTCACTTTCGGTGATACTTCTAGCTTGGTCATGGTCTTTTGAAACGCTTGACAGTCGGTTACAATTTTACAAGAAAACTCCAAACTTTTTAACAGTTTCGATTATCGCTGACACTTCAAGTTCATATGAACTCCATTTCTGCTCGGCATCGGTAGTTTTACGACTCATGTAAAACACAGGATGGAAATACTTTTCGTCCGGCTCGTTTTGCTGGCATCGGTGTACAACTCTGTGATTGCATTGGAATCGTATATGCGCAGCACAGGTTCACTGCACAAAATCTCCATCAATTTACAAAAGTTTGTCTCTGAACTGTTCCGAACTGGAAATATTGCCCATCCCTTCCTGTATACAATGGAAGTGCAATTTTGGCTTAGCTTTCAATGAACTTCCTAAAATAACCATTAAGTCCGAGGAAACTTTGGATTTGTTTCACCGAAGTCTCGGTATGATTATGTCATCTAAATAGTTCAAGACAACCGAGTCTTTACGTAACTCTTTGAGAACACTGCTTACAAAACGCAAAAAGCTCGCAGGACTATTCGACAATCCGAAAGGCATCCAAGCGTTATTTGATTTCGCTGCGCGCTTTCCCTTCCAAAAACAAAAATCGAATCACCGACCGATATTGCTCTTTTTCCATTTTTCTAAAATCACACGCGGTCAAAACAAAACTACGAGTCCGATTCGGCTGAAATTTTAACAGTAGCCGTCTAAGATAATGTATTACACAATAGGTTATGTCTCTTGCGACAGTGGCGCCATAGGCCGGTGAAGCTAAGTACTTGTCGGACAGCCCTCGTATATATATATATATATATATATATATATATATATATATATATATAAATATATATATATATATATATATATATATATAAATATATATATATATATATATATATATATATATATATATATATATATATATATAAATATATATATAAATATATATATATATATATATATATATATAAATATATATATATATATATATATATATATATATATATATATATATATATATATAAATATATATATATATATATATATATATATATATATATATATATATATACATATATATATATATTTATATATATATATATATATATATATATATATATATATATATATATATATATATATATATATATTCTACAAAATACTCAAAAAATAAAATATATGTAATTTAGTTTTTTGGCAATTTTCCGATTCGTATTCTCAACATCGTATTATTATAAGTAGTTTGATCAATAATTTTCCATCTTCTTCTAAAATACAAACTTTTCTTGTTGTACACAAGGGCTGCAAAATACGCTTTTCTAGCGTCAAGGCTGGGTCGTTTGTTTACAGTAAGTTTTGGTATACATAATTGAAACATTGTAGTATATCGTTTTGTAATGAATTTTTCGAAGCTGTCGGCGGTCTTAAGCCTTTATGTAAATAATTACCAAAAAAAAAAAAGGTGGCCAATATAGAACTTTGTTTTACGTTTTAAGCTTATTTTGTTTAGATGCGATATGTAAATATAAATTTTAAATTTTATGCAATTTCTAGAGCATTGATATACGAAATGTGTTTTTGTTTCCTAATTCAAATTTAGCATCACCAAGAATCAATATAAATTTCAAATTGCTTAGATTATTTTTATCGATTTGCAAATTATTATTTTGTAGCAATCAGAGCTGGGACCAGTACTCAAAAAATGTATTTAAATATTAAATACCAAAATTGCTTAAAATATTATTTATCATTAAAATCTAACTTTCAGTACTAAATACTAAGTAAAATTAACAATTTGGATTTTTTTGTACAGTATTCAATTTAAAAGCAAAATTGATTATATGAAAAAGTTTGAGGTTTCATAATTTTACGTTCGATAGTTTTGGCTTTAGAGCGTTCACCCACAGACAGACACACACAGAGACGTCACTCCGAAAATAGTCACATTCGCTCAAAGCGTGTATATCCGTTGAAATCTCGAGTTCGATTTTTTTGGTGATCCCTATATTACTTCGGAATAGAAAATAAAAATGTACCAGTTACGAGATAACTCCTACTGAAAATCTGTATTATCTTATTTACGTTGCCATGGATTTGCATGTAGTTTTATAAAGCGGATCATCCTCGCCTGTCAAAGTTGACTCAATTAGATAAATGATAAATTAGATAAATAGCTATAATTTTATTGATAATGATAATACATGTTAATAAATCATAATTCATTACGCACTACTAAACTTAAAAAATATGTGATGCTTTCATTGTTTGTCTAATTTAAACAATAATTAAAAACTTTTCTTGTTTTGTCATTAATTGTGAGAACCGTTGCACATAAAATTATAATACTGACTGTAATAGTAAAACAGTAGACAATATGTAGCGGATAAGAATCACAAAGCATCAAAAATATAAAATCGCGACAGCGTTAGAGCGTATTTGCAAGTACGATCTAACGTGTTTAGACCTGCACAAGCTCAATTCCCTTGATGATTCAAACTACGCACTAGTTATGCGTATGCGAGAAGTATTTAGTATTTAAAGTAATTAAATTACTTTAAATACTATTTTTACTTTAAGTACTTTTTTGGTACTTTAAGTACATGAAAGTATTTAAGGGGGAACACTGACGGTTTAAAAAAAAAAATTTTTCTTTTTTTATATAATTTTAAAGAATGGATCTCTTAGAATATTTTCCTAAAATATTATACTGAATTTCGTACACCGCATTTTCCTTTGACGGCGCACATTGCTGACAATGGTCGTTCATAATATTTTTTAGTGTAATTAGTTGAAATTTTGAAGTGAAAATGGATCGAATAGGTAGTATATTAACCCCTACACGACATAGACAGGACAAAAGAAAACGACTTTTTCATCCAAATCGTTTTAAAATCGAACAGTACGACACGACATCAAACGCTGCGGCACTTTAAAACGCGTTTCTCTCGAAACCCTATTTTTAGCTCGTCGTACAGTAAGTACAAAAGAGCTATAGTGATTGGTCGTGTGTCTGTAACATGCTCGGATCGAAAAAAATCTTTACAAAAAGTTCTTGTATTTTCGCCCTGAATCCAAAAATATATATAACTCATATACTTGGATGTATGTATCTCGCTCGCTCGCTCGCTCGGTCGGTCCGTCGTAAGACCTGAGTTTGTGACCACAACTCGTCTGAAGGTACAGGGCCGATTTTGATGAAATTTGGTATACATATAATTTCCATGCCCGTGATGTTCCCGTCGCATTTTAAATCCAATCGTCTGTACAGGACCGGCGTTATAGGCCCCCAAAATTTTAAACCTTCCTAAATACTGCCCTTAGGCAACTTTTAAAATTTTTAGAATTTTCTACTCAACATTCTAAGATATTTTATGTGATTAAAGTTTTTTCAAATTGTGAGCCCATAGGCTTAAAAAAAAAATATAAATATATTTTGAAGTATATCAGACATCGATCGCCATCTGTTAGTAAAAAGAAGAAGTTATATTTATGTGACAGTAATTTGTTTGGTTATATTTTCCAATGTGTAAACCATTTACTTCTGTGTTTTAATTAATAAAACTAGGAAATGTTCATCAAATAATTATCAATATCCTTGGCAAATCACGAAACGAACGATATTAACGTTACCCATGTGGATGTGTGCAATTTTAAATGTGGGGTTTTTGGAAATTAAAACTGTTATGCTACAGGAATAAATTAATGTCGGGATCATAATTGGTTAGATTGGTTCAATGGGCTATGTGAGTATAATGTCGATGATTAAGAATTATATACGTAAACTTAGAAATGTATTAATTTCATATTAAATGCCGATGAAATATCATAACAATAAATGTTGTACTATAATAATTGCTATCGCTTTTAGTTTTGTATTTATTGAGGTGACCGCGCTCGCCGGAACGGCGAGCTGATAGCACTTGCGCTAGCGCCAGTGCTTGTTTTCTTTTAATTTAACTTGAAGCTTATAAAATTGGCTTCAGTTGTACGTAGGATTTTTTTTAAATTTTGATATTTAGTATCCTTTTCGGACAAGAAAGTGGGGTAAAAAATAGGTATTTTTTTTCAAATGTCCAATATTTTGTTAAAACATTTTTTTTTGCAAAATCCTACGTACAACTGAACTTACAACTATATAGATTAGGATAACAAAAAAAAATGCATCAGATGATTACAACCTGCGCTACATCCATAACCATGATGCTACCTCTTCTTTGAGCTGCCTCTGGAGAACGAAAAGAAAGGCATCAAGCTATTATTATTTTTCTATAAAAAAATCCTGAAAGAACTTTGATATATACCTTATTTAATGCAGTAAACCCCATCAATCTACTATTTCTAAGTTTAGAGAAAAAAATTCGAGAAAATGAGCAATTTTTTCGGCAATCACCCTGTTGTTCCTCCTTATGTAAAGTATTTTAAGTACTTGATATACTTAAAGTACTACTTCCAGTACTTTTACTTTAGGTAGTTCCCAGCTCTGGTAGCAATAAACTATCCATAAATATATATATATATTCGTTATAAAAATACAGGATATAAATTAATATAAAATTAACATTAACTGACAGAAACAAAAATATACCAGTCACAGATAACTGATTTAAAAAGAAATATTTATTTAAATTGCAATTTTTTAGAGAATGTATCATTCTCTTTAGGAGAAAACTTTTGAAATAAAAGTTGTATATATTTCGAGTATCTTAAGTTGTTATGTCAATACATTTTTCTGTAGATGCCATGTAATAGGGTATTCCATCGACTGTTTCATATTTATATGTTATTCTACATCGAAAAATAAGTTGCCCCTATATATTTTTTTGCTCACAAATTGATAATAAGGGCGGAAAAAATATATTTAAGTGATGTCGCAGTGACACCAGAATAAAAGAGACAGCTATAACAGCGAAAGAACAAGGAAGATTAATTTTGAAGCATAAGAAAACTTTAGCAAGAGCTGTCATCTGCTATTAGGTTTGTTCGTTGGACCTGCATTTCTTGCTCACTGCATAATCTATCCTTTTTCTTCATTATAAGTGGAAGATAGAGAAATCATGAACTGAACAGTCCGTATTTCTTGTTTTTGTTTATGCAGAATTTAGTTTGTTCGTGTTAAATTTTTACTAACCTTATGAGATATTTCGTATCCACGCGAAACAATTACTACTATTAATCTTTAAACCAAGGACAGAAGAAGACAAAATGTGATGATATGTAAACAAATTAATTTGACAGCTGATCAAAAATCACTGCTTTTTGGCCATTTTGAAGTGAAAATATTAATTATGAATTAAAATAAATGAACGGAAACACGTATTTACTAAAAATATATGCAAACTAGGCAAAAATATGCAGTTTTTTTCATATTTAATACTTCAAAATTGAATAATTACATGTTACTTCCCATAAACTTAAGATTTACAATTCAAACTATGTTTCCGTAACTCGTACGTCACTAATGCACATTGAAATACTGTTTTTGACGTATTCCTTACTCACGTGGTAGCACTTTTATTTATATTTGTTCTTTAGACGGTCATTTTAAGATAAATGCTTAATAGCGACTCAAAATTATTGGCATTGTCAGAAAATAAATGTCAATTGATAATATTTCATTTCTATCCGTATTGTCACTTTCGATTGGTTTTCGCAACCTAGCAACTTCAGAAGAGTAGTAGACTATTTGACTATTTTATATAACATTATTAACAGTCGCCATGGCGCAGAAGTTAAGAGTTTTGCCTTTCACTCTGGAGGCCGTGAGTTCGATCCCCATCTATGCCAATTTGCATTTTAAAAAAGCGTTCTACACATACACACTTACTCAGTCACATACAAACATTTCTGGGTAATTATATAAATAAACCGAGATATAGATACGCATAAACACAACATTAATGTTTGATATTTTAGTTATATTTTAAATTCATATTTATGAAATGAGATTGTATGAATTTTATTATTTACCTTAGACGTCGATCCGCAATTCAAAATAATATATATATATATATATATATATATATATATATATATATATATATATATATATATATATATAAATATATATATATAAATATATATATATATATATATATATATATATATATATATATATATATATATATATATATATATAAATAAATATATATACAGTGGTGGCCAAAGAAGTAACACAGCTATGCTAAATACCGAAATTGGCAATAATTATTGTTTTTAATCCATCGGAACATATTATTCTTATAATATTATTCTTATAATATTATTCTTATAATATATATGAATTACATACAATTGATTAGATACACAATTATAAAGTTAGGCAATATGAGATAAAATTGTAATAATCAAAATATACTAGTTAGATTACTGGTCAACCAAATAGCACACCTTCATTATATTCCAATAACAAATTTTTAACCATAATAATTCTTGTGAATTATTAATATTTGGTTGGATAACCATTATTTTTTAATACAGCCACACATCTTTTGGGTACACTCCACTAATCTACGACAACGTGCAACGGGTATATTAGCTCATGCCTCTTGAACAATTTTCCACAATTCATTCAAATTTGATGGATTTTTCCCTGTTACGGCCACTTTTTCATCTTGCCATAAATTTTCCAACGGATTTAAGTCAGGACTCTGTGCAGGCCAATTTAATACATCTATTCTTTTATCATCTAGCCACACCATGATACTACCACCTCCGTGCTTTATGGTTTTATGAGTATACTTATGATCCATGGCATGGTTTTTAGGGCGACGTACGTATGTTTTTCCATCAGATCCAATATGATTGAACTTTGATTCATCACTCCAAAGCACATTTCTCCAAAATTTACATGGTTTTTTCAAGTGTTGCCCAGCAAACTCGAGGCGTTTATTTTGGTTCTTTAAGGATACAAGCGGTTTTTTCTTTGCAAGGCATCCTCGCAGTCCATATTCATTTAAACGACGACGAACTGTTCTAGCAGATATATCTACACCATAATGTTAATTAATTTCTTGCCGAATTTTAGTAGATGTCAGAAATGGATTTACTTTACTGAGACACGCTATAATATCTTCCTTTCTAGTAGTTTTGCGTACTGGATTTTTTCTTTTTTTATCCCTAACGGTAGGTAATGTGTTAACATGACCTATAGCATTCTGTACTAAAGTCTTGAACATTCCAGCGTTCGTGCAATATGCGAAATTGAAATATGTTGCTTATAAAGTTGTAAAATGAGTGACCTTTTCGTAGGAGTACAATGCTTCCCTCTACCCATGTTTTCTTAATTAATAAAATTTAACGAAGCCACAATATATCAAAGAAAAAAATGGTTGGATATAAAATAATATTATATTTAACGAATATGTAATGAATTGCAAACCTGTGCTATTTCATTGTCCACTGTATAATACGTACTTAATACTTAAACTGCTCGCTGTTCAAATAATATATTATAACTACTGTTGAATTTTTTATCGAGAACACGCGTGTTTGAGTGCTCCAGCAAAAATACCTAAATATAGGCCTTGTTGAGCAAATAAAAACGCGGTTGGAAGTGCAGTGCAGTGCAAAGTGGATGTGGAACAAGGTGGACTAAGAATATTTAGAATCAACAATATAACTTTTAAAATAAAATTAATATAGAACATAGTGAGCAGTGCATGAGAGACACGAAGGTAGATAGTAGACCAGTGACAAGTGTGTGCGAGGCGGTGCGGGCCGGTTGGGCTAGCATAATTTGCCGTATAAACAATACTGTGTACAGTGAAGGTGAAATACAGGAACGGATTGAGTGGAAATGAACAATAACAAAAGAAATAGAGAAGAAACAGAAGCTTTCAAAAACTCAAAAAAAAAAAAAATTGAGGTCACCGGAAGCGAGGAAGATAGAAGAAGAAAGGAAAAGAGCCATAAAAAGTAAAAACGAAAAACAGAAAATAGAGGAAATAGTTGAAAAGGAAGAACAAGACATGGAGGAACTGAAAAGAATGCTGATAGAAATGATGAATGACATAAAAGAAAAAAAAAGAAGATATGAAAACGAAGGAAAAAAAGTGGGAAGAAGAAAAGAAAAATCTATACAATAGAATAGAAGTGCTGGAAAACAGGATGGAAAAAGAAGAAAAAGAAAAATAATATTGTAATTACCGGAATAAAAACAGAAGAGGGAAAAATAAAGGAAGGAATAGAACAATATTTAATAAAAAATATGCATATTAAAACATCGGTGAAAGAAGCATACAAAGTCAACAAAAAAGGTCAGAGAGAAATAATTTTAGTTCATTTGGACACATGAGAGAAGAAGCAAGAAATAATGGTAGCGAAAAATAAATTGAAAGGAACACAAGTATATATTGACCACGATCTAACAGTAGAAGAGAGAAAAATCCAATCAGAGATTAGAGCCATAGCAAGAGAAGAAAATAGCAAAGGAAACAGAGTAAGAATGTGATACCAAAAGCTGGATATTAATGGCGACACATACAAATGGTGTAAGAAAGGAAATGGCTTGGAACCAATACAAGAACCGATAAGCGAGAAGCAGGCAAAAAAGTAAACGAGAAGAAGAACAAGAAAACGAACAATGAAACGAATACGACAGAAACAGACAAAATGGAAACGAATAGGATAAGGAAAAGGATAATCCAAATAGGAACATGGAATATAAGAAGTCTGAATGGGAAGGTAACAGAGTTAATTGAAGAATTCGAAAAAGCAAGAATAGACATATTAGCGATAACAGAAACAAAGAAGAAAGGAAATGGCATAATTAAGACCAAAAATGGTCACATAATGATATACAGTGAAGTGGAGAATAATGAGAAAGCAAAAGCAGAAGTGGGATGCATAATAAACAGAAAAATGGAACAATCAATCAAAGAGTGGAAATGTAGAAGCGAAAGGATCCTTATAGTTAAAATAGATGATACGAACAACTTAATAACAAATCTAATAATAATTTATGAAGTGAGCGAAGACGAAAGCAAAGCAAACAAAGAGGAATTTTGGGATAAAGTCCAACTAGAATTTGAAAAATTGGATGAACCAATATACATATAAACAAAGGACTAGAAGATAAATGGGGAAACATGGTGAAACTATCAAAAATAGCAACGGAAACAGACTCATAGATTTTTGTATAATTAATGACTTAAAAATACTAAACACATTCTTTGCACATAAAGAAATACATAAATATACTAGAGAAGAAAGGAGTAGAAACGAGAAATCCATAATTGATTATTTTATAACTAACAATTCACAAAGAAAGGTAGTTGAAGATGTAAAAATTAAAAGAGGTAGCGAAATTGGAAGCGATCACTATCTAGTTATAGCAAAAATAAAAGCAAAAGAGAAAGAACCCAAACATAAATTAAACAAGAATGAAATAACAGCAATTTAGACCAGAATAGACAAACTAAAAGACAAACACATACGCGAGCAATACAAAAACAAGATAAAGGAACTAATTAGAGATACACCAAAACCAAACATGAACAAGGTGAAAGAAATGTGGGGTGCCTTCAAATACATTTTAACAGAAGCATCAAAATGCGTACATTCACACAACAAAAAACAAACCCACTGGTGGAACGAAAAAGTTAAAGAGGAGATAAAAAAGAAAAAACAAAAATGGAAGAAGTATCTAAGCACGAAGAAGGAAGAAGATTACGAAGAATACATGATACAAAGAAAAATAGCAAAAGAAGTAACCAAAAAATCAAAAGAGAAGACATGGGAAGAGTTTGGAAACACGTTGGAGGAAAATTTCAAGGAAAACCAAAAACTATTTTATAGAACGCTAAAAAACTGTAAAGAAGATAAACAAATAACACTGAAGCAGATAAAAGATAAACAGGGTAGAATAATAAAAGAGGATAACGAAATCATGAAAAGATGGAAAGAACACTTCAAGGAATTACTAGAAGAAAAACAAACCATTAAGGGGGCATTCACCTTTAGAGCACGAAAAAAAGGCTGTTTTTTAACATTTTTTTTCTCGGGATACGTTCGAGATATTCGCACGCGGTTTTTCGTATCGTATTTATTCAACTTTTCTCTTTAATAAGGTATTTTTTAAAGTCGGGTATGTTCAGCCCCGGCGAAGATGTCCAGGTCCAAAGTGGACAGCTCAATTTAGGCGCGCGGTAGCATAACTCTGGTGCCAGTTGTTTGAAACAAAAAAAAAAGAGTTTTAAAGTATATTAAATTGTCTAGGAATTGACCCTCGGGTGATCCATTTGGACCATAATTAGCAAAATGGCGACCATCGTACGAAAAGTGTCATTTTTTGCCACATTTTGATATTCCCTATTTAGAAAAAGGGAGACAATAGAAACTGTAACAACTATAGAGGAATATCGCTACTATCCACAACTGCCAAAGTATACGAGGCAATACTAGAAAATAAATTACCACAGGCAACAGAAGCAACAATGGAGAAGGCTGAAAGCGGCTTCAGGAAAGGGCACTCAACGCAATAACATATATTCACTTTAAGAAAGATGAGAGAAAAAACACTGGGACAAGAAAACAAATTATTTATAGCTTTCATAGACCTAGAAAAGGTATTTGACAGAGTGCCGCGGAAAAGGATATGGCAAATACTGGAGGAAAGGAAAATAAACAAACAACTACTGGAAGCAATTAAAAGTGTTTACAGAAAGACCTACAACTACACAAGGACAGGCAACGAAACATCGGAAGAATTCACAACCCCGCAAGGTCTTAGACAAGGAGGAGCATTGAGCCCACTGCTATTTATAATTCTCCTAGATAACATAATAAAACAGGTAAAAGGAAAAACAAAAAAAGTAGAGGTAGGACATCACAAACTAGCGAAAGTTATGGTAGCTGAATGTGCATTTGCAGATGACCTTGCAATATTAGCAAACACTGAAGAAAAACTCCAACTCAACCTAAATACATGGAATGAAGTATTGAACAAGCACAACATGACAGTAAACGTAGAGAAAACAAAAATTATGGTGATCTCGAAAGATGCCACGCCAACAAGTATAACACTAAATGGAAGAGAGATAGAGCAGGTAGAAACTTTCAAATACCTAGGTTCAATAATAGATAATAAAAGGAGGCTTGAGAAGGAAATAAACAATAGAATCCAGGCATTTACGTACGGACATTTAATAAGAATGCCAGAAGAAAGACAAACAAAAATAGTATGGAACAAGAAAGAAAATAAGGGGAAGACCACAAAAGACATGGGAAAAACATATAGAAGAAATATTAAACAGAAACAACATCAGCTACCACGAAGCAAATAAATTAGCGAGGAATAGAATGAAATGGAAAAAATTTATAGAAGATATTAACTAAGAAGAGAAACTAATCTCGACACCCGAAAGGGTAAAAGAGATTTAAAACGCTTATATATATATATATATATATATATATATATATATATATATATATATATATATATATAATAATACACCCAGATATATTTGTGTGTGTGTATATTTCAATGTGAGTTTAATGTGTAATCGTTTTTTTTTTCATGGTATACATTACATATAATATATTTTTATTTTATATTTATATAGATTCAAGAATTCTTAAAAAAGTAATGTAAATAAATTAAATTAGACTCCATTGCATTATTATTGTTCTTATTTGGTTCCTATATACATTACATATAATATATTTTTATTTTATATTTATATAGATTCAGGAATTCTTCCTGTGAAAGTAAGGATAACTAGAATTTTTATTGTTAAAACAAACCAATATTCTAATTCTGTTATTTTATTAGATATTAACTGCTTTACGGTTTTTCGCTAGTGGAAGCTATCAACTAGATATAGGACAAAATGTTAACACTGCGATTAGCCAAAGCTCTGTTTCAAGAGCCATTATATATGTAACAGAAGCATTAACGGGACCAGAAATATTTAACAAATATGTTAAATTTCCTGAAATTATGCATGAATTAAATAGAGTTAGAGCTGAGTAAGATCTTATATCCATTATCGTAAAATTACATATTAACTTACAATTTAAATTATTATTACATAGTTTTTATACTGAATTTGGTTTTCCTGGTGTAATTGGCTGCATCGATTGCACGCATGTAGCACGTATGTATGTAGCAATATTTCCTCCAAAAATAGAAAATGCCATTTACCCGGAAGTCATGTATATTAATAGGAAGGGATATCATTTGATAAACGTGCAATTGGTAACAATTTTTATACGGTTTTAACTTTAAGGAATATTTATTGTATGATATCTCCCAGATCTGCGACTCACATTCAAAATTTTTAAATGTTAATTCTCGATATCCAGGTAGCACTAATGATAGTTTTATATGGAGTAACAGCAATGTGTTGCCTGTCTTAGAAAATCTACACCAAAACGGTTACAATTCGTTCTATCTGTTAGGTGAATTTTAAACAATTAGCAAACTATATAAGTTTTCACATATATTAACTTTAGGGGACTCTGGATATGCACTGCGGCCATGGCTATTGACTCCTATCATAGATCCGGAACCCAATATACCACAAGCCGAATATACAACAGCCCAAATGCGAACACGGTCGATAATTGAAAGATGCAACGGTGTATTAAAAATGCGTTTTAGATGCTTATTTAAGCATAGAGTACGGCATTATACTCCGGAAAGAGCATCAAAAATTATTAATTCGTGTATCGAATTACACAACATGTGCATCGAACAAAATTTGCCCTATGTTGAGAATTCTGAAGAATCAGTTAGATTTGATTTTGGAATCTACAACCAGAATGCTAATGTCAATCTTCTAGGAGATGATTTAGCAGAAGGTCTGCAAATGCGAGAGAAAATTATAAGATTATTTTTTACCTAAGCATAAATATATGATTATTTTAATATATAGAGTCGATGTGAATGATATAAAACATAAATAAAAGCATAAATATGTTTACGTAATCATAATTTATTTTTAAATATATTTATTTTTTTACGTATAAGAAATGTTTTTATTTTAATCTAAGAGACATTTTCTCTAATGCTGCAGCAATTCTTTCTTGGGCCAAAACTTCCCTATTATAATTTTTTAATTTACATTCGTAATATGCTTTTTTAATTTATCATCGGTTGCATTGGTTAGTCTTTCAGTTGCAGTAATTGTGTGTTGCAATCTTGCCGACGACGTAGTGGTGTCTCTGTCGACGATTTATTTGGCAATTCATTTTCAAACGTAACACTAATTTTTTCCCGGGGTGGTGGTGTTAATGCATCAAATTCTAGCGATAATGGTAATATTATCGAATTTTGTTCTTCAGATTCATCAAGAGTGATATCAAAATTCGCGATGGACTCGAATGTTTTTGGATGGCTCTCAATTGCGGTTGTGCCGATTAAATCGGCGATCCTTTCTTCCACCGGGGACAATATTTCATTAGTTTGGCATCCACCCCGTACCTTTTGAATGTTTGACTATAGATGATTTTTTTATCTTCGTCCTTAAATCTTGTCAAGTCTAAAATAGTACTTCTGTATTTGTTGTTAATCAACAAATGCTTATAAGATTCACAATGGTCCTTTAAAGAACTCCTAAGTCGTTCTGTATTTGTTAATCTTACTTTTCTCCATTGCTTCTCCATTGCTTCTCCACTCTTTTTGAGCACCAAGAATTGTGTTTAGAAAGTCACTTAGTTTTATCCACAATATTTGAGCCGTTTTGTACGTAAACTCTTTTGTAAATTTTCCATATTTTAAATTTGAATTTTTCTCCAGAAAATTTGCCATTACTTCTTTTTGCTCTGATGTTATATTTTTATTTTTGCTCATTTCGACTAGTATTTCAAATATATAACGAAATCACAGTATGAATATATAAATTAAAAATGATATTTTTGTACTGTGACCAAACGTCAAAAAGCAAGATACAAATGTCATTATTCAAGCCAACTTTTTATTAGCTGTCAAATAATATTCTACGTTGAATATCCCCTAATTAAGTTACAATAATGGATATTTATTTAATTTTATGATATCATTATTTAAATAATTGGTAATACATTTAAAGTTCTATATAATACACATTAGGAAGTTGAAGAAAAAAAAGCGACTTATACAATTGGTCACACTGCCATATTTATTCGAATACGACTTTGTGTATGACTTCCTTTCGAACACCATTCAAGAATACATGGAGTTACTCGTACACGAGAATTTGTATTGTAATACGAATTCTGGTCGTGTGAACTCGAGAATAGGGCCCCAGCTGGTGAATGGAAATCGAATACATTGGAATTTACATGCTATTTTTCAGATATGCAAGTATTTGCTCCTCAGACAATTTTACAGACAAAGTGTAAACACAAAACTTTATAAGAACTTTAAACTGCGCCGAATAAGCGTATTTTCATTGTTTAAATAAACTTAGAATAACACTTATTTAATTAAATATGCCAATTTCATCAAAAATCAATGTGGCCACAGATTTTCTTGATAGCAAATTGTTTATATTTTATATGTCATTCATTGAATAATTTTTACAAAATATATCCGTTTTTCTTCTTTATTAAAATAGTAAAAATGTAAAATTGCATTAAAAAAAAAAAAAGGAAATATATTTTGTATTAATTAATTACATACACACAAATATATAATTTTTATATATTCGGCTTGTAATATATATTATATTAGCACAATTACAAATGTATCACAATGAATATTCGAATAAGCACTCAGTAATATTGGAACTACTTGCGATACCACAATTGTTCCACCACGGAAGAAAGTTTGAGTAAGCCATACTCTGCCGCGGCACCATGCACCATTTCGCTGAACTATTTTATCATTGCCTCTTATGGAGAAATCTAATATCTTGTGTTTTTTCAAAACTGCCTGAATAATTTATTTTAGCTCGCCGTACGGTCGTGTGGCAGTAGCATTCTCGGATCAAAACATTTTATTAACAAAAAGTGTTTATCTCGTCGCCCTGAATGTATACGAGGGGTGTTCAATAAGTTCTCGGTATGAGTATGAAATAAATGTACTAGAAATTATATTATATTTTTATTTTTCAATATAATCTTCATCAACATCAATACGTTTGTTACATCGTTTAATTAACTTCTCTATGCCATCTAAAACATATTTTTTATTTTTGTTACCAAAATGCTCATCCACGAAGAGTTTTCTTTAAATTTGGAAAGAGAAAATAATCACTGGGGGTCCAATCTGGACTATCCATTCTGGTTTGTACGCGGTGTGCTTTTTCAATTGGCGTAAACATGCTTGGCACACATCTTGCGCTAACCATTGTCACACCAAGACGCTCATGTAAAATGGTGACAACCACAACCAGTGAAAAGGTTAATTGGGCATTTTTTTCACTTTTATTCGGCATCGTCCAACACCAGGTTCTCGATATTTTTCACATTTTCTTCGGTACTGACGTCTATGGGCCGCCCCGGGCGCTCGTCGTCTTCTATGATCTCTCTACTCTTAAATTCACTAAACCACTTTTGGATAGTTGAAAACGAAGGAGCAGAATCTCCATAATCCGCCAACATTTCTTGCTTAGTGAGGAATTTTATCACGGCTCTGTGTTCAAAATTCTTCATTTTGAAAATGTCGCTCATCTTGCTCGTACTATACAATGATTGAATTGAAACTGGTTGTCCGATTGTCTTGAAACTTCATATTTATACTAATAATGAGCATACTTACCTGATCCCTTAATGAGACGTTCCTATATTCCTTCATACCAATACCGTTAGTCGTCGCTTGCTCGCTCGTAAGACCAAATTTGTGCCCTCTACCCTAAAGCGATACACACCAAATTTGGTACACATATTATTTGGCACTGCCCTTATAAAAATAATTAATACACTCAAAAATTTTAAAATATTTTTTGTCTACATAATTTTTTCATATTGTTCACTCAAAACCCAAAAAATCATTAAATATTATAATTATGAATTTTAAAATTTGCAATTTTTTTATTAATATAATCTACAAAAACTTGTAAGACTTTTTATATCTATAAAATTTATTCAAATTGTTAACCAGAAGGCCATTGGTGCATTTTACGTTTACCAAATCTTGTTAATTTTTAATTGTGCATTCACTAATTTATTTTGTCGGGGATGAGTATCTTTTTAGTTATTTTTGATTATATTATAAAATAGTACCCCCTGTAACTATTCTAGTTATTTAAATTTAAAAATTCTTTGGTACACATCCCCGACATATTTGTATTTGACTTTATAATTTTAAATATAACCTAAATCCGCCGAATAGTTTTCGAAAAACACAAGAATTACACAATTTACCAATCTGTCTGCGACCATAATGTCTTACAATAAGAAGGGTCGCTAATGTACGTCATAAGAATAACATTTCATGTTATATATATAAATATATATATATATATATATATATATATATATATATATATATATATATATATATATATATATATATATACATACCCCGCTCCGGGGCTCTACCATTTGAGCTATGTCATCCACGGCGAACAACTGATTAATCCTCCTCAAATGGTAGAGCCCCAGAGCGTAGATCCGAAGGGCATAAGAATAACATTTCTCTTAGCGTTGATATATACATATATATATATATATATATATATACATATATACTACATAATATACATATATATTACATAATATACATATATATAATATACATATATATTACATAATATACATATATATTACATAATATATATATATATATATATATATATATATATATATATATACATACTCCGCTCCGGGTCTCTACCATTTAAGCTGTCATCCACGGCGAACAACTGATTAATCCTCCGCAAATGGTAGAGCCCCGGAGCGTAGATCCGAAGGTTCTGAGATCGAATCCCGGTGGCATCTGATAATTTTTCCTCAATAGTTGAATGTTTGGACTAATTATTTATGTTAATAGTATGCCAGTGAACTATTCAATCAATGTATATATATATGTATATATATTCACTGTTTATTGTTATCGGAACCGGTGTACCAAGATATTCCCGGGCCAGTTGAATTTGCCAGTCCGCTATTGAGTCACCCATAGTGGATTATCCGCGAACTAGATATGTGATGATTTTTCTTAAACAAAATTCAGCAATTATCTTATAAACATAACATCATAAAATGCGTATATTCCATTAATTAAACACAGAATATTATTTTTAACGTGTGACGAAGAAACGTGTCGAGCGACTGAATTTTTAATTTAATATGTTTTTACAATATGTATTTATAATTCATGTATTAGGAACCCCGTACTGACCGTGACGAGGATAATTGCAAACGTGTCAACGAATATTTAAATAATCCCCCTGGTAACTTACCATCTAGTAACGCTGCTGACCAAGATTTACAAAGTTTGCTCAACAACATGTCCCAATCGCAACTTATGCAGCTTTTTGGCGGCGTTGGGCAAATTGGAGGACTATCCAGTTTACTTGGAACTATGAGGTAATTTATAATTTTTATAAATGTTTGTTTTTAACATTTTGTTTTTTAAACGGAAATTTATTTGCAGTCGTCCGTCAACTGGTGCTCGCAGTGGATCAACCACGGCCGCAAGTACTACTCCGACCGCAGCGATCACGCATCGGACCACCACCGTACCTTCAACCCCGACTACAACTAGCGCCGCAACTGTTGCGAGTACAACTACTACGACTGGTGCTACGGTTACAGCGGCACCGCCCGGCTTAACAACCCCACAAAACGCAGCGATTCCAGTTACCACGCCAGAAGCGCCGAGGCCAAGGCGGGTGTTCAACACACCAACGACTTCTGGAGGGAGTCCTATTCAATTGGCCGATTTGCAGAACTTCTTGCAGGGTATCTCCACTCCGGACCAATCAGGCAAGTTGAGGGCGAAAAAAATTTTTGTTTTATCAAGGTTTCTAGGTAACGACCATTATAAATATATCTGATTATTCAAATTTATAAAGAATGAATCGGGTGTGGCCAACACAAAACTTTCTTTTACGTAGTTTTCATTAGAAATATATATTCTAAAGAAACTGTCAAAAGATTCCAATACTCCACAGTGAGACCCTCAGATTGTACCAATTAGCTTATTATTTTATTACTAGGGTCACCCGTGTGCACCATGTGCCCATATGGTATACAGAACATCGGTCAGTTTTGACTGTGGCGAATTTTCATGTAATTTAATAATAATTACACGGTTTTTCTTCAGTTTGTATCGTTTGACTATAATAGTAATACAAATTTCCACATCACAAATAATAATAATAAAGAAAAAATCGCGACCCTTTTTTTGAACGCTATTTTGTTTTTAGATCACAATGCCGAGAATAACTAATCGATCACTTATCATGCACTGTGTAACATCCGATAAATTTAAACTAAGATTTATTTAAACTAAGTTATGTGAAACTTTGATTTTAACCTTGTATGGTGCAACTGACCATAAGTGTTGTATCATTAAGGCTGAGTTGCTCACTGAAGGTTTAAACTATGGTTAACTATAACTAGAGTTTAACATTTATTTTTGTTGTTCAGATAGTAGTTATGACATAAAACCTAGTTTAAGCATGACGTTTGTTAAACCATGAAATTCGGGGGTTTAAACTATAGTTAAGGTAATATTACCCTAGAAACAGGTTTTTATTTAGGAATAAATTAAAATTTTATTTGAAAGGATAATCCAAATACATGTTCGTAAGTTTAGGTTGTAATATTAAAGAAAATGTATTTATTAAAGGATTAAGAAAAAAAAAAACCTATTCAGAACGTTATATTACTATGTTTTCTATATAAATAAATTGGCCTGGTATATTTTCTTGACTAGATCTTTTTGATGTAGGAAGAAGATAATTAAGGCTCTTCGGAAATACAGCCGTTTTTAAATAAAATTATCTTTTAAAAAATTACAGAATTTCCCAAGAACTTAATTATCTTCTTCCTACATTTATAAATAAAATTAATTAAATATACTCGTATAATACGGCGAGCTTCGGGCATAGGTGCATTGTACCTAATCATGTTTTTTTTATTAATTTCTGAGATAATCTTTTTACATTCAATTATATGGTTATATTGGTGTACAAATTGAACAATAAGCTTTTCTTCGTGTCCGTTTTCTTTCACCAGCACTACTTATATGTAAAGAATCCCATAACACTTCTCGATCAATTCACTGATTCGATATTATTTAAATTTTGTTAACGATTTTTTGTGACATTAACCTCTAATTGCTGTCATAATAATAGTGTGAAATTAGAATCTAGAGCGCACCAGGTCTACCAACACTACGTTAACTTTAAGTTAAGAAATCCATTGGTTAATATTAACTGAACAACAGAATGAAAGATAACTGTGGTTTAATATTAAACCAACAGTTAGATAACTAGTGGTTTAACTGCAAACTGAGCAACTCAGCCTATGACAGTTTCCATGACTGTATTATTACACAAAAAACAGGATTATAAATTTACTTACGATTGTTGTTTCTTATTTGAATCGATTATTCAAAAAATATGGATTACAAACCTTTTTTACACTGCATTTTTAATGATTTGACATTTGATTCATTATTGTTATTGAATTAAATAATCAGGCTAGATTCAGCATTTTGCAGTATTAAACTGCAATGTGACGGCAGTTTTAAAAGTGATGATAATTAGTTATATGCTCAAATACAATGGATTGTGCCATCAAAAATAAAAGAATAAAATTGCCAACCAATCATGTTTCTAAATATGCTTGAATTATCTCTTCAAGATTTAATTTCTTTAATAATCAGAATTATAAATTTACTTACTTGCAGTTATTTTAATTTGACCAACTATAGAATCTTACCGCAACTCATATTTTCAAAAATCACAGCTTTTTGGCCACTCTGACGTGAATATATTAACTATGAATTGAAATAGATAGCCGGAAACACGTATTTGCTAAAAATATATATGCAAATTAGGTAATAATATGCACTTATTTCATATTAAATACTTAAAAATTGAATAATAACATGTTACTCCCCTTAAACTTTAGATTTACAATTCAAACAATATTTCCGTAACTCGTACGTCACTAATACACATTGAAATACTGTTTTTGACTCTCACGTGGTAGCACTTTTATTTATATTTGTTCTTTGGACGGACATTTTAACATAAATGCTTAATAGCGACTCACATTTATGGACATTGACAGAACATAAATGTCAAATTAATTTTTTTTTTTTTTTAATCCGTACTGTCACTTTCGATTTGTTTGCCCAACCTAGCAACTTCAGATGAGTACTGATTGTTTTATTTCAGTATAGACCATTTGATTATTTTTTATAGCAGAGGTTAAGAGTCTTGCCTTTCACCCTGGAGGCCGTGAGTTCAATCGCCATCTATGCCAATTTGCATTTAAAAACAAGCGTTCTACACATACATACACACTCACTCACATACAAACATTTCTGGGTAATTATTTTATTATGTTATCAAATATTGTTTCTTCAATAAGAAACATAGATGTTGATTCTTTAGAATTCGCCTTATAAATATATTTAATTGTAATTTTCAACACGTACTGTTTTTCAAAAAAAAAAAAACTTCAATATTTATCTGCAATAACTAGTGATGTAAAATACCCGGGTATTTATTTTTCAAGGTAAATACCCAGGGTAAATACCTAGGGTAAATACCCATTTATTTACCCATAAGTATTTATTGATTAAAAATAGTAAAAATATGGGTATTAAAATTCATTGAAAAATATTTAATGTAGCGTAAAAGTATTACATATTTTCATTATTAAATAAAATAAAAACAATAGGAACTTCACAAAAATAAAAAATAAATTATTCGAAACATGTATTTTATGTTATGTTAGTAACTGCCGATCGTTCAGGCAGATACGACCTGCAATTGCATGTTCAAGACCTCACTAACGGCTATGAACTTGTTAAGACATGTTTCGTAGATGTTTTACTTATTTGTAGTTACATTGTAATCAAAAAAAATTTTGGGTAGGTAGATCTCGGGTAAATACCCAAATAGACCTCGGGTAAATACCCAAATTTTATTTACCTACCCATTGGGTATTTACCCGACTCACATCACTAGCAATAACCATTACAAACACGTTCTCAGTCGATCTATTTATGTTACCCGGTAAAAAATGACAAAAATTATTTATATTTTGTTTACATAGCTTTCATAGATTTCTTAATATAAATAAGGTATTTAAGATTTTCCTTAGCAGTTTTCTTGTAACTGGTAAATTTTTGAAGGAACTTTTCAAACAAAAGTTGTGAAAAATATTAATATCTTTCATTATGAACAACTATTTTTGCCGTAAATGCAGCCGTTCTAGTGATATTGAACAAAGAACAAAAAATGCATAGAGTAAACATGCACTTCCGGTTTGAATATTCTTTTCGTAAATAGAAGGTGCACATCTAGACCATATACAAGTTTTAAGTTTGACGTTTCACAATTTTACTTTTGACAGTTTTGGCTCTAGAGCGTTCACATACACACACAGACTTCACTCCGACAATAGTCACATTCGATTGAGAGAAGGTCGTGTATAACCGTTGAAATCTCGAGTTCGATTTTTTTGGTGATCCCTATACTTACTTATTACTTCGTAATATATATTTTATTTATTTATATTATTTTTATATTCAGAAATTATATTTTATTAGACTCAATTTCCAAAATTTAAATAAATTAAACATATTTGGGCGAGAGATGCAAGGTCCATCGGGCTTCGTTCTAGGGCGTGCAGCCTCTTATTAACTAGCAGTATCTCCGTTATTGCTTTTGATTGTTGTTTTGCAAAAGAATACAAATTATAAATTATTACAATTGGATAAAATATAAAATAAATATTTACAGGTTGTAATTGTTGATCCACCAATATTAACCAAGGCCAAAATAGTCCACCAAGGTCACACTATTGTTCTAATTGTCAATATTAAAATAACAATAACAAAACAAACAAACAAGACAGCAAAATAATGGCGAATATCGATGTTAACTTTCTCAAGGGTAGAACAAGTGTCAGAACCATAGATAATACACTAATAGATTGTCGACTCCATAAAGTAGCGCTATAAGAGTGTTTCCAATGTGTATGGAGCTTGAACTAAATGAGTGGCGGGAAATATGAATGCCATATGCAATGCAGGTTGCAGAAAATACAAAATTGGATTGATTTTTAGTGAAGATCACAACATTCTGAATCATGAATAGAGAAGCGAAAATAACGTCATTGTTCTAATTAAAACGTTATGTTCGATTGTCTATTAACATCAGAATCTTGTAATCTTTCGCCAAAAATCGAGTAAAATAATAAGTATTAAAAGGAACCTCAAATACGTATGATACCAATAAATCGATATAATAATTTTAATATATTTACTAAAATATATTAAAAAATTTATGTCGATTTGTTGGTAAAACATTTACTTCAAAAATATATATAAAAATAAATATTATGGTGCTAGTACATGAGAAATATATATTTATATATAACATTTACATCAAAGAAACAATTTTGTTTTTATAAATATACACGGAAATACACTCCCCCGGAATGTAATGTGACTATTTTCGGAATGTCGTCTGTGAACACTTTGGAGCCAAAACTGATCAACGTAAAATTGTGAAACAACAAACTTAAGCAAAACAATCATTTTAATAAAATCACAAACAATTCAAAACACCTAAAATCCTGTTGCTGTAGACAGCTGTGAACACATGAAAAATGATCATGCGTGGCGGTGCTATATTTATAAATTTGGAGAAAGAGAAAGAGAAAAAAGAAAACTTCTAACCCCTTGCACCAATAGAGTCAAAATAGCCTGGTTAGAACAAGTCTCATTCTTGCATGATGACAAAGTTCCCCCTTCCATTTCTTGAAACGCGTGCAACTCTTGCTTATAGTAAAGATAAGTTAAACTAATCCTTATACCATCTTCTAAGTTCAAATTTATAGATATAAAAATATAATAAATAACGAATCAAATTATCTTTTAAATTTTAATATCACTTAACAATTAGTAATATATTTTTTTTTACATTATTATAGCAAATATAAGAAATAACAAATTAAATATATATTTAAAAATATTATGTGTTATTAAATATTAAAACAATATATATATATATATATATATATATATATATATATATATATATATATATATATATATATATATTTATATATATATATAAATATTTAATATTATTAAGTTGCTCTATTTTTATGTTATTAGAAAACAAACAAATATTAATTATATCAAACAAATAAAGGAATACATACTTATGGGGTTTAAAAATATATACTTATATAAAAAGAAATATACCAAAATTCTTTGAATCACACATATATTTTTGGTAACATATATACATAACAATACGTAACAATAAATCTCAGATATATTACAATGTAATATACCAGAGATATAAATTATGAAGGCTCATATAAATAACATATATGTTACAATGTACATTACATTTACGCTCTAAATGTAATATCTCTGAGACAGCTCAGATACATGCTGGTTTGCTGGGTAAGTATTGTAATCATGAAAAATTTCAAACTCGTGATTTCAATGGATATACACGTTTTGACCTTCCCTGAATCGAATGTAACTATTTTTAGAATGTCGTCTGTGTGTTTTACACAGTGTTGTGCAAAATACTTTAAGAAAAGGTATTTGCAATACAAAGTAATTAAAGTAATTTTCAATTAAAATACTTAATATTGTAATTGAAATACTTTAGTAATTAATTTTTTTTTTGAATTTTAAAATACTAAATACATTTTTTATTACTCCGAACGACATATTTGTATTATACATTGATTAATTACATAATAATTTAGAAATGCGGTTTATTTATAATATAACAATTTAACATATTTGATCTTAAG